>CM053772.1:40292128-40325364 GCA_028658325.1 Potorous gilbertii | reverse complement strand
TTGCTATTCTCTCTTTTGATCCTGTCCCTCCCCGAGTGTTGACTTCAAATTGCTCCCTCCTCCCATTACCCTCCCTTCCATCATCCCCCCACCCTGCTTATCTCCTTCTCCCCCACTTTCCTGTATTGTAAAATAGGTGGAAAACCATTTTCTACATAAAATGTTGACCTTAATCTGATGAAGTTTCAGTCTATACAGCTAGAAAGTAAGGGCCAATTTCTAGAAAGCTGTGTAATCAAAGAATATAGTTGATATTTTCTCCATTTGTTTGACCTCCAGGGAAAAATGAAAGTCTTTTCTGTTTTTAGTTACTTCTTCAATCTTTCTTTTCCCATTTTAGCCTTATGAGAACTTCTATTAATGAAAAAGTGTACAATATTTTAAAAAAATCTCTTCATTTTCAGGTGAGTCTGGGAAGAACTATTACCAGGAGGGATTGCCTGGTATTTTGCTCTGGGACGTTGATTTTAGAGGGTGTTGACACTATTTTGGTGTGTCAACAATGGAGAATCAATCAACAAACACTTGTTAATCACCTGTTAAGTGTCATGAATTATCCTAGGCACCGAAGCTACCAATAGAGTAAGTGAAATAATCCATACTCTAAGGAGGTAATATCCCTCTTTTAAATTAATCACCAAGATTAGGAAGAGGAAAAGAAACTGTGATTGCATTAAGATGAAAAAATTCATTTAATCTGAAATAAGGAAAAATTGTCCATCAAGGCAGATTGGAACCCTTTCTTCAACTTGTAGTCTTAGAGAGTTGCCTATTAGGTAAGTCACCAATGGCCACACAGCCAATGTGTTGTCAATGACAGAGCTTGAGCCCAAGTTTTCCTGATTGATTGTAGGGTCAATTATCTACCCTGCTACCTGAATAATTGGTCAAAATAGGCAGACAAAAGATGGGTCAGTGGGGATGAGTTCATCACCCATTCTATCCCATAAAGTTCTACTGCTGACTCTGTATATACTCCTCTGTCTTGTCCAACACTTTGGCCTCACAGTTGGTGCCCACTCATCATTAGCCTTGGGCTAGTGTCCTGAGATCTCTGCCTCATCTCCATGTGATGATGTTTTGCTCCTCCCCACCCTGAGAGTTTATTTTATTCCATATAACCCCTAGTTTGTGGTGATGCAACCATCCCTCTGTAGTTAGTGTAGGACTGATATTTTAGGTCTGTGTTTCTAATTAGTCTGCAGAATTCTGTCTTTAAGGAGTAGAAATGTGAACCATTTGGACAATATTATCCTGCGCCTGCTGTATAAGAAAGATAGTGTACCATTTTATCTTGAGAGAATTAAGCCACTACCACATATATAATTATGCAAATATTTAAGCCACTTAAATGATATCATCAGTAAGGGAAATAGGAGTTTTCAAAAAACAAATTCACTTTCATTACAACACTGTTGCAAAGTTATTTTCCCATATGTCTTGGCTGTGAAATAATCAATAAGATTTGCTCAAACGACAGCTCTTAAAATAAACTAACATAAAACTCCAAATACTTCATGTTATATAGAGCTCTATACTGTCTAAGATAAAGTTTTCATGCATGCTGATCCCAGAATAACCAAGTGAAGGCAGTGGCAGGCTGTAAGACCTTTCAGGTCAGAGGTTTTGTTGCAGTGGAATTGAGCACTTCTTCAAGGCTTAGTTGGTGCTCTGGGCACCCCAGGTAAATAATAGTAACAGTACTTTGGACAAAATAATGATGACCGTAATTGTGTTATGTGCCAGAAGAATATTGGTGACGAAAAAAAGGGGCCAGGGGTTTCTGTCAGGGAAAAACAGGATGTCGTTAAAAGAACCAGCAGTTTACTGGAGAAATCAAACCTGTTCTATTGCAATTTAATTGAGTCTAGCTTATTTCTTTGACAGTGATATTCCAAGATAGATGTATTAAAAGGTGAATTTCATAGGTCATATATCTAAATTCATATAAAATGTGCATAAAAGTCATTCTTCATTCATTAATTTAAAAAATTCATTCATTCATTTATAAATACTTTTATTTGTTTATTAATTTATTTGTTAATTCGTTGATCCATCCAAGGGATTTTTCTTATGTAGATAGGTCTAATTCTTTGAAATGATTATGGATCTCATTTAGAGCTCTTTGTTATGTTTGGGGGATGAGGAGGGGATTGGTTAAATCAACACAATGTCCTCCATAATGGAGGACCTCAACAACTGAAGAAAGTTGGCATTCAATTTGACCTTTGCCCTATACATCTCCTATGACAGGGGCAAACAGTTTATTCAAGTATGTTATCATTCTATTTTTCTTCTTTCTTGCTATAAAAGCATAAAAACATAAGCTACTTCTTTTGAGGCATCTTATATGATTTTGACATGCCAAGGGCAATGTTTGATTGAAGGAGAGCTTGAAACTGGCATTTGGTTCTACCAAAGTCATTGCCACCAAAAAATAAGCACAGAGAGACTTTATATTTTAATCAAGAAAGTGGTCAATAAACATTTATTAAACACCTCCTATGTGTCAGGCACTGTACTGAGAATATTTTCTACAACTTTCAATCAATTATATGATCCTAAAAATGTGGTGTGATGCACAATATTGCTTCTGAAAGTCTGTCTACTTCCTTCTCATAAATTCATTACTGACGTTCTGGATATATATAACAATTATTCTCATATTTTTGGTGGATTGATGGAAAATAAGGCTAAAGTTTAGTGGTTATTGATATTCTTTTGGTTATCTGTCTATTAAATAATAGTGCCTTTTCAGTGCCTTTGTTAGGCTTCATTCTTTCAGAGACCCTTCAAAATTGATCTCTATTTCAAAATCGTGCTTCCTTCAGTACAGATCTCCTTTGTGTGTATATTTGGTCCAGTCTCACTTGTTTCTTCAGTGCCATATCCATTTCTTTATAAAGCTCATATGGGACTGTGATGACTGTGGTGACTCAATCGACCTAGATGGAGAACAGTGTTATAAAAATCTTTATATTTTCCATTTTTGTCTGTTTCTTTCCTCCTTCCAGTTTCATCCTTAAATGCCCTTTGGATGACTTGAGTTAGTTGGGTTTTTTCCCCAAGCTCTTTCTAAATATGTTTTTGCTCCCATTGCTTTTCACTGTTTGTGAGGTGATATAGCTCATAATCGTCCATCATCCTTCTCTGAAAGATTTTTATAGGTGACTTTACATTCTAAATGAGTAATACCCTAGCTTGCCAGCTCACTCAATTTGGCAAAGATATTGACTATTTGCTAAATGAGACTGTTCCTAAGCTTGGTATATTGGGTTCCTTGAATTGTCAGTTTTTTTGTGTCATTTACACTTGCTTCAACAAGTTATAATCAATGTCAACATCTGTTCCTCCTTCCACTGACAGCTTGTTTTAATAGGTCATAGAGTTGTTTTAATTTAATTTTTTCTAATTTTTAGTCTTTTATATTTCAGTTAATTTTGATCTTTGCTTTAACAAGTCTGTAGGGGGAGAGGATTCTGGGAAGATGGTGGAGTAGGTCAGAAAATATCAAGCTCTCAAGATTTTCCTCCACCAAAGATTTAAATAGTGCCTTTGGGTGTATTTAGAGCTTTGAAAACAAATAAGAGTAGGGGCAGAACAGGGGTCCTCTTGGGACAGTTGGAGAAGACCTGAAGAAAAATTCCAGGACTAGATTTTCTCCCTCTGAAGAGTAAACAACTCCAGGGTAGGGTCTGCTTTAACAACTAGCTGCAAGCTGCTTAAACAACAAAGGGCAAGCCTTGGGGTAGCTGCTTTGGGAAGCTATCTCAGCTCTAGCCACAGGAACTTTTGCCCCTGGACAGTGAGGGGAGTGTCTGAACTGGGAAAGATCTAGGGAACCTCTGCTGATAAAGAACACCAGACCTAGCTGTGCTGCAGAGAGCTTGCAGGGTAAGAAGGAACCAACACAGGCCAGGTGAGTGAAGAAGTAGTGTGGCAGGGAGGCTCATGACTGCAGGCACTTACAGGGGGCTGAAGGTCTTGGCTTGAATTCAAGTTCAGAGGGGAGAATGGAAGAGAATCAGAGGTCAGAGTTAAATATTTTATAGGAAATATTTTATAGAGCTAAAAAATATTTCAAAATCCATCTGGAAGAACAAAACATCCAGAATATAAAGGAAATTAATGAAAAGAAATGATAGGGAAGGTGAACTAACCATACCAGATCTTAAATTGTATCATAAAACAGCAATCATCAAAATCCCTTGGAGAAGGAGAAGGAGAAAATCTGGAACTTATAGAAATGATTGTTGAAAATTGAAAACAAATAAATAAATAATTTTTTGGGAAAATATCTTAAATTATTATCAGAAAAAAAAGTACAGGCAAAGGAGAAAGAATCCAATCACAGAGAGCTACTGTGGGAATAGAGAAGACTGAAATTCATCTTCAGAGGAGGAGACTGAAGCAAAGAAGACCTCTTCTACGCCAAAAAGTAATGTCAAATGGTCACCTGCCCAAAAAGGATTCATTGTGAAAACCTTTAAAAAGTCTTTATAAAAACTTTTATAAAAGTCTTTAAAAAGACTTTTATAATCAAATGACAGAGATGGAGGAAAATTAAAAAGAAAAATAAGAATAATATAAGAAAAATAAGGTTAGGACAAGAAAGTCAACCAATTAGAAAAGGACATTCAGAATCTTAAGGAAGAAAATGACTCCTTGAGAATCAGAATTGAATAAGGGTAAGTCAGCGAGGTTATAAGAGATGAAGAAATTTTTAAAAATGAAAAAGAATGAAGAAATAGAAGAGAATGTGAAACATAAGAAAAATAACAGATCGAGAGAACAGATCAAGAAGAGAAAACATAAGAATAATTGGATTATATAAAAGTTCTGATCCAGAAAAGAATCTTGATACAATGATACAAGAAATAATTAGAGAAAATTGTCCTGAAGCATTAGAACAAGAGGGGAAAGTAGAAATAGAAAAAAAAATCCACTAATCACCACCTGAAAGAGATCCTACAAGGAAAAGTCACAGGAATACTATAGTGAAATCCAGACATCCCCAGATCAAGGACAAAATATTACAAACAACAACAAAAAAAGCAATTTACATATGATGGTACCACAATTAGAATGACACAAGACCTAGCACTGATGACATTAAAAGACTGCATATCTTGGAACATTGTATATCAAAAAGCAAAAGAACTGGGTCTTTGGCTGAAAATATCATACTCAGCAAAACTAAGCATGATTTTGAATGGAAAAAAACCAGACTTTTAATTAACTGTCAGACTCATGACTCTGTTAAAACAAACAAACAAACAAACCTTGAACTCAGTAGAAGCTTTGACATACAAGAACCAAGAGAAATATAAGGTACATACCAATGACCAATTTCGAGAGACTCAATAAGGACAGATTGTTTACCTTTTATGTATGGAAAATGTCAAACCTATGTCTAATATTGTTGCTAGTAAATAGGAAGGTTATAAGAGAGATTGGGGTAGATCTGCATATTCTATTACTTTAAAAAGTAAAACCAAAAAGTAAAAACAGCTAAAAGAATAATTATCCAAATGCAGTGCAAGAAGAACCAATACAGAGGAATTAAATGGGGGAGGGGGACTGTTAGTTCAGCAAACCTACTTTCATCAGGAATGGGTTCAAGAGAGGAAAATATATATATATCGAGTATAAAAGTCTTCTAAATTTGGCAAAAATTTCTAGGGGTATAGGGAGAGGATACAGTGAGGGAATAGGTTAACAGGAGGGATAGAAGGGTGTTTAGATTTAGGAGAATGGGAAAGTAATGGAGGGATTGCTGGAGTGAGGGTAGGTTGAGTAATAGGAGGGCAAGGTAGCAGGTAGAAGTAAAGTAGAGGAGTTAGCAGAAATAGGGAAAAAAGAGATGTACAGAAACAAAAAAAAAGATATTTTAGAAAGTGGCATGACTTGATACTTCTCATGTACGAGACTCCCAAATCTCAAGAATATATTCATAATTTATAAGTGTGTGGCTTCCATGAAAAGGGTAATCAAAAAAAGAAGCCATTATCATGGAAAATAAAGGAATTTAGAGCTAGAAAGGACATCAGAGGTCATTTAATAGACCCTCCTCCCTAATTCAGTTTATGAATAAAGGAACTGAGGTTTAGAGGTTAAACAACTTGTCCAAGGTCAGGTCTGAACCTAGGTTTCCTGACTCTAGACCTCCTGGTCTTTCCAATAATTTGTGCCACATTAGATACAGAAAAAAAAGATGAGGGGAAATCAGTAGATTATTCTATTAAGCAATAGCAAAGCTCTATGTTTATAAAATAGAAACTGATAAGTTGTAGGATGATTGCATTAAAAAGATCTTTAAGAGGTACAGCTTATAGGAGAATTATTACAAAGTAGAGATTATGGAAACATGGTATAAGAGAAAGAGTAGAGGACTAAATGCCAGAAAATCTGGGTTCTAGACCCAGTTCTGAAATTTAGCATCTGTGTGACCTCAAGTAAGCTATTATATCCTTCTGGGAATTGTTTCATCAGCTGTGAAATGAGGATATTGGATTGGATGATCTTTAAATTTCCTTCTCAGTGTGACCTTCTGTAATTCTGTTTAATGCTGAAGCGTTCTAATGAGCTGTCTACAGTTATATCATTGTGAAAGTTTCCAATTTCATGCAGTCTTGGAAACCCAGCATGGTTGGGTCTGGCCAGTGCCTAGAAGGAGACTTGCAGAAATGCCTACTGTTGCCTTGAATGTACATCATAGAGGAGAGAGAAAGACCTGCTGCTGTCCTACCCTGGCAAATATGTCCATGCTTCAAATGCTGGCTATTTCTACATTCTGAGAAAGTCATTTCCCCTCTCAAGGGTCCAGGAAGAGAATATGAGTACCAGAGAAGCTGTAGATCTATGTTGTGGAAGGAGTTTATCATGTGTCTCTATTGTACTTTCCCTGAAATAAGCAAATAAATAGATGATTGATTGACTGACTGACTGACTGAATTAGCTATGGTGTTAGGATAAGAACTGACTCAAAGGGTAAACCATGCTCTAGAAAAGAGAAAGGGCATGGAAATAAAGTGAAGGGGAAAATATTAACAATAATACTAATAGCTAGCTTTTAAATAGCGCTTACTATACGTTAGGCACTGTACTAAGAGGTTGACGAAGATCTCATTGCATCTTCACAGCAATCATGGAGGGTTATCTCTGTTATTTCTATTTTGCAGTTGAGGAAGCTGAGGCATATATAGGGTAAGTGACTTGACCAGGGTCATACAGTATCTGAGGTTAGAACTGTTTTCAGACCTTGTTAATGCCAGGTGCAGCACTCCATATACTGAGCCACCTACATGCCTGCTATCACCAATAACAATATACGATCAGATTTCCAAGACGTTGATGTTCCATGAAGATGTAATTTTGGTTGGTTTTGTGTGGTGGTGGGAAAAGAATGATATAAGCATGGCAAATGGGTATAACATGCAAATATCTTTTTATAATGAAAAGCCTCTGAGAATTAAACAAATGATTACCAGGAAAGCCTTGAAAAAATATGAACTGCTTTGCAAACACCTCTAAAGAGCGGGCATTTGGGCGACTTTATATACCCTTCAGGAGGAAAGTTTAAATCTGCACTGAAACTTTATGATTCCTTTCCCTCTTCTGCCTGTTTGGTGGACAGAATTTATGCCTTCCTGATCTCATTCAGAGCACAAGTCTCAAAGTCCCTGGCTTTGGTTCAAATCAGGTTTTATTGGTATCCTTTACTTGGTGATAAGCATTTGGATATTGTTTAAATGATGGAAAATAAACCTTTAATGAGTTCACATAAATTTTACTTTGTCTCAAGGAACTCAGCTTCCTTTTTTTGGTATTCATAAGCCTTCAGTAAAAATGCAACAGCATTTTGGTACAGAGGATCCTCTTCTATACTCCTTTCTTGAGTCCCCATAGTTACTGGTTCCCTTACTCTTTCCCCTGCTTCAAAATATCTTTGTTTTCATTTTTCTAGATTTTATGTTTAGTTATATGTGTGCATGTTGATTCATTCCCCTGAGAGAACTGTAGCTCCCTCAAAGCAGGGTCCTAGGGAGTGCTTGACTCATGGGAGGTGTTTAAAAAATGCTCATCCATCCATTGATTTTGAGTGACATGGAGCAAAACAACTTCAAAAGTGTCAAACAGATAGATTTCTGCTTTACATAATCATAGAATGAGAGAGTCTCATGATTTCGGTGCTAGATCTCAGTAGTTAGAAGTCATCTTCGTACAGTCTGTGGTTGAAAAATAATCACACTCTATGCATCATTGCTCCTGTTTCCATATGAGTTCCTTATGGACAAGGATGTTTTTTGGCCTTTCTTTCCCCAGAAGTTTTAGTGGGACCTCATCTTACTAGGATCTGGCTTTGAGTCCTTTTCCCCATTTTACAAATGATAAGTCAACCAAAGTAAAAAGCATTGGAGGTCTATGTCAATGATAAGACTCCAAATGGAAAATCACTAGGTTTAAGAGCTGGCCAGTGCCAAGAAACTTTCTCCAATAGACTAGAATAAAGCTCCAGAGCGATCAATGACTGAGACCAGGCCATGTAGAACCCATATAACCCCCTTTTATCTGGAGCCCTAGTTAGCTACTTGAGGGTCTAGGAATCTTGTGAGTTAGAACCCTCCTGGAAGCTGGTGGTGCAGGTGATAAGGCAATGGACTTAGATTCAGGAAGACCTGTGTTCAAATTGACCCTTTAACACTTACTAGCTCTGTGACCTTGGGCAAATCACTTAACCTCTGTTTTCTTAACTGTAAAACTGTACAGTTTTCTTAAATGTAAAATGGAAATAACAACATTATCTACCTCATGGGGGGTTTAACATACTTAGCACAGGACCTGGTGCATAGCAAATACTATGTGAATACTTGACCTCTTCCTTTCTCTGAACAATAGTCCAAGAGCCCCCATCAATATGTCTTATTCTTATCAGTCAGTCATAGCTAGTTAATAAGTATTTATCTCTCAAGTGCTTACTATGTGCCAAACATTTTGCTAGGTACTAGAGATATAAAGAAGGGCAAAAATAATTTCTGCCTGCCCTCGAGTATCATATATTTTAATGGGAATACACTTGGTTCATAACTTACTTTTATGTAAATAACTTAATAATATAACATTTTCTCCATAAATGTCAATTCACAGTCCCATAAGTATATGCATACTTAGAAGGAAGAAGGACATGCACAGGAATTATATATGAGGCCCCAACACATGGCAACAGATAGGATTTGATATGTGATGGGAAGGCACATAAAAGGAATATGTGTGACAAGAAGACCAGGGGACCATGTATCGTCTTATTTCCTCTCTGTCAATCTTGCTTTCTATTGCTCCCCACAAAGTGTATCTTTCCCACTGTTCCTTGCCTGGTATTTTGCTCGCTGACATATTTCTACCAGGCACTGCTCTTTACTCTTATTGATTGATCAGTACCTCTCATTATTTTTAGAGTTAACTAAAACCCTGAAACAATATCCAATAAGTATGTTGTGGTTACAGTTCTCTCACCCACTCTTTTCATCATCTTCACCATTCGTTATGGGGTACTGTGGTTAAAAAGTCTCCTCTCTAAAGAGAACAGGCTATTCACCTACTTTGTTGATCAAATATAGTCCTCTGTTGATGTGTAATCTTCAGACTCAGCATGTACTGGCAGTGCTGTGATTAGTAAGCCTTTCCCCTACAGGGAAATCTAAAGCTATCAGTAATCAGAATCCTTAGCTAGTCTCTATGAGTATTGCTTCAATCATCTCAACCAGGGTTCTCAGTCAATAATTGGGAAGCCCTGTTCTCTTCAGCCAGTTTACACATACTGAGGTGGAAATTTGCTTTTTTAGTTTCCCTAGAGTTCTTTAACTATGTCTCTTATAAACTCTTCTATGAAATGACTATATATGTTTTTCTCCCCTGGGCCTCTCAGTTCAGCTGTAACTGAAGGGCAGGTGAGTGGAGAAGTGGATCTACGTCCTAAACCGAGAGTCAGTTAGACTTGACTTGAGTTAGAATTCTGCCTCAGACCATCTATATGACCCTGTCCAACTTTCTTAAGCTCTCCAACTCTCAATTTCCTCATCTGCAGCATAGGCATAATAACAGCCTCTACCTCTTAAGGTTATTGTGAGGGTGAAAGGATACGACACACGTAAAGCATTTTGTGAGTCGAAGCATCATATAAATGACAGCCATTATATTGTTTTTATTGCTACTACCTACAATAGTCAGGAACTGATTTTCATTTTTCAAATTTTCTTAATGTGTCCTCAGTTGAGATAACTCTTCCTTTTCCTCAGAGAGAAAAGGGATTGATAGATACTGTAGTAATAAAAAAAAAGTCATCCCAGCATCTCCTCTTTTTAGAGGAATAGCGATGGCTGAACCAACCAGATAGCTCTGAAAGGCTGGTGACTTTCCCCCCCTCCCCATGCATGGAAGTCTGGTCTCTCTCTTTCTGAGCTGGCTACACTTATTGTGGGAATTTTGGTAATACTCACACTGGGGACAGTCACCACTCAGAGTAACTGGAGTAGACTAAGCACTATGAATTATTTTATTCATATTCTTAGGTTTTGAGGCGACCTATAAATTAGTTAGGAAGGGGGTACCTGAGACTTAGGAGAAATTGTTGGCCCACAGCTATGTGACAGATGTTCTTTTAGGTATTATATTATTTATATTGATTATAAGCAAAAATCCAAAATAGTTTATGCAGTTGAATGTGTAACCTGTCTGGATGGGTAACTATCCATCATGCTATGGTCTTGTCAAGATGACTTAGTGAAATATAACAATTTAGACTAGAGACAGGGTTTTTCAGGAGTTGGGGGCTCAGAGCTATTATGATTGGGTAAATGGAAGCTAATCACAATTTTTAGTCTAAGAAGATCAATATAGCTACCTAGAGAGAGGTCGTTACCCACTCCTTTCTAAGAACCAAAGAGTTTTTTTTTTAATAATACTTTCATTGTCTAGAGTAGAGTATGCCTAATTTGTTAGGGTGAATGTAGGACTTCCTAAAGCATATTCTTTTGGGTAAATAGGATCATGTTAGTGACTAGCAATATATTCTAGAGGTTAAATACCTTTTTGCAACTTTTACCCATTGCTGCTCCAAATTCTGCTTTCTGAGATCAGAACAAGCTTAATCCCTCATTCAGGTAACAGACCCTCAAATACCTGAAGTCAGCTGGGATATTTCTCTGTCTTCCCTTTTCTGGTCTTGACCATAACCTACTCCTTTATTTGATCCCTGAAAGGCATGAAATCAAGGCCTTTAAGTAATTGCTCTGTTGCCTTTTGCTGGATACCTTTCCCATGTGTGTTCTTTATAGACAATTGGACCCCAAACTGAGCCCAATAACCCTGATGTCATTTGACCAGAGCACAATATATCAGGAATATAGCCTTTGTGTTCCTAGAAGCTCTATCTTAATACATCCCAAAATCTTCAGTCAGGACTGTAGATATATTTGTTGTGGAAAATAAATACCTTCAATACAGAGGCATCCAGGATCTTTCACTGCTTCTGTATGAAATCCACACTTGGCTAACATTCGACACTGCTATTCTGAAAATAATACATAATATTTCATTATTGAGATGAATGTTAGAATAGTCTACTGCTATTTTCTGAGAGCATGCAGTAATCTTTAGAATCTTTAGAAAATATAGGGGGGTTTTAAAGGAAAGAATTTATCTTTGAGAAACATAAGCAAATTCTTACTTACTTTGGTAGGATTTAGACAGTTGCACATAGAATTTAGCTAATTATAACCAAGCTGATTGGCTTACATATGCCAGTGGTAAGTCTAGTTTGGACTTTGTGTTCTATTTGTGTTCTAGACCATGTGTGTGCTTGAAACCAACAAAAATAGCTGTTCATTTGCTTCCATGGGAAACTGATTATTTCAAGTTTGATTTTCACAGACCAAAGATCCCTCTTTTAACCTGAATGGACCTCATTGTGGCTGTTAAAACAAAAATTGGCAATGTCTTGTAAATCCCAGTTCCTATAATGCCCTCTCTTTATTTTTTACTCTAAATCTTACAGAAGCAAAATGATATTACATCCCAACCTCACTGTGAGATCGGAAGATTCCTGTGGAGTGGTTATTTCTTTCCTAATCATAAGATGTATTGTTAATGTACACTGGGGATGGTGAAAATAAACAGACCATTTCCGAATGCTTTTTACAGTGAAAATATCTAAAATGGCTTAAAAGCAAGACTAGTAAAAATGGAACAAAGGTGCAATTATTTTCAAAACTAAGTCATACTTAAAGGAAAAGAAATTCCAAAATAGAAAATACTGATAACAGAGGTGTCTTCTTACCTCCATGAACAAAAAGCAATGATTCCTTTACCTATGAGTGCCTGCTCAGAGTCTTATGGTTCTTTTTTCCCCCAGCCATTCAGTTTTGTTCATGAAGTAGAAGGAGAAAAATAAAAAGAAAAAAAAATTTCACTTGATTGGAATAGCACAGCACTTTGTGTTCTGTACCTAGCATCATTTAAGAAACCATGATTTTCCTCAAATTCCTGGAAACCTTTAGAGCCCACACCTATATTCTTATCTCTGCATTTGGTGACGCAGTGGATTGAGTACTGGACCTGGAATCAGGAAGACCTGAGTTCAAATGCAGGTTCAGATACTTATTATCTGGGTAACCCTGGGCAAGTCACTTAACCTTAATTTTCTCATCCATAAAGTTAGATTAAAAATAGAACCTACCTTCCACAGTTGTGAGGATCAAATGAGATAATTATTATAAAGTCCTTATTGTAGCGTCTGGCACATTATAAGATATATATATATACATATATATAATATATGTATATATATAGTTATTATTATTTAAAAATTCATTATATCACATTTAGTTTCAATGTGATCTAGCAAAATTTAAAAATGGAAGTGATTTTCAGATGAACTGCTAGTGTGGGATGTCCTTGCACTAGTCTAGATCTCAATCTGCCTATACCTTAATAGATAAGCCCTAGAGAGTTGCCAGAAGCACGGAGAGATTCAGTGACTTGCCCAGGGTCTCTCTGATTATAAGTGTTAGAGGTAGTTGTTAATAACTATTTTGAAATCCTTGAGAAACTTGAAATTATAGTATAACCACAGTTTCTAAATCTGGAACACTTTACATAAGGCTCTCCTGACTGATGGAGAGAATACTACTATGATACCATGTGAAGGGCAAGTGATGTGAGACCTCTGAGGAAGAAAGATATTCTTATTTTCCTCAAGAGAGACCCTTGTTCTTTCAGATTCTCCTTGGGACCAATTCTAGAGAGAAAGAAGAATAAATTTATCTTTCATTTTATAGGGGAGGCAGACTCTTCAATATGACCCTGCCTTGTAGCATGCTTCCCAACAGATCCTCTGGCCTTTCCCTAAATGGATGCGAGTGTGCCATCTTGAATCTGCTTATAACTGTTGGGCTCCTTTTATAGCACATTTATTCCTGTCTTGCTAAAACATTATAGCTGGTCTAGCTGGCATTGACTGTAGAGGGTTAGGAGTCTTTCTTTTAACAGACTGTCTTTGTTCACATGGCTGACCCCAAATCTTGAAGGAAGTAAACAAACATTTATTGTGTGTTAAGCACTGTACTATGGGAAGCTAGGTGGAACAGTGGATAGAATTCTAAGTCTGGAATCAGAAAGACTCCTCTTCCTCAATATGACCCTGGGCAAGTCACAATCCAGTTTACCTCAGTTTCCTTATCTGTATAATGAGCTGGTGTTGGAAATGGCCAACTACTCCAATATCTTTGCCAAGAAAACCCCAAATTGAGTTGTGAAGATCAGGCATGATTGAAACAACAGGCACTGTACTAAAGGACTTTACAAATACTTTATTTAGTACTAACAACAAGGAGGTAGATGATGCTATTATCCTCATGTGGAGAAAACCAAGACAAACAGAAGGTAAATAATTTGTATGGCTAGTAAACATCTTAGGTCATATTTGAACAGTTCTCCTTTGACTCCAGGGCCACCCCACCTAGATGTTTTATGAGCACTTGCTCTGGCAATATTTAGAATCGTTCTTATGTCTTGATGTAATCTCATCCTGTGTTCCTGAAATTTTTCTTATCTTTGAATCTTACATCTGGTTCAGATGAGATTATAAACTTTGAATTTGAAAGCAAGAACTGTCCTTTGCCTCTTTTTGTATTCTCAGAACTTACCAGAGTGCATGGCACATAGTAGGAGCTTAATAGATACTGATTGATTGAGGTAAGACATTCATTCCAAGAGAGATGGTACTTTCCCTTCGTCAAATATTCTTGGTTATGAATCTATAAACTTAATGGCTTATATCTTTTGACTGAAGCAGTTTGTTGAGGAATGGCTCTAGATCATGACTGGAAGTCCAGAAGAACTCATCTTGAAGTCTGCCTCAGACACATTAGCCATATGACCTTTGACAAGTCAACCTTTCTTTGCCTCAATTTATTCCTTTGTATGATGGAAACAATAACAGCATGCACTTCATGGGGTTAGCCATAAATTAGACCAGATTTAGAGCTGGAAAGTGTTTTAGAAGTTATCTGTTTAAGCTATAAAGACTTGCCCAAGATAACACAAGTGATAAAACTTAAGATTTAAAGCCAGGTTCTCTGACCCCAAATGCAAAATGCCTTCCATTTTAACACACTGCCTTTTGTTTTAACAGGATCAAATGAGATTATATTTGTAAAACTATCCATAAACTTTCAAATGAAGTATAGATGTTAGCTATTATTATTGTTTTATAGTTACACATTGTGTTCTGAAAAATTTGTTCTTAACACAATTGCAAGAACACTCATTGGAAATTTTTGTGATACTCGCCTATGATTGGATTAATTTGTCATGGGAAAGCTGATTGGTTCAAAGCTGGGACATTTCCTGACTCATACCCATAAAAGGCTGTACCCCAAAGTTGACTTCTTAAATCACTGTGGTCTATAAGGGAGATCTGGGGCAGTGCCAGACATCTTACTCCCAGACCAGATTTATTACATCATTGGTAGAGGCTGTCTGTAAGCTGGATAAGGGTAGAGATATGCAATGATGTTTGCTCTGGAAGGGTAAAGGCTGAGCATGCCTATAAGATGAAGCATGTATATTCTTGCTGAGTACATTTCACCAATGAAAAGTCAGATTTAAGCATCAGTGATTTTGTTTTTTAATGGAAACTCAAACCTTAATTGGATATCTCAGTAACTTATTCCAGATATGAAATCTGAGCCTACATTACACTCCTCTTAGTATGATTTCAATACATATCTTATCTCTGCTGTAACATTTGGACATCTTGAGAGCATAATGTATAGTTGGAAAGAACACAGACCTAAAGCAAAAAGTTCTGGGTTTGATTGCCAGTTTATCATTCATGAATTGTCTGACCTTAAACATATTTCAGAATCTCTCTGGACCTCTCAATTTATCATCTGCAGAATGGGAATGATGCATTGTCTTTTGTGAAAATCAAACGAGATGATTTACAGTAAATCTTCAAGTTTACTTAAAAGTTATTGTTAGCTATTCTTTTTTCTTTTATATCCTCTATGGAGCCTAGTGTATTGAATGCATTAATGCAATAAATACTTGTTGGTTGATTAATTCTTCCTGTTCTGCCTTAAATGAAAAGAAGAATTTGTTTTAGGGAACAAAAACAACTTATTTATTTTGGAAGCATCTGGACATCATCATTGCATATAAAATATTTAGTTTATAACCAAGTTGATTAGTTTACATATGCCAATGACATTGAATAGCTGTCAATCATTTTTTGATAGAAACTGTGGCAAAGTGAGATTGTTTCTTGACTTGTTCCTGGGTGGATCTTGGGGTTCAGTTTCATTGGCACCACCCAAGATCAAAAATTGGGATGACTTCTGAGATGGCAAAGAGATTGCCCTTTGACCTTTCTGCTTCTCCAGTCTTCACCAAGCTTATCCACTGGAAACAAACATATGGGCAATTCAGGTAAACATTTGTATCTTAGAATAATAGTACTAGCTATCTTTGATATTTTTATTTTAAAGTGTTCCAAGAGTTTTTACATATGCTATCTAATTTGATCTCACTATAATGTAGATAATTTTAGTGTACAAGCTAGCAGTTTATATAGCTGGATGGGCAGCCCACACTATGAGCTGGTGCACTAATATAATACATAGGATAGATAGCAAGAATGGATAAAAAACCAGGCCCAGAATTGAATAGAAGGAAGAGAATAGATTTGGGTAATTATATGATACTTGCAAAAATCCCAAGCAATTCCCTGAAAAAACAAGGAAATGAATTTTAAAAATTGTACTCATTCTTGTGGTGATGTTATATGGTTGTAAATTATAGGACCATGATGGTCACTGAAGAAACAAAATTGTGGGTGAACCAAAAGATAATAGAAAGACATATTCTAGATGTAAAGAGGCTATCGTATATCAAGCAGTGATGACTTACATGTAGTGGCAGGATAGGTAGGGGTGTTGTGATAGGAAAAGAAGGTGAGCCAATTGGATAAAAAAAGTGGGAAGTAACAGATGGACAGCCCAGGTGTTGTACTTATAGCCACATAAAGTTAAATGGCCAAAAGAAAGATCCCTAGCTCTTTGGATGGATAACCTTTGAAGTATTTATGGGAGGACACAGAAATAAATCTTACAGGAAGGGGGGGAACATAAAAAGGCTTGCAATCTATACTACTAAAGAGAGTGCTTACCTCAGTGGGATCATATATGCACTGATGTATGAAGTGTATTTAGGCATATTACCAATATAGTCTTACATTTCTCCATCATCTTGACTCATGTTTAAAGTCTTTAGAAGTTCCGTTCTGCTACACTGTGTTCATTTGAAGATGTTTCTAGCAGGGTTGGAGTTCTCCTGGCTAGTCCCTTTCAATCTTACAGTTTGTTCCCGGCTACAGTGATTTATATGATTCCATAGGCTGCTTAAGTGGCACAGTGGATAAAGTGCAAAAACAATGAAGAATTCAAAGCCAGCCTTAGACATATTCTAACTCTGTAATTCGGAGAAAGTTACTTAACTGTTCCGTGCCTCAGTTTCCTCATCTGTAAAATAGCACCTATGTTAAAGGGTGGTTGTGAGGGTCAAGTGAAATAACGTGCAAAGTGCTCTAGAAAGTTGACACATAACTTCTAATTGCTATTATCTTTATTGAGGGCAGAGATTATTTCTAGTTTTGTCTTTGTTTTACAGTTTAGCACAATGCCTGGTACATAGTAGATGCATAATGCTTCCTGTTGATTGATTTCTGGAAAAGCAATTTCCTTTCTTGTTCTAGTTTATACTTCATTTTAGCTACTGATTAAAACTGCCATCTCCCTCACCAACTCATACCCTCTTCTCCTGTCTCAATTCCCATCTTAGGAATCCTATCTTCAAGCTGCTGTCACCATCCAATATTTGATATGGAGAATAAGAATATGGAAGTTGAGAAGGAAGGTACCTTAATGGTCATCTTGAGAATCTGAAGTGTATGGAGATTAAGTGATTTATCTAAGTCACACAAGTAACAGGTGTTGTCTAGAAGGTTTCCTGAGTTCTGACAATTTCAATAAATCAATCATTAAGTATCTATTAAGTGCCAGGCATTATTCTAAGTGCTGAGGATACAGATACAAAAATGGTAGTCTCTGCCTTCAAAAAGCTTACAATTTAATGAGGGAAGGCAGTGCACAAAAGGAACCTGAAAAGTAGGGGTGGGTGGTCAGGAAAGGTACCCAATTCTAGGTATTCCCAGAACTTAGCAGAGTGCATGGCACATAGTAGGGGCTTAATAGACACTGATTGATTGGGGTAAGGCACTCATTCCTGTTGTCCAGAAGTCAGTCAGAGAAATGCCAAGGTAGTGCAACCAGGTGAGAGAAGGGGAGATGTCTGAGCTGGGCTCCCTCCATATATGCAGGTTAAGAGTTTATGGCCCCCCATGTCAGCCAGAAAGGTAGAGGCTAGTAATGAGGGGGAGTGCCAAGGCTACTGAGATCTCATTGGACAATGATAATTAATTAATTAATAATGTTAAAATGATCTTCTTGGGACATGGTTGGGAAGTCAGAAACACCAAGATGGTATAATCAATTTGTATCATATTTCCAGGAATATTCTGTCCCCTCTCTGTTTTTTATTCAAGGTTTATTGAAGAGCTATTTTTAGGTCCCTCCAAATCTTCCTTAAATGTTATGATCTATTTATTTTTGGAGGCTGACTCTCCCTATCTCAGTTGGACTAGAATGCAGTTGCTGCTCATGAACCAACTCCATTGTTAATCATCATGGAATTTTTGACTTTCTCCATTGCTTACCTCTACTGCTTCAGTACTTCTTTCTTATTTTTTTGTTTTATTTGTTTTCAGTGTTCGACAATCACTTCCATATATCTTAGATTTTTCCCATCCCTCCCCCCATGCCCCCTACCTCTACTCCCTCCCTGAGATGGCATACAGTTTTATGTAGGTTCTACACATACATTCCTATTAAATACATTTTCACCTTAGTCATGTTGCACAGAAGAATTAAAACAAATGGGAGAAATCATAAAACAAACCAAAATATAATAAAAAAGAAAATGATCTGATTCATTCTGCAATTTAATTCCATAGTTCTTTCCATGGATGTGGAAGGCATTTTGCCTTAAGAGATCATTGAGGATTTTTTAAGTCCTTGCATTGTCATGAAGTACTAAGTCTACCAGAAAAATTCTCGCACACTGTGGTTGTTGCTGTGTACAAAGCTCTCCTAGTTCTGCTCCTTTCACTCAGCATCAGTTCATATAAGTTTTTCCAGGCCTCTCTGAAGTCTTTGTGTTCATCATTTCTTATAGCACAATTGTATCCATTACATTCATATACAACAATTTAATCAGCCATTCCCCAATTGATGGGCAGCCTCTTGATTTCCAGTTTTTGGCCACCACAAAGAGTGCTGCTATAAATAGTTTTATACATGTGGGACCCTTTCCCATTTTTATGATCTCTTGGGGATACAGTCCTAGAAGTGGTATTACTGGGTCAAAGGGTATACACATTTTTGTAGCCCTTTGGGCATAGTTCCAAACTGCTCTCCAGAATGGCTGGATCAGCTCAGAATTCCACCAACAATGAATTAGTGTTCAGTATTTCTTAGGCAGCCTGATGGTCTCCTGATTTTTGAGGCTCATCATGTCAGACCAAATCCAGACCTCCAATCAATTTGACTCCTGCTACAGCTTAGAACTCCCATGCTCAAGAGATCCATCAACCTCTGCCTCCCCCAATAACTAGGATTACAGATGTGTGCCACCACTACTGGCCACCTCCTTGATTTTTCAACTACATGACTCACTGCTAATGATTCATTCCTTAGACACTTTCTTTTTAGTTTTCATGGTGGATTTTCTTCTGATTTTTATTAGCTCATAACTGTTTCTTTTAAGGCTTATTTTTCCTTATCCTCTCTAAAGAAGGATTGTCCCTCAAGTTTTTGTCCTAAGCCTTCTTGTCTCTCTAATCATTCATTTTCTTCAAGAACTGATTGATTTTTATGACTCCCTATGACCTTTATGCTTATGACTGCCAAATCTACATCTCAAGACCTTATAGCCCTTATAACTCCAGATTTTTAGCAGCATATAGAGCATTTCTACTTGGCAGTTCTGAGGACTTGGAACCACATCATTTAAATCCCTGCTCTGACCCTAGTGATCATAGTAACTAGAGTTAGACTAAGAAAACTTAGCCATCATCTAGTTCTGCCTCCTTTTTTTTTCTTAGACAAATGAGAGAACTTGGATCAGAGAGAGTGACTGATTTTTCTAAGGTCACCCAGATAGCAAATAGTAGATCTTGGTTTTTAAACCAGGACCTTTGGATTCCAAATCCAGTCATCTTTTTTTTCTTGTACCACTATGTAGGAAGCTGTAGGGATCTCTTTGCTCTATAAATTAATTCAATTGAACACATATCAATTCTGTAAATACTATATGCCAAGAACTATGCTTGGGTACTGGGGATACAAAAACAATAAAAACAAATAAACTAAATAATCAATATTCCATGTCCTCAAAAAGTCTACAGTTTGTTGGAGTAGTTTATCTTCTGCTGGCTGCCAGATATATTGGAATTTCTGTACGGCCTTCTATAGTTTCGTCTTCTGGAACTGGCTTTGGCAGTGGCTGAGGATTTGCTCAAGGAAAGAAGGGAAGCTGTTTCTAAAAGTGAAATATTAGGAAGTGGCCCAAAGAAAGCCTTGCATAACTCCTACAATGGATGGCTTTGTAGTACATTTAAATGAAAATGAATCAAATACTATGGGACCCAGGCCTTGTTAACCAGGAATATCTATTTGTTGACATTCATTTTGGACCATTTCTTCTAGACTTGTAACTGCTTTTTTCTGTACAAAAATTACAGGTTTAGGAATTATATTGATAATGCATTTTTGTTTATTGTTAACATAATTTTGCTTCTTAATGGAAAGATCTTTCTAATCCATTAATAGACCCATGTAACCTGCTTAAGTCTCATGAAAGCCTGAGTCACATGAGACTAAGACATATGGAACAGGAAGGGGTGGAGCAGGAAGAGGCAGAGCTAGAGAAGAAATGAGCTAGGAACAATCAGAGCTAGGAAAGGCAGCAACTTCTTTTTTGTGATTTTGTTTAATGGAGCTGGTTTGTGGGAAGTCTAACAGGGGGACAGTATCTCTGCCAAGAAAACCTTAAATGGGGTCATGAAGAGTTGGATATAACTGAAACAACTAGACAGCTGCTATGGCAAGATTTATATAATACTTCAAGGTTTACATACCACTTCCCTCACATAACTCCATAAAATAGATTTTATAGGCATTATTGCCATTTTGCAGAGCGGGGAATTGAGGTTCATGGTCACATAGGTGATATTGGAGGTGGGGTTTGAATAAAGGTGTGCTGACTCCATGGCCAGAAACTTTTCCACTAGAATCTGCTGCTGTTTGCTGTATTGATTAACTCCTTGTGGTACATGAAATACAGACACATGTGAATGCCTATATGCAGGCATATATTTATGATTCTGATGGCTTTGTAGGAGTAGCTAGGTGCTATAGTAGTTACAGTGCCCAACATGGAATCAGGAAGACTTGAGTTGATATCTGTCCTTAGGCACTGATTTAACTTGTGACCTTGGACAGATCACTTAACCTCTATCTATATCAATGTTCTCATCTGTAAAATGAGAATAATGGTAGCACTTACCTTCCAGGTACTTGTGAGGATCATAGGAGATAATAGTTGTAGAGCACTTAACATGGTGCCTGGCACATAGTCAGCACTATGTAGATCTTAGCTATTATTTATTATTATACATAATCTCTGTATATATGCATATAAATCCATTCATCTACATCTATGTATAGACAGAATTAGAATATGCTGCTATATTGATACACTCTAGAACTTGCTTATAATTGGAGTAAAAACACTTAACGTGGGATACAACCCAGGGGAGAGGGACCCAAATGGGCCAATGATTCTTACTTGAGGATAAGAGAATCTCTCTTCTGTCCTGGACCTTTGCCATGTCTTTCAGCTTAGCTCTTCAAAGTAGAGGCTCTGACTGTACTCACCTGGAAGCCAGGCCTGGGTCTTGGGAACTGAGTCAGGAAGACGCTATTGGGCTCAGGTGCATGATGAGAACACAGGGGATGGATATCACTGAAAGTGGGAGTTAAAACAAGGCCACAGCAGGCACAGCAGAAGAGAAAGGCTCACGGAGAACAGGGTAATCAATGGTCAGAGTTGCTCAAAGGTATGTTTTCCATAGCCTGAAAAGAGGAGCAGGTGAAAGAGGTGTGCTTGGAGTTGGGGGTCACTTTCTTTCATTCAGCAGAAATGGAAAGCTCCTGAGGTAGACCTGGAGAGAAGGTGAGTTTACACCCCCATTAGGATGATGTTAGTGCACTGAAGACTGGAGCCAGGGGGCAAGAAGAATTGCACCTTTCCAGCCAACTGTCAAAGGGACTTCAAATCTCTTAGTGTCACTTGTTGAGGGGATTGCTATAAGATGATGTTGCTTTTTCTCTTAATTCTCATATCTTTTCTCTGTTGATCATTTCCTGTTTATCCTGTGTATAGTCAGTTTGTGTGTAGTTGTCTCTTTCATTAAGCCACGCACTCTTTGAGGGAAGGGACTGTCTTCTGTCTTTCTTAGCACAACGCCTGGTACACGTAGACACATCATCATCATCACCACAGCTAACATTTACATAGTCCCTACTATGTGCCAAGCACTGTGCTAAACACTTCACAAACTTCTTATTTGTTCTTCACAATAACCCTGGGACATAGAGGCTATTATTTGCCCCATTTTATAATTTAGGAAAACTGTGGTAAACAGGCTAAGTGACTTACCTAGGGTCACACAGCTAGTCATTGTCTGAGGCTGCATTTAAACTCAGTCTTCCTGACTGCAGGCTCAGCCTTCTATCTGCTATGATATCTAACTGCCTAAATAGCTATTTAGGTTCAAAGACCTAAGGAGTTAGTAGACTATTATCTTAGTAGTTTTACTGTACTAAGAAAAGGGCATTAGATTAAGGCTCAGAAAGATATGGGTTTGAATTTCAAATTTTCTACTTATTAGACAATTACTCAGCTTCTGTGCTTCAGTTCACTCATTTAGAAAATGAAGGGATTGGACTAGATGGTTTCCAGGGTCACTTCTAGTTCTAAACCTATTTTAGGGAACCGGAGAAGGAAGTAGGGAGAGAAGAAAATCTTATGACTTTCCCTCACCCCCAGGACATCTGGGATTCAGAAAACCCTAATGTGGTAGGAGTTGTGGCTGGTAAAAATCTGCAGGCACTACCAAGCTAAAATCTGGGTTTGTCAGTGAAAAAACCTAGCAGAATTACAAGAGTCTCATCGTTCACTAAGTTATTATTCAGTCGTGTCTGACTCTTTGTGACTCCATTTGGCAAAGATACTGGAATGGTTTTGCCATTTCCTTCTCCAGCTCCTTTTACAGATAAAGAAATTGAGGCAAACAGGGTGAAGTGACTTGCTCAAGGTCACATAGCTAATGTCTGAGGTCAGATTTGAACTTAAGAAGATGATTCTTTATGATTGCAAACCCTGTGGTTTATCTACTGAGCCACAGTTCACCAGATCACTAGATTCCTAATGCCAAGGTCATGTGGTTGGACCTGTAATTTTAGTGACCTGTAATTTTGGACAGTTGCCTAGAGCAGTGGCATCCATCTCACATAGAAACTAGGAACTACTAATCAATACATAAGGATCCCTGCAGGTCACATATTGATTTCATTGTAAAATAAGATTTTGCCTAAGTTTTATTGTATTTTGATTTCTTTTGTTAACTGTTTCCCAATTTCATCTTAATTGGGTTCCAGGAGGTGCTTGGGAGCAATGTGGGTCTCATGCAACTAAATTAGGTGACCTCTAATGTCCCTCCTAGTTCTATCTGTGATCTTTTTGCTTGACTAGTCAGTTCTTTTCTTTTTCCTGCAATGGCTGGTAGCAGATGTTCCGTAAGTAGGTAATACCCCAAAATTCCCTTCTCCTGGTTCTGCACAAAATCATACCAGGCATGTTTTTGGCAACACACACCATTCACATTGTAACAACACCTGCTAGTTCTGCTGCCCCATTAAGGTCTGTCAGTATTTCCATTCTTAATGCTTTTTCCACGGGATATAATTTGGCTGAGTTTGGTCCCTCTGGTTTATAATTTAGTACACGGAATGTCCGCTCAGATATCATGGCCTTGTGATTTAAATTGGTTCTGATTATTTCCAGTTAAAAATGAACCCAATGCACATGGTATCTTTTGTTTCTAATTTTGCTGGAGAAAGTTGGAGGGGAAAAAGCATGACCTTTTGGCACAAAAGAAGTGGAGAAAGTAATCACAGCCTCCAAATGTGGAATAACAGTAGGAACAAATTCCTGCCTGAGGAATGAAGGGATTTAGAGCAATGGGGCACTAAGAATTTTAGCCTATTTATTGGAGAAAAAGAAGAAGCCTGACAAGTCTCAAGGGAAGTTAGAATTCACCCCTAATTACAGGCATAAACATTATTTTTATTTAACGTGACAAACCCAAAAATATTATACACCTCTTAAGAGCTTTCATAGTTGCTTTCCTATGAAACCCTCTTAAAATTTGCCCTCATAAGATCATACTTCACAGAATAATAAAAATAATAGCTAACATTTATAGGCAATTAGGTAGCTCAGTGGGTAGACCACTGGACTTGGAATCAGGAAGACTCGTCTTCATGAGTTCAAATCTGGTCTCAGATACTTGCTACCTTTATGACCCTGGACAGGTCACCCAGCCCTATTTGCCAAAGTTTCCTCATCTGTAAAATGAGCTGGAGAAGGAAATGGCAAACCACTCCAGTATCTTTGCCAAGAAAACCCCAAATAGTATCATGAAGTGTTAGAAATTACTTAACAATACAAAAAAAATCATTTATATAGTGCTTTGAGGTTCTCAAAGATCCTTATGAATATTATCTCATTTTATCAACAGTACCCTTGGGGGCTGGAGGAGTTGATGATATTATTATACCTTTTTTATAAATGTGGAAATTGGAGCAGGCACAGATTAAATGATTTTCCAAGGTCACACAGCTAGTAGGTACCGAAGTCTGGAATTTCCCTGTTCTAGGGCCAGCCCTCTTCCTATTGAACCAGCCAGCTTTCTAAACACATAGAAAACTGTAAAGGATCTTATAGGTCATAGAATACAATCAATTCATTCTATAGATAATGAAACTGAGGTGCAGGGAAGTGAAATGATTTACTCAAGGTCATGGACATTATCTTCTATGATAGGCATCAGAAGCAGGATTTGAATCCAGACCCTCTTATTCCTATACTATATTTTCTCCTACCTAAAGTTTTTTTCAACTAACACCATTAAATGATGACTTTTTCCATGCTTTCATCCACTCTATCTGGAAAAGTGGGAGGAGAGGTTGTGATAACAACTCTCCATTATGATGAGAGACTCAACTGGCCCTTCTGATTCCAAGTGCAGAAACTTTGGGTGTCTCAGACACCCAGAGGCGGTTAGGCCTATGGACAGACAGGAGAAGGATGAGAGAGAAGAAAGGACACATAGGCCCTTTCCTTATTTCTATCTTCTTCTCTGAGGACTCCCAGACTTGGTCCAATGAGGATAGTTGGAGAAAGTGTGTCTCATAATCTGAAAGCATGGAAAGAACTGTGGAATTTGAGCCAGAAGAATCATATTTAAATGCTGGCTCTGCTATTTATCACTTATGTGACCTTGGGTAATTCACATCATCTTTCCCAGTCTCAGTTTCTGCGAAATGAGGGATTTGGACTAGCTGACCCCCAAGGTTCCCTTTCAGCACTGATGCAATGGTCCTATCACAATAACATTTTTACATACGGGACAGTTCCCCAAGTTCTGTTTGACATATATTTGAATGTGTGTATGCTTGTGATTCAGGATCACCCTAACCCAATTCATTCAGTAGGGTAGATTCTTTACTTGACTGGCCTAGAATGAGCAGTGTCAAGATTTACCTGTTTTGTTTCAGTCTTTGACACCTGGATGTCAGCAAAAAGGTTTGATGGAGTAGGCAGGAATTTCACCTCCAGGAGGAGATGGCCAGGAGACTTGAAGTGAATGAGGGATGGGACAGGCTTAGCACAGAGATCATTTCCATAACTACTCTAGGTCTATGTAAACAGTGGTTTTGGAACTGACAGAAAATTCTCTCTCTCTCTCTCTTTCTCTCTCTCTCTCACCCCCCCCTCCCCTCCCCCCCACGCACTCTTCCTTGCCTGTTTCAGCTCCTTTACCATTGGGACTCAAACCCACGTCTCCTTGTGTCTGTGTTTTTCTCTCCATTCATTTCCCCAACCTGCTTCCTTGTCTTACCTAGATTAGTTGGCATAATGAATGTTCTTCTGTTCTAGCCCAAGATTTAGTCTTGAAGTTGGATTACTATGAAGGAGGGTCATGAAACACATAGAAACATGTATATGTGTTTATGAATAGTGGGGATTGTTGGGAGGGAAGATGAATATCTCTAGGTCACGATCATTCTACCCTCCCCAGCTAATTACATTTCTTGTATGGAAGAGGGAGTCCTGTGTCAGATTTCACTAGGATTTTGTCTGTTCTTGATCTATAAATGGGTCATACCCTTCCCTATAATGTCAGCCCTATTTCCTATTATTATTTCATGTTAGCATCATTCCTTTGGATTTTGAGATATTTCTCACCTTCAAGCACGCTTTGAAAAACTGCAAATAACCTTTAAAATGGGACTCATATTAGTTTTTAAGGGTTTTGCTATCAATTAACACCTCAGATGACATTAGCAAGAATGAACACAAAACAATGCTGGAGGGAAGGGAATGGATACTAGCAATAAGGATGGGTACCTGCTATTTCATTTCCCAAGGCTCAATTTCTTCATTTGTGAAACGTGTGTGTATGTTCATCCTTCGTTGCTGAGGAAGACCATGTCATCAGAGAAATGATGACATGACTTGCACTTGATTTTGTTTTGAGTGAGGGAAGGCTGTGCAGGTCACCAGCCTCACTTTTCCTCCAGAGCCATCTGAATCCAGTGACCAGATATTCATCAGGATGACTGGAGATGACCCAGGATGAGGCAATTGGGGTTAAGTGACTTGCCCAAGGTCACATAGCTAGTGAATGTCAAGTGTCTGAGGTGAGATTTGAACTCAGGTCCTCCTGACTCCCGCACTGGGGCTTTATCCATTGCACCACCTAGCTGCCCTCAAAATGTGTGAGAGTAATGTTGAAGCAGGGATAGAGGAGAGATGTTAATTCAAATTACTTGAAATTTTATTTTTTAATATTATTTTTTTAATTTAAAATATTTTATTTTTCCAATTACATATAAAAAAAATTTTTAGAATTAAAAAAAACCTTCCAAATTCTTCCTTCCCTTCTCTCCTCAATGAGAAGGCAAGCAATTTGAAATACATGTGTAGTTGTGCAAAACTTATTTCCCTATTAGTCATGTTGTGAAAGAAAACACAGACCAAAACAAAAACAAAAAATAAAGATAAAGAAAGAAAACAAAAAGCATGCTTTGTTCTTCATTTGGACTCCATCAGTTTTTTTTCTGGAGATGGATAGCATTTTTCACTATTAGTCCTTTGGAATTATCTTGGACCATTGTATCTCTGTGATTAGCTGTCATTCACACTTGATCATTAAATGATATTGCTGTTACAATGCACAATGGTCTCTTGATTCTGCTTACTTCGCTGTGCATCAGTTCATATAAATCTTTCCAGGTTTTCCTGGGAATATCTTGCTCATCATTCTTATAGTACTTCATGACAATCATATACTACAACCTGTTTAGTCATTCACCAACTGAAGGATATACCCTCAATTTCCAAGTCTTTACTACTTCAAAAAGAGCCTCTATAAATAATTTTGTGCACATAGGTCCTTTCCCCTTTCTCTTCAACTTCCTTTCATTTTTTCTTTCTTTCTTTGTCTTTGGGGGTACAGATCTAGTAGTGCTATTGGTGGGTCAAAGGGTATGCAGTTTTATAGTCTTTTGGGCATAGTTTCAAACTGCTCTCCAGAATGGTTGAATCAGTTCAGAACTCCACCAACAGTGCTTTAGAATGCCAATTTACCCATGTCCCCTGCAATATATGTCATTTTGTTTTTCTGTCATATTAGCCAACCTGATAGGGATGAAGTGGCAACTCAGAGTTGTTTTAATTTGCATTTCTCTTACCAATAGTGATTTAGAGAATTTTTCTTATGACTATAGAAAGCCTTCATTTCTTCTGAAAACTGCGTGTTCATTGCCTTTGACCCTTTATCATTTGGTAAATGACTTACTTTCTTATAAGCTTAATGCAGTTCTCTATATATGAGAAATTAGACCTTTATCAGTGAAATTTTTTGTAAAAATCTTTTCACAAGTATGATCACTGTGTATTTTCCTCCACCCTATTTTTCCCATTTGTCCTTTTCTCTATCTCCTTTCACCCTTTCCCTCCTCAAAAAATGTTTTGCTTCTGACCATCACTTCCCCAAATGTGTTCTTCCTTCTATTGCCCCCCTCCATTATAACCCTTCCCCATTCCCTTCCACTCTTCTTGCCTGTAGGGTAAGATAGATTTTATTACTCAATTGAGTATATGTGTCATTTCCTTTTTGAGCCAATTCTGATGAGATTAAGGTTTTAGCTTTGCCCATCACCGCCCCCATCTTATCCTCCACTGTAAAAGCTTTCTCACCTCTTTTGTGTGAAATAATTTACCCCATTCTACCACTCCCTTTCCCTTAGTGCATCCACTTTCCTCACCCCTTAATTTTATTTTATTTTTGTACATAGCATCCCATCATAGCCAACTCATACCCCTACCCTCCATATATGTGTCTAATCTATATCTATATCCTTTCTAATTGCTGTAGTAAGGATAAAGGTTTTAAGAGTTATGTTTTATCTTCCCATGTAGAGATGCAAACAATTTAATCTTATTGAATCCCTCATGATTTCTATTTCTTATTTACGTTTTTTTATGCTTCTCATGTCTTGTATTTGAAAGTCAAATTTTCTATTCAGCTTTTGGCTTTTCTGTCAAGAATTCTTGAAAGTTTCATTAAATTTCTCAAAAATTCATGCTTTTCCTGTGAGAGATTGCAGTCAGTTTTGCTGGGTAGGTGATTCTTGCTTGGAATCCTAGCTCCTTTGCCCTCTGAAATATTACATTCCAAATGCTCTGCTCCTTTAATATAGAAGCTGCGAAAACTTGTATATCTTGACAGTGGCTCCATGATACTTGAATAGTTTTTCCCCCTTTATGCTTTCAATATTTTATTCTTAACCTGGGAATTTGGCTGTCATATTCTTGGGAATTTTCATTTTGAGATCTCTTTCAGGAAGTGATTGCTTGATTCTTCCAATTTATGTTTTATCCTCTTGTTCTACTAAATCAAGGCAGGTGTTTTTAAAATAATATCTCAAAAGATGATATCTAACATCTTTTTTATTATGGTTTTCAGGGAGAAATTCTATTCATTGGATTGTTTTTTACCTTCTACCATTTGGCCTAAATTATTTTTTTATATTCATTTTATTTGTTTTCAGCATGCTACAATCACTACCAAACAACTTAGCTTATTTTTCCTCTCCCTTCCCCACCCTCTCTGAGACAGCATACAATTTTATATAAATTCTATACATACATTCCTGTTAAATACATTTTCATTATAGTCATGTTGTGTAGAAGAATTAAAATGAATGGGAGAAATCATATAACAAACCAAAATTTAATACAAATGAAAACAATCTGGTACATTCTGTGATTGAATCCCAAAGTTCTTTCTCTGGATGTGGAAGGAATTTTGCCTTAAAAGACAATTGGGAATTTTTTTAAGTTCTTGCATTGCAATGAAGTTCCACATCTACCAGAAAAACCTCTCACATACTGTGGTTTTTGCTATGCACAAAGTTCTCCTGGTTCTGCTCATTTTGCTCAGCATCAGATCATATAAGTCTTTCCAGGCTCTCTAAAGTCTTCCTGTTCATCATTTCTTATAGCACAATAGTATTTCATTACATTCATATACCATAATTTATTCAGCCATTCCAAAATTGATGGGCATTCCCTTGATTTCCACTTTTTGGCCACAACAAAGAGGGCTGCTATAAATATTTTTGTACATGTGGGATCCTTTCCCATTTTTATGATCTCTTGGGGATACAGTCCTAGAAGCAATATTTCTGGGTATTTCAAAGGGTATGCACATTTTGGTAACACTTTGCTCTAAATTGCTCTCCAGAGTGGCTGGATCAGCTCACAGCTCTACCAACAATTGAATTAGTGTTCAAACTCTCCCACATCTTCTCCTACACCTATCATTTTCCTGGTCTGTAATGTTTGCTAATCTAATAGGTGTCATGTGCTATCTCAGAGTTGTTTTGATTTGTATCTTTCTAATCAATAGTGATTTGGAGCATTTTTTCCTATAATTATAGATATCTTTAATTTCTTCCTCTGAAAACCTCCAGTTCATATTCTTTGACAATTTATCAATTGGGAAATGACCTGTATTCTTGTACATTTGACTCAGTTCTCTATATATTTTAGAAATGAGGCCTTTGTCACAGACACTAGTTGCAAAAATTCTTTCCCAGTTTTCTGCTTCCCTCCTAATCTTGGTTGCATTGGATTTGGTTGTGCAAATACTTTTCAGTTTAATGTAACCAAAATTACCCATTTTGTACTTCATAATGCTTTCTATCTCTTCTTTACTCAAAAATTCTTCCCTTCTCCATAAATCTGATAAATACACTAATCCTTGCTCCACTAATTTGTTTATAGTATCAATCTTTATACCTAGATTATGTACCCATGTGGACTTTATTCTTGTGTATGGTGTCAGGCATTGGTCTATGCCTAGTTTCCATCACCCTTTTATCCAGGTTTCCCAGCAATTTTTTTCAAACAGTGAGTTCTTATCCCAGAAGATGAGGTCCTTGGGTTTATCAAACAATAAATTGCTATATTTATTGACTACTGTGTATTGAATACCTAGCATATTCCACTTGTCTACCCTTCTGTTTCTTAGCCAGTACCAAGTAGTTTTGATAATTGCTGCTTTATAATGCAATTTGAGATCTGGTAGAGCTAGGTCACCTTCCCTAGCATTTTTTTTCATTAGTTTCCTTGCTATTCTGGACCTTTTGTTCTTCCAGATGAATTTTGATAATAATTTTTCCAGCTCTAGAAAATAATTATCAGATAGTTTGATTGGTATGTCACTATATAAGTAAATTAATTTAGGTAGAATTGTCATTTTTATTATATTTAAAGTGTCTTGTAATTGTGTTCATATAGTCCATGGATTTATTTTGACAGGTAGACTTCCAAATATTTTATAGTGTCAACCCTAGCTTTAAATGGGATTTCTCTTTCTATCTCTAGCTGATGGGCTTTGTTAGTAATATATAGAAATGCAGAAGATTTGTGTGGGTTTATTTTGTAACCTGCAACTTTGCCAAAGTTGTTTCTTATTTCAAGTGGTTTTTTCCTTGAATCTCTGGGATTCTCTATGTATATTATCATATCATCCGCAAAGAGTGATGATTTAGTTTCTTCTTTGCCTATTCTTATTCCTTCAATTTCTTTTCTTCTCTAATAGGTACAACTAGTATTTCTAGTGCCATGTTGAATAATAGTGGTGATAATCGACATCTTTGTTTCACCCCTGATCTTATTGGAAATGCATCCAGCTTATCTCCATTACATATAATGCTTCCTGAGGGTTTTATATAGATGCTGCTTATTATTTTATGGAAAGTTCCCTTTATTCCTATGCTCTCCAGTGTTTTTAATAGGAATGGGTGTTGTATTTTGTCTAAAGCTTTTTCTGCATCTATTGAGATAATCACGTGGTTTCTGTTAGGTTTATTGGTGATATGATCAATAATGCTAATAGTTTTCCTAATATTGAACCAGCCCTACATTCCTGATATGAATCCTGCCTGATCATAATATATTGCTCTCATGATAAGTTGCTGTATTCTTTTTGCTAAAATCTTATTTAAAATTTTAGCATCTATATTCATTAAAGAAATTGTTCTATAATTTTCTTTCTCTGTTTTGTCTCTCCCTGGTTTATGTATCAAAACCATATTTGTATCATAAAAAGAATTTGGGAGGACTCCTTCTCCAATTTCCCCAAATAGTCTATGTAGTATTAGAATTAATTGTTCTTTAAATGTTTAATAGAATTCACTTGTAAATCCATATGACCCTGGAGAATTTTTCCTGGGAGTTCATTGATGGCTTGTTCAATTTCTTTTTCTGAGATGGGGTTGTTTAAATATTTAACTTCCTCTTCTGTTAATCTGGGCAAATTATATTTTTAATATAATCATTCCTCTCATTTAGATTGCTGAATTTATGGGCATAAAGTTGGGCAAAGTAATTTCTAATTATTGTTTTAATTTTCTCCTCATTGGAGGTGAGTCTACTCCTTTTATTTTTGATATTGGTAATTTGATTTTCTTCTATCTTTTTTTAGTCAAATTGACCAAAGGTTTATCAATTTTATTGTTTTTTTCATAAAATTAACTCTTACTTTTATTTATTAGTTCAATGGTTTCCTTGATTTCAATTTTATTAATCTCTCCTTTGGTTTTCAGTATTTCTAATTTGGTATTTCCTTGGGGATTTTCAATTTGTTCTTTTTTGACCTTTTTCAGCTGCATGCCCAATTCAATGATCTCCTCTTTCTCTATTTGTTTCATGTAGGCATTCAAAGATATAAAGCTTCCCCTAAGAACTACTTTTGCCGTATGCCATTAGATTTGGTAGGTTATCTCATTATTGTCATTCTCTTGAATGAAGTTTTTGATTGTTTCTATGATTTGTGGCTTAACCCACTCCTTCTTTAGGATTAGATTATTTAGTTTCCAATTAATTTTTGGTCTACCGTGGGGGTGGAGCCAAGATGCTGGAGTAGAAAGACTCACATATGCTAGCTCCTAACCCACAGACCATAATTATCTATAAAAAGAACTCCCAACAAATTATGGAACAGTGGAGCCGCACAGCAACAGGGTGAAGGAGATTTCTGTTCCAGAGAGCCCTGAAAAACCAATCCCAAAGGTCCTTCATGCACCGGAGGGGAGTGGAGCCCAGCCCTGCTCTGGCCACGTGGCACTGAGAGGAGTGAGCAGATCTGAGCAGGCTTCAGGGACGGAATTTCCAGTGGCCGAGAAGGTCCCTCCACCCACAGACTCACAGATCAGTGAAAGAGACATCTGGATAAGCTGAGAGGGGAGCGGGGTGTCTCCATGACTTGAGCCCCCTTGGGAGGCAGCAGCAGAGGCAGCAGGTGGTGGGAGGCTCCCAGAGCAGGCAGGAGCTTGGCAGCCGCTCCATTATGGGAGGTCTCTGCATAAAACCCCTGAGGGAACTGAGCCTGGGAGGTGGCCCTGCCCCCACCTGAGCACTAGAAATTAAGCTCCCATTGAATAGTAGCCAGGCCTGCCGCTGAAAGCCCTGAGGCTGGGGAGCAGCATTTGAATCTCAGACCCCAAGCACTAGCTGGGCGGACCTAGGCAGGAGTGGAGAGGACTCTCAGAAGTCAAGTAACTGGCTGGGAAAATGCCCAGAAAAGGGAAAAAAAAATAAGACCATAGAAGTTTATTTTCTTGGTGAGCAGATGTTTCCTC
>CM053772.1:40261557-40281557 GCA_028658325.1 Potorous gilbertii | reverse complement strand
CTTCTTCTTCTTCTTCTTCTTCTTCTTCTTCTTCTTCTTCTTCTTCTTCTTCTTCTTTTCTCTCTCTCTCCTCCCTCTCCCTCTCTCCTTCTTTCTCTTTTACCATATTCCTTCCCCAGACCTTAAGTAAACTCTTTAGTGGCATGGACTGTTTTGGTCGTTTTGTCTTTCTTTGTATCCCTGATGCAATGGCAATGATAATGATAGCTAGCATTTAAGCAGCATTTGAAGGTTTACAAGGTATTTTATATATAATATCTTATATGATACACACAAAGTTTGTTCAGTAATTCAGTTGTGTCTAATTCTTGGGGATCCCATGGACCACTCCAATGATTTCTATGGGTTTTTCTTCATAAATATGCTGGAATAGTTCGTCATTTCCTTTTCCAGTGGACTAAGGCAAGCAGAGGTTAAATGACTTACCCAGGGTCACACAGCTAGTAAATGTTTGAGGCTAGATATGAATTCAGTTCTTCCTGACCCCAGGGTGACTAGGAAGTATTGAAGGGTGAATTTGAACTTAGGTCTTATTGACTCCAGGTCCAGTGTTCTTCCCATGGAGCCATCTAGCTGCCCCTTCCTGGTACATAGCAAGTACGTAATAAAGGTTTCTTGGTTAGTTGATTGATTGTGTGTCCTGTGGCATATTCCAAATGAGGATAAAAACCCTGAGTGGCTATGTCACAGGTTGGACCTTACCCTTGTAGTATCATTTATTTTTATGTCAATAAATTCCAATATGTTCTCTGTGAGCACAATGTGTGCCTTTCTTCTTTAAATATCAAATCCAATGGTTCCACTTTGTGTGAAGTACTTAGTTCTCTAATCTTTTTGTTCCATTTTGGCTATTATGGGAATAGTTTGATTAGGTCTAGGCTTGCTCAATGACCTACTGGTAGAGATTCTTCAGGAATGAAGGAAGCCTTTCTGGGATTTTATCTTTGAAGCGATAAATGAGATTGAAGCAGGAGAAAAACAACAGAAGCACTGGAAGTGACAGAGTCTGGGTGGGGTGTGTGTGTGTGTGAAAAGGCTATTTTTACTCACATGCAAATTAAATTAATCCAACATGATAAAGTATTTGGCATTTTAATGCAAGAATCAGAGAGGACTTTTGACATTGATTTATGAACCCTACAGACATAAGTCACAGACAACGGCTATTTTGGGGTATTTTTCTTGGTGTCAAGCTTCCAGGGAAATACAAAGATGGATTAAAAATTGTCTCTGCCATCAAGGAGTTTACAGTCTAGTGAGGAAAAATAATACATGTGTATAATAAAAAAAGTAGATGAAAGGCAGTGTGGTATAATGTATACAAAACTGTTGTTAGAGTCAGGAACACCTTTTTAAATTCTACTTCTGTCATATACTGATTGTGTGACCCTGGGCAAATCACTTAACCTATCAGTACCCTGAACAACTCGCTAAGATTATAAATTACAGAAAAGATACTGATGATCATCGGTATGTAGAATCTCCTCTCTTGAGAGGTTCCATCTATATCTGAAACTCACACTGCACTGAGACACTTTTGCTTAGGAACTGGTGATCTGTTTTGGTGGAGGGAATTTTCTCATTGGAGAAGTCCCTCATGTCAATAAAATCCCAGGTCCAATGCAAAAAGCAAAAAAAGTGGAATGTGATAAATGCATTAAAAAGGATACAGAGTGCTCTAGGCATTCAAAGCATGAGAGAATTTTTACAGTTGGCTTAGAGTAATGGTGGGGGTGGGGTGGGAATTCTAGTTGATCTGGATAATGAAGACAAAAAAGGACACACCTAATATGAAAAAGAACAGAGAAGATATGCATAAATTTTATTTGTATCCAGGTAGGGTTTGGGGTATATGAAGGGGAGTAGTGGGAGATAAAAAAAATATGGTAGTGAGAGGACATTAATGACAGCCTAAGGAGTTTGGACTTCATTTAGCAGAAGCTGAGATTAATGAATTGAGCAATGGCTTGATCATAATTCTGGTTTCTTGATCAGAAAGATAATTTTGCCACAGTGTGTTAGAGAAGTTGGAGGTAAATGAGTAATACATATACTGTTCAATTCAACTCATTTTACAAAAAAAAAAAAAAATAAAGAATCTAGTATGTTCCATACACTGTATATACTGAATGCTAGGAAGAAAAATTCAAAAAATTAAATTGTGCCTGTTCTTAAGGAACTTTTATTGTACTGGGAGGAGAGAGAGAGGGCTAGTATCATAATAGTCTAGGAAGTAAATAATAGAAGTCTGAACTAGAGTGGTGGAAATGGATAGGAAGAGCAATTATAAATAGTGGGGACAGTGATGACTCTTACTAACTGGGTAGGAAATGGGGGAGGCAATATGGTGGAATGGATTAAGTTATCTACAAAGCCTGGAAGATATGAGTTCTAATCCTGTTTCTAACACATTGGCCATCTGAAACATAGTAATGGTCAACGTGACTCTAATATTATGAATTACAGAAAAGAGGCTGACTTTTATTTTTAGAAGGAATTTCTTCTCCTGGGAGGTCTAGTTTTTATCCCAAATTCTTTGAAAGGGAAACTGGGATGAACAGCTCTGTGTCTTCCTGATATCAATAAATAAATCTGAGGGAAAGTCACCACCAAATTGCCATTGACTGGTTAAAGTTTCTTTCTTTCTATTACCTTTTAAACTTCAAAGTGTCCAAAGCTCTCTACAACTGAACAAAGTGAAGAGAATGTAAAAGTTGCTTTGATGTGATGAAGTGTGTATAACAAATGTATACTGACTCCCACAAAGTCTTAATGTACTGAGATGTTTAATGTTCATAAAATCAAAAGTCTTTTTCTTTGCTCCACCCATTTGGAAACAGATGCTTTAAAAAATATGGTTAAAGCCTAACAAAGACTGCTTTGTAAATTTAAGATTGGGAGGGTCAGTCCATATAGATTCTGAGGCTTTGCTTGTGTAATAAATTGAATAGGAGCTTCATGTTTTAGAAATCTGTGGATCCTTTACTGTCAAATACATGAAATGGAATTTTGGATAGTCACCTTCAGACTTAATATCCCAACAAAGGACCATTTATTTATGTCTTCCCAACCTGTATGACTGATGCTTCCACCACCCTCACCCCCAATGCATGGGCAGCCTTTGTCTTATATTCTCAATATTTTGTGTATACCTGTGCATCACTTGAACTGTTGGTGTTTCAGCACTTCATTTTTATGACATGATTATTTATGGCATGCTTATTTCCCTTTCTGTCTTTCCATGACAATTTTGATATATTTTATGCTATTTTTCTTCTGCAAATCATCATTCGTCAACATGTTGCATCCTTCACGTGCCTTTCAGTTTCCTTTTGGTTCATTTGTAAATATGGTTCTTCAGAGCTCATAGTATTCCACAATTTTCAGGCTTAGGACTACAGTAACACTGGAAGAATATTTATGTTAAAAATAAAATGCACTTTTACATCATGGAAAAGCTTTAAATTATTCAAATCACTGAACAATTATGCTTTTTCCTCTAACTCATCTCTAGTCCCCACTTGTATTCATCTGCATTGACTGACCAAGATCTACATACTCCAAAACAATTGGTTGCTAACATAATGTAACACAATGGCATGACATAATCTGGAAAACAGACATTCTTCATCCACCTTGTTTTTCTTATATAGATAATCTGTCTGATCTCTTTTACATGACAATGCAATTGTCTAAAGAGGGACAATAGTGTTCTCAAGTTATTTGTTCTCACTATTATTGGCAGTGGAAATAAGTCAGTATGATATCCACTTCCTCAGTACTAGATATGTTTTGTGAGAAAGTGGAAATGCACTTAAAACAATTAAGGCACAAAAATGGCCAGCCCTGATTAAAAACAAAGGTAGAAAATCTATGATCAAGGTAACACGTCATAAATAAAATGTTAGACATCATAAAGACTTAAAGATTCCATCAAAGTTCAATGGATAATGGATGCTTTTAATACAAAAAATAAGTCAATGGAAAATACATTAATATCTACCAGCTGATTATACTTTCATTTCTGTAAAAATCTTTGTGAATAAATGGTCTATACACACATAAAAGATGTCCTTGATGAAAACATCAGCAGGAATGAAGTTAGGAATGATAGAGTTGGTTTAAACTTTGTTCTTAACATTCTTTGTGATTTCTCCTCAATGTCAGTGGCCTGCTCAACTTGATCAGCGGAATGCTAGTTATTACATGAAATGACTACTTAATAATTCATTCTGATTTAATAAAAATTAAGAATTTATACTCTTTAAAGTCACTTTAATCCAGTCATCTCTAATTCTTAATTTTAATAACTTGGACATAACTTGGCAGGCATGGAAAAAGATTACTTTTATTCTATCTAAAAACAAATGCTAACCAGTTCTCATCTACTTTTATAAGTAGGTCTTGTGCTTGGCAACATTTTCTTAGATTAATTTGTTACTGTAAGATTCTGTAAAATAATGAGATTGCATTTCCTAAAATAAGATGTGGTAATTTAGCCTTTTTAAAATGCTTGTTGTCTAGTCCTCTCACCCATAAATCTGAATTAGTGAGATTTTGCTATATAGATATCAGGCCAATTTACTCAGTCTCTGCTTTTCATTTTCATTTTGAAGAGAACTTTGGAAAGGCCAAGCCAAATTTAATTGAATTTATTCTGAAGCATTCAACTCCCCAATTACTATAGGAATTTCTATATCCTTGTATTAGTTTCAAACAACCAAAGGAAGATAGATGGGAGTTGCTTCTGTGGATGAGCTGTGTAGACTGTTTGCCCAAAAGGAAGATGACTAGATTTTTGAAAGATAAATTTTAAAGCTAAATAATCCATACTTCAGAACTATATCATCTCTGACTCTGTTGTTTTATTTCTGTGAATATTGGAGTCATTTTTCTATGCCTTTTCTTATATGGACTCTATAGGTTCAGGCTAAGCCATTTGATATCTGCATGATCAAATACTTTATGACATTTAAGCTTAAACAATAAGCTTTTCCAAAGAACTGCAGTTCGATGTTTTCACAAGACAACTAATAATTCTGCTGCCTTAATAGCTGTGAAGAGCAAATGATATCTCATGAAAAATCTGGAGATGTGAATTTTCAGCATAAAAGCACATGGCTAAAAGCACGCTTTTGTTCCCATAAATAGACCCATTTTTTCTTCAGCTATCATGAAGGAAAGTTGGTAAAATAAAGCTTCTTTGTCTCGTGATGACATCTGTCGCATATTTTCTCTCTCCTGTCCTAGTTTTTCCACTTCTGACCTAATAATCATTTGCACAGCTACCAAGGAGGCAGGTTCCAGGGGATGGTGACACAGATGCAGAGGCTGAGGATGAAGTAGCTGACACCTGAATTCCACTTTCTACAAATGCTTTGAGTTTTAAATTGAGAAAAGGTGTTGGATTTTTCTCTTTTTTAAAGTGTTTTTCACACTTATGGGTACCACAGGATATCAGAATATGCAATTATTGTCTCACCTCCCCTGCTCCTTCCCATCTCAACAATGGCTGTAGAAACTAGTGCTAGTCATAGAATTGGGAGAACAGGGTTCAAATCTGTGGCCTCTGACACTAAATTGCAATGTGACTCTGGAACAGTCACTTAATCTCTTGGAAAAGTCATTTCATTAGGCCTCCATTTTCTCATCTCTGAAATGGCAGGTTTAGATTATATGATAGATAACAAGTTCTGTAAGTCTATAATTCATTGATCTTGTGATCTCTGTGTCCTTCAGACACCAACCTCAAGCATTTATGTCCAAAATCATAGATATGTAACTTTTATAAAAAGTCAGTAAATAAATGGTTGGTCATGCTTAGTGCATCAATGGAGGGAATTTCCCCACTAGAAGTCTCCTTACACTGATGAAATCACAGATCAATCTCCAATACACAGAATTTCTTCCCTAGATGTAACATCTAGGCTTCCCTAAGGGTAGAGGAGGACTGGGGAAAATAATACTGTACACCATCTTTCCCTGTAATTTATGAGAGACATTATCTGAAAAGAGAGATAGTGAAAATTTGCATTGCATCAGATGTCTGTATACACATGCACAGACATTGGATAAGGAGCAAAATGAGAAGGATTGCTTAAAACAGGGAAGTTCATTGAAATGTGACTCAAGACTGAAATACAGCAATAGAAGGTCATACATGATTTCACAAGGAACACATAAGACAGTAGATGTGGAACCTAGTACGTGAAGAATAGATATTCCTATGAAGAAATGTAGGAACCAGAGGGTGTAACCGTAGATCATAGATTAGGAATTGAAGACTGAAAGACCATTAAGTTCAATGCCTTCATTTTACAAATGAGTTAACAGAGGACTATGGAAGTGAAGTGACTTTCCTAAGATAACACATATAGTGAGTATCTAAGGTGGAAATTGAACTCAGGTCTTCCTGACTCTTAATTCGATATTATAGCCACTTCATCACACTATTTTTATAAAACTGGTGAAAAAAATTGGAATGAAGATCAGTAAGAGGGAGATATTGTGGTACCTATCACTAGAGTTCTTTGCTCAAAAGCTAAATGCCTAGTTTCTAGGGATGATATAGAAAGGGGATTCTTCTTGGGTATGGGTTAGAATAGATAAGCTTTTATGTTCTTCCAGTGCAGAATTAGTATGGTAGAAAGGACAGTACTGGGTTTGGAGTCAGGAATCCTTCTACTTCAGACATCTACTAGTTGTTCAGGAGAAGTCATATATATAACCTATCTGAGCTTCAGTTTCCTCATCTGTAATATGGGGATAATGGTACCTAAGCTCACTGAGTAGTTTGGAGGCTTAAATAGGATAGTATACATCAAATGTTTTGTTATTGTTTTGAATTGTGTATGATACTTTGTGACCCCACTTAAGATTTTCTTGGTAAAGATACTGGAGTGGTTTGCCATTTTCTTCTCCAACTCATTTTCCAGATGAGGAAACTGAGGCAAACAGAATTAAATGGTTTGCCCAGGATCACTCAGCTAGTGTCTTGATATTAGATTTGAACTCAGGAAGATGAGTTTTTCTCACTCCAGGCCAGACACTCTATCCATTGCACCATCTAAATTTTAAAATACTATATAAACAACAATTAATCTTTAAGACAAAATCATACACATAGTTAATGGCTAATGTGGAAATATGTTTTGCCTGACTTCATATGTATAATTGATATCATCTTGATTGCCTTCTCAATGGCCAGGGGAGAGAATGGAGGGAAGGAAGGAATTTGTGATTCAATTTTTTTTAAATTACAGATGAATAAATAAGCAAGAAAACTAAGTTGCAGAGATGGTGTCAGATGTGGTATTGAAAGAAGTTTCCTTTTCCCAGGAGTTCTCTAAACCAATGAAATCCCAGATCCAATCCCTCTCCGCATTCCATGTTATTCCATACTTTAGGTGTGGGTTTTGCAATCAAAACTAATTTAATCAGCAAGCTGGTGTGCCTGCCAAAAGGAGTGAATGACAGGTTCATGACAATGTGATTGCCACTCACAGGAAAATGCCATGCCACCATCATCAGTGCCTATGTTCCCCACCATGACAAACGCTGATGAAGTCAAAGAAAAATTTTATGAAGACCTAGAGACCCTTATCGTCGATGTGCCAAAAGAAGACAAGCTTATAATACTGAATGACTTTAACACTTAGGGTAGGCTCAGACTACCAGACTTGGCAGGGAGTCCTAGGGAGGAATGGAGTTGGAAACAACAACAGCAATGGTCATTTACTGCTGAAGACTTGTGCATCACGTGACCTTCTCATCACCAACACTGTCTTCCACTTACGTAAATGCAATAAAATTTGAAGACAACAAATAAACCAAGCTTTAGTATTCTGGAATGTTATTACCTAAAGCAGACTTTGTTTGAAATTTTGGTCAAAGGCACATGCACTTTGTGTTTCTTACAGATTTTCTGGATGGGTCTCCAATCATGTGGTTCTATTGCTTGACAGTCCCGACATGTTTCATGTGATGAATGATTTCTACGACTGAATCTTAGGCTGTCTAAGCTGAAGCAGCCTTCTCTGGTCCTTTTATCTTCTCCTGGTTACTCATCAATCCCAACTCCATCTCTCCAATATCCTTATCATAGTCTAACTTACACATTTGATGTACCTTTTGCCAGTCCCCATCCTATTAACAAATTTTACTTTCTATTAAACTTGTATCCTCCCTTCAGAAATTACTTTGCATATCTTTGCATTACATTTTCTACTTATGTTTCAATTCTGCTGGTAGAAGTTAAGCTTCCTGAGGACAAGAATAGTTATATTTTTGTCTTAATATCTCTACCACTTAGCATAGTACCTGACACATACATCCTACATCCTGAATGCTTGATGAATTGAATTCAGTGATGCCATTGAGATTTAGACCAACAAATGGATTAGGCTATGCTAGCTAGACCCACGCCCCTTAGGAGCAGACATTACGATATGCCAGACCTTTGTTCACTTTCTTAGCTTTCTCTTTCCCACATCTTGTCTACTTCTGTCCTTCTCTTTGATTTTTCCTGACTGAATTAAATATGGGAGGCTGCAGAAGGATTATGGAAGAAGATATTGAGAGTAGGAGTAAAATTCCAACTTACTAATTTTCCATTTTAGCAGCTTTTTGGGAGGTAGGTTTCATACTATTCTAGTTAAGGGCCTGCCATCAATGTGGCCCAGTGTCCCAACAGCAAATCACATTTTATGGCATTTATCAATGCACTTCCTTAGCCATGGAATCAGCAATCCCTATTTCTTCTGTAATGTAGAAAGAGATGCATTATGGCATAGAAAGTCAATGTAGAAGCCAGAAAAACTTGTCTGTCTGTCTGTCTCTCTCCACATACACATACATATATATACACATATATGTATATATGTATGTCCCACATATGTGTGTCTATATGTGTATATCTTTGTATATAGCTATATTCTAATGTGTCACATTTGCCAGCGTTTCATTCTTTATTAAAAAGTATGCATTATATGTATATATATATATGTATATATATGTATGTATATTATTAAGTCAAGGCATTCTATGTATTCTAAGGCCCTGCTATATAAAGAGTACTGAGTTATGCCCAGGGACTCTCTTTAACTTTACAATATGATAATATTCTAAAATCTACTCTTAAAAGAACCAATAGCATCATTATAGCAGGAGAATCGATTATTAATGTAGCATAAAATATTTTATTCTTTTCTTGAGGCTATCGCTAGCTGGGTTTATTCTGTTTGATGTCCCCAGGTCCTCATGATGAAAGTTAAGAACCTCAGGACCCTGAAGTTGGGAAATTTCACAAATGTCTATACCTCTGGCATTAAAATACAATGGTTTTACTTTTCTGAAATAGCAGACAATATGACCCATATGGAGACTTAAAATGTTTCAGTCATCTTTTGCATGAAGCCTTTCCTGATTCTTCCAACTGTTTATTTCTTCCCTCCCCAAATTCCTTGTTTTTAAATACTTTTTTGTATTGTGAATGTACATTCACAGACACATGCATATACATAGATATCTACACACATATGTGCCTCTGCACATAGACGCATGCATGTATATATGTTCATTCACTTTATATTTCTGCTGTGCATGTGTATTATACACACACACACACACATACAATTCATATATTTTATTTATCCATTCAAAAATAGTGATATAATTTGGCAGGTATTTTTGAGAGGATACCTCAGTCATATCTTCCATTTCACAGTCCAATTTAAATCCATAGATTAAATTAAATTACAAAGAGAGGAAATGATTTCCTTGCAAGGAAAATAAAATTTGTTGCCTATGAAGGTTTTCCTTTTCAGATTAGTATCTTCACAAAGATTTCTTATTGGAGGAAGGTATTTTTTAGTCTTTTTAAATATATAACAGTATTACATAATTTTTTTTCAGTAGCTAAAGTCAATTATTGGGGTGACTTGTCAATTATTTGAGTGTTTTGTCAATAGAACATAACAGGATATGGGTTATAGATAAATCTCAAATCTGTGGCTCTCAATGAATCAAGGTGTGAAAGTTTGTTCCACATTGGCTTGTGGAACAAACATATCAAACAAAACCCTAGAGGAGGAGGGAAAATAATCACATACAGTATACAGTAATCAATTATTTAAAACTGGAAAGGACCTTAAAGATTAGTCCAATTTACCTCATTTTCTAGATGAATTGTAGTGAGACCTAGAGAAGTGCCCAAAGTCGTCCAGTAAATTAGTGTCAGAGTAGTAAGTAGAAGTACAGCTAGGTGGCACCAGAGTGGATAGAGCACCAGGCCAGTAGTCCTCTTCCTGAGTTCAAATCAGGCTTGGACACTTACTAGTTGTGTGATGCTAGACAAGTCAGTTAACACTGTTTCCCTCAGTTTCCTCATCTGTAACATGAGCTGGACAAAGAAATGGCAAACCACTCCAGTATTTTTACCAAGAAAACCTCAAATGAAGTCATAAAGGGCCAGACACTACTGAAATGACTGAACAACAACAACTTTCTGACATGTAGTAGGTATACAGTGCTTTTATTTTCATTTTTTTTTCATTTCAACTGTGTTCTCTCCTCAACTGTGTAGAGATATTCATATTCTTAATTTTGGGGGGCTATCATATTGTTTAGTAATGCTCAATTGGGTGATTTTTAACATTTTGCAAAAAAAGAAATCTGAAGGCACATATGATCCAGTGGGGAGTTTAATATGAGGAGTCTCATGTTAAGTAATACAGTTAAAAGGTAATTCTGTAGATCAGAAGGAAAACCATTTTTTCCATGAATACAGTACTTGACAATAATTTACACTACTCAGTAGAGACAGTACTAAGCAGAAAAATATTAGAAAAAAACTAATAAAAACTGAAACCAGACCACATTATTTTCAAGTTGTATACTAACCACCAGTAAGGTTGGTCTAAAATTGTATAGCACTTCTAAAGAAGACAGAAAATGACAATGAAGTCACAGAACATCAATACAAATATTTCCATGGTGTCTCCTGGTTTAATAAATGGAAATTGTTATTCAGTTGTTTCCATTGTGTCCAGCTCTTAGTGACCCCATTTGGGATTTTCTTGTCAAAGATACTGGAGTAGTTCCCCATTTCCTTCTCCACTTCATTTTACAGTTGAGGAAACTGAAGCAAATGGGGGTAAGTGACTTGCCCAGGATCATACATCTAGTAAATGTCTGAGGCCAGATTTAAACTCAGGTCTTCTTAACTCCAGCCCTGGTGATTATTCACTGTGCCACCTAACTACCTAGTAAAGGGAAATTCATATAATAAAGAATGGAATGCATATGTTGTCTGAAGCATGAAATAAATGGCTCTGAGTTCTGCTCAGCTTTGTCCTAGAGCTAGCTGCTGACCAGTGGTATGAGATAAGCCATATTCTTGCCATTATCGAAAGTGATATTCTCCTATTTAACTGATATGTTTAAATTACAAAAGGCAGGCAGGATAAAGTTTCAGGTCTCTGATAAAGGTTGGATGTTATAAATTCTGGACAAAGTGATTAGTACCTTGGTTTCTTTTGGGACTGGAGATTTTGTGATGAGCTATGCATGGATTTTGGGGTCTGCTGTTATCTCTTTGAACTTCTGTTGAGGGCGCTTTTCTTCTTTGGGGTAGCTTTTTATTAAAAAAAATTTATTTTAGTTTTCAACATTCATTTCCACAAAATTTTGAATACCAAATTTTCTCCCCATCTCTCCCCTTCCCCCACCCCAAAACACTGTGCATTTTGATTACCTCTTCCCTCAATCTGTCCTGCTTTCTATCACCCCTCCCTTCCCTTATCCTCATCTTCTCTCTTTTCTTGTAGGGCAAGATAGATTTCAATATCTCATTACTTGTATTTCTTATTTCTCAGCTGCATGCAAGAAAAATTCTCAACATTCATTCCTAAAACTTTGAGTTCCAACTTCTCTCCCTTCTTCCTTCCCCACCCATCCCTACTGATAAGGCAAGCAATTCAATATAGGTTATGTATGTGTAGCTTTGCAAAGATTTCCATAATAGTCATGTTGTATAAGGTTAACTATATTTCCCTCCATCCTATCCTGCTCCCCATTAATTCTATTCTCTCTTTTGACCTTGTCCCTCCCCAAAAGTGTTCACTTCTAATTTCTCTCTTCTCCCATTTGCCCTCCCTTATAGCATCCCCCTACCTCCCTTATCCCCTTCTCCCCTCCTTTTCTGTAGTGTAAGATAGATTTTCATACCAAATTGAGTGAGCATGTTATTCCCTCCTTAAGTCAAATCTGATGAGAGTAAGATTCACTTTTCCCCTCTCACTTCCCCCTTTCCCTCTCCATTGGAAAAGCATTTTCTAGCCTCTTTTATGAGAGATAATTTGCCCCATTACATTTCTCTCTACTTCCAGTATATTCCTGTCTTATCCCTTAATAAGATATTTTTTAGATATGTCTTCCTATTATATTTGCCCTCTGCCCTCTGTCTGTATTTTTGCGTATAATCCCTCCAACTACCCAAATCCTGAGAAAAGTTTCAAGAGTTACAAATATTATTTTTCCATGTAGGACTATAAATAGTTCAACTTCAGTAAATCCCTTATAATTTCTATTTCCTGTTTACATCTATAGGCTTCTCTTTATTCTTGTGTTTGAAAATCATATTTTCTTTTCAGCTCTGGTCTTTTCATCAAGAATGCTTGAAAGTCCTCTATTTCATTGAAAGACATTTTTTCCCCTGAAGTATTTTACTCAGTTTTGCTGGGTAGGTGATTCTTGGCTTTAGACCTAGTTCCTTTGACTTCTGGAATATCTTATTCCAAGCCCTTTGATCCCTTAATGTAGAAGCTGCTAGATCTTGTGTTATCCTGATTGTATTTCCACAATATTCAATTGTTTCATTCTAGCTGCTTACAATATTTTCTCCTTGATCTGGGAACTCTGAAATTTGGCTACAATATTCCTAGGAGTTTTTGTTTTTGGATCTCTTTCAGGAGGTGATTGGTGGATTCTTTCAATATTTATTTTGCCTCTGGTTCCAGAATATCAGGACACATTTCCTTGATAATTTCATGAAAGGTGATGTGTTGGCTCTTTTTTTTTGATCATGGCTTTCAGGTAGTCACATCTTTTTTAAATTGTTTCTCCTGGATTTATTTTCCAGATCAGTTGTTTTTCCAATGAGATATTTCACATCATCTTCTACTTTTCATTCTTTTGGTTTTGTGGGGTAATTTCTTAGGTTCTCATAAAGTCATTAGCTTCCATCGGTTCCATTCTAATTTTTTAAGAACTATTTTCTTCAGTGAGCTTTTGGGCCTCCTTTTCCATTTGGCTAATTCTGCTTTTAAAAACATTTTTCTTCTCATTGATTTTTTTGAACCTCTTTTGCCATTTGAGTTAGTCTATGTTTAAAGGTGTTATTTTCTTCAGCATTTTTAGGGTTTCCTTGAGCAAGCTATTGATTTGCTTTTCATGATTTTCTTGCATTGCTCTCATTTCTTTCCCCAATTTTTCCTCCACCTCTCTTATTTGATTTTCAAAATCCTTTTTGAGCTCTTCCATGGCCTGAGACCATTGCATATTTATTTTGGAGATTTTGGGTGCAGAAGCCTTGACTTTTATGTCTTCCTCTGATGATATACATTTTTTTTCCTCATGCAAAATGATGGAAGAAAACATCTGCTCACCAAGAAAGTAACCTTCTATAGTCTTATTTTTTCCCTTTGTTTGTGCATTTTCTCAACCATTTACTTGACTTTTGAGTTTTTTTGTCAAGTGGAGTGTATACTCTAGGTACCTGTAAGTTCTCAGTTCCTCCAAGATGGCACAACTAAGGGAGAGGAGTTTACTCCTCTCCTGGTCTGCACTCTGACCTGGGAGCAACTGTGAGTTTTTCTGCCCAGGATCTGTGAGTAGGATTCCCGTTCCAGATCCTCCACTAGCTCATCTAGCCAGTGTTCCTCCTCACCCCAGGGCCACCACGCAGGGCTGAGATTCAGATCAGTGGCTCAAGTCCCCCAAGGTCTTTAGCCTGAATGCTCCAACAATGGACGCTGCTGGTTCTGGGGTCAGACTGCATTTCTCATAGTGAAAAAGAGCTTTCTCATTGACCTCTGAATCTGTCTTTGGTGTTTGTGGATTGAGGAATCTAGCTGCTGCTGGTGGCACCCTGAAGCCTGCTCTGGTCCTGTCTGTGCTGCTTGCTCAAGGTTGGGCTGCATTCCGTGGGCTACACTTCACTCCATGCCCGGTGTGGTAGACCTTTCCTGTTGGCCTTTCAGGCTGTCTTGGGCTGGATATCTCTTTCACCTTGTCCTTTTGTGGCTTCTGTTGCTCTAGAATTTGTTTAGAGTCATTTTTATAGGTATTTTATGGGATGTTGGGGGAGAGCTTCTACAGGCACATCCTTCTACTCTTCCATCTTGGCTCAGTCCCCTGGGGTAGCTTTTTGGAAAAGCAGACATCAATAGACCTGTGGCTACCAAATAATACCAAATACCAAATAAAAGGACTTCTGATAGTTAACAGAGGTCTAGTGCTCCATTAAAGTCAATGACCTGGGAAACCATCATTACAAAATCTCCCTCTCCAAAGATTGATTTTGGGTAACACAGGAAAGCCCACTCTCAAAAGTTGCCTATAAGATCAAAAAGACTGTGCCAGAGATGAGTGTAACCTTCCAGAGAATAGAGCTCCACCTATCAGGGGATCTCAGGATCTAAAAGTCATCCCCATGCTCCCAAAAGAAATCTGTTCAGTTCCCATAAAACTGATGCAAGTAGGATCAGTCTTGATAGTAGTGATATCCTTCCTCAGGCTTTTCCTGTGTATGTTTGGCCCCATAGATTTGGGAACAAGAACTCATTCTTCTTAGCTTTGATATCTTCCTTGTCTTCCCTGTATCCATCCTTTGGACTTTCTATTTTTTAAATTTAATTAATTTATTTGTCTTCAGTTTTCAACAATCATTTCCATATGTCTTAAATTTTCTTCCTCTCCCTCCACAAGACAGTTTGCGGTCTCATATGGGTTATAGACATACATTCTTATTAAACACCTTTTCACATTAGTCATGCTGCATAGAAGAATTAAAATGAATGGGAGAAACCTGAGAAACACCAAACCAAACCAAAACACAACACAAGAGAAAATAGTCTGCTTCATTCTGTGTTCCAGTTCCATAGTTCTTTCTCTGGATGTGGATGGTATTTTGCCTCAAGAGTTCTTTGGGAATGTTTTAGATTCTTGCATTACTGTGAAGGGCTCAGTCTATTAGAAATAGCCCTCACACACTGTGGCCACTACTGTATATAATATTCTCCTGGTTCTGCTCATTTCACTCAGCGTCAGTTCATGTAAGTCTTTCCAGGTTTTTCTGAAGTCAGACTGTTCATCATTTCTTATAGTACAATAGTATTTCATTACATTCACATACCACACATTGTTCAGCCATTCCCCAATTGATGGACATTCATTTGATTTCCAGTGCTTGACCACCACAAAAATAACTCCTATAAATACTTTTCTACATGTGAAACCTTTTCCCATTTTCATGATCTCTTTTGGATACAGCCCTAGAAGTGATGTTGCTGGGTCAAAGGTTATGTGCATTTTCGTAGCCCTTTTGGCATACTTCCAAATTGATCTCAAGAATGGTTAGATCAGCTCACAGCTCTATCAACAGTGATTTAGTATTCCAACTCTTCCACATCTTCTCCAACATTCATCATCTTCCTGTTTTGTTATGATAGCCAATGTGATAGGTGTTATGTGTTACCTCAGAGTTATACTGATTTGCATGTCTCTAAGCAATAGTGATTTAGAGCATTTTTTCATATGACTACAAATAGCTTTAATTTCTTCCTCTGAAAACTGCCTGTTCATATCCTTTGAAATTGGAGAATGACTTACATTCTGTAAATTTGACTCAGTTTTTTTTATATATTGTAGCAATGAGGGATTTATCACAGACACTAATTGTAAAATTTTTTTCCCCCCAGTTTTCTGCTTCCCTCCTGGACTTTCCCTTTCTAAGAGCTCATCCTTCCAAATCTGTTTCCTCAGAACCACCAAATTAACAGAATAAGCACAACTAGAAGGTAGCCACAAATCTCTTTCTGAGGTCCCATCATCATGACCACTGCTCTTGCTCTGTAAAGCAAGCACCTGACACATTCAGAATGGCCTGCTATCACAGATTCTTTGATGTGCTTTTCTGAAAGGAAAACAACTTTGGAGGGGTCAACAATCACTTTAATTAAGCACATATATCACTCACTTAATTCAGAGAGAAAAGTCAGCACCCTGGACTTCAGAGAAAATGAAGAGAAACAATGATCAACAGACAGGACTTCCAACTATCTGATCTTAAGCAATAGATACATGGTTACCAGAGAGAGAAGCACCAACATCTGGGTTTTCAAAGCCAGGGGTTTTCTTAGTGGCTTCCCAGAGTCTTATATGGCCAAATAAACCCTTCCAACATGTAAACCCCAAAACACAACCTTATCTCAAAGTATTTATGTGCTTTTCAGAGTCAGAGGGCAGGACCCTCTGACCCAGTGTTTCATTGGAAATTAACAAAAGGTATTGGGGCTTATTAATGGATGGGGAAGATCTTTAACTCTTTCCCCAACCCACCATTAACTTTAAATTCTATTACATTCCCCCCTGTCATTGTATATGTTTCTATACTACTTATTGACTCTATCATTAGATGTTAAGCTCCTTGAAAGTAAGCATAGCTTCATTCTTTGTTCTTGAATCCCCAGTGCCAGAACAGTACCTGACACATAGTTGGTACCAGGGAACAAATACTTGTTGATTGACAAAATTGATTATTTAAGACCCAGAAGCACTGTAGGACTTTTGGAGAGAAAGAGTGAAATCATCCTTATCCATTCTTAATGAAATTCCTCATTGGAAACATGAATTGGCATTGTTGTAAGGGTTTCATGTAGACTGAAATAAACTCACTATAGGTATGCTCCAATTCAATTTCAGTCCGGTTCAGCAAGTATTTATTAAACATAATTAAACAACTATGTGCATGCTTCTGTTAGAATGGGGAGATAAAAAACCAAAAATGAAGGAGTCCTTGTCTACCCTCAAGAAGATTTTACTCTGCTAGCAGAAATTGAAACAGAGAAGTCAAGACAAAACATACCGAGTAATTTGGGCAAAGGAGAGAGGCATGTTAGTAACAACTTGGCAATTCAGGAAAGGCTTTCTCATATAAGAGGCTGCACCTTAGTTGAACCTCAAAGGGAACCAGGAATTCTAAAAGGCAGAGGTGAAGAAGACCAATTCAGGAAGAGGGTACAGGTATATCAGACACAAGGAGAGAGATGGAATGTCACAGAGAGTAGCATATAGGATACTTTGCAATGTGGAGATAACATTATTAGCAAACATTTTTATACTTTATATTCTTTAAGTATGCACAATGCTTTACAAATATTATCTCATTTTATCCTTACAACAGCCCATGGTAGGGAGGTGCTATTAATTCCCCCTTTTTCCAGATGAGGAAACTGAGGCACAGAATGGTTAAATGATTTGCCCAGAGTGACACAGTTAGCAAGTATCTGAAGCCAGATGTGAACTTAGAACTTCCTAAGTTCAAGTTCAATATTCTATGCACTGCACTACCAAACCACCATGAGAGTTTAATGGTGAGTAAGGTGAAATATGTCTGGAAAGGTAAACTGCAGCTAGACTGTGAAGGACTTTCTATCTTAGGAAAAGCTAATATTTCAAAACATGAATTTATAAAACACAAAAATTAGGGGATGATATAATATGCATAGATTGCTTTGTATTAGCTAAGAGATAACAAAATCCTAGAGATTAATACTAATAATAGTCTTAGAATAATAAAATGGATAATTTAATTATTATAGTAATGAAAGTAGTAGTAGTAGCTAATAGTGTAACTAACATTTTGTACAAAACTTTAAAGTTTGCAAAGTACTTTACCTCACTATGGCCCTTGAGTCAGATTTTGTAGGTATGACTTCCTCTATTTTGTAGATGAGAAAACTGAAACAGAGAAGTTAAGTGCTTGCCCAGTACATATATCAGAAATACTCTGATTCCTCTGTTTTAGAATTCAAACCTCTGTCCATTACATGCATGAAAGGGTTTGTCTAGTAGGCATCAACTGCTTGTAAGAGATCTTGGGTTAAGAAAAAAAGTAAAACTCATGTGTGAAAGGAAACCTTTGTTTTGAAGACAATCAGAAGGGAAATGAAGGGGACCCTAGAATGATGAGATACCTTTAGATCTTGTTCATTGATTCAATGTCAAAAGTCCTTGCCTTCCATTAAATGGGTACTTGTTACATATACAAACCCTCTACTCCACTTGGACTGCTACCTCACTATACTACAAGCACTCTGTGCTTGTTCTCATCCCTGGGTCTTTGCTTATGTTACTTATTTCCCTTTGCTCTCCCATCTCTCCGGATTTGACCCATCTTTAAAGGCTTAACTCAAATCCTACCTTACTATGTACCAGGTACAATGCTAAATTCAGATGTAAGCAGATGGAAAGACAGTCCCTTCCCTCAAGGAACTTCCATTGTAATTGGGGAATACAACACATAAAAGGAAACTTAAAAAGGGCTGGGTTTTGGGCATTGTAAGTTCCCACAGGGAGAATGGTGGAAATAGTCCTTAGGAAGTAAGTCTTTAGTGCATCCTAGAGAGGAATGAAGACAAGGTTGATCTAGACCTCCTTAAAATGGAGGTTCTGGGAAGAGCTGGCCAATTAGAGGGAGAGACAATAGAGGGAAAAGTTACTTGAAATGTACAAAGCAGTCTAGGAAAAGACTTAGCTTCCAGAATGAAGAGGTCTCTGTGGCATGGTCAAGAAAGTCCTGTGAGGACTGTTTGCTACCCATAGACCCCTTCCTCTACAAAGAAGGGAGTGATGTGGCAACTTTTCTCCATTTAAAATTCTTATCTTCATTGCAATAATATTTCAGGAGTCACCTCCTACTTGAGACATTTCTTCATTTCTTAATGTTCTTATTGTTTGCCATATTTTTACAGAATCACAGAAACACATTTTGCACTTTCTTATTTGTGTACAGGTTGATCATAAACTTGTTGAGGGCAGGGCTAATTACTTTTTTTCACCTCCCACTGTCTCATGTACCCATGTGCCTAATAGAGATTTGTCATTGAATTGAAAGAAAAATACAATTCAGACTAGAGTAGCACAGATAACCTTTGAATAACTTCATTGTGATTTTCATTCCAACTCCCACTCCCACTGAGAAGGCAGGTCCGGGAGGCGGAGCCAAGATGGCGGAGTAGAAAGACTCACCTATGCTAGGTCCGAATCCACAGCCCATAGATTTCCTGTAAAAAGAACTCCTGACAAATTCTGGAACAGTGGAAGCCACACAGCAACACAGTGAAGGAGATTTCCGTTGCAGAGAGCCCTGAAAAACTGACCGCAAAGGTACCCTGGACGGGAGTGGAGCCAGCAGACCCCAGCAGGCTTCAGAGACCTGAATCTCCGGGTGGCCGCGAAGGTCCCTCCACCCACAGACACACAGGTCAGTGAGAGAGACAGGCTGAGAGGGGAGCAGGGTATCTCCGGGACTCAAACCCCCTGGGAGGCGGTGACCACGGCAGAGGCAGAGGCCACTCTGCCAGAGGCCCGCAGAGCAGGCTGGAGCTCCACCCCAGCTCCATGACAAAAGATCTCTGCATAAACCCCCTGAGGGAACTGAGCTTGAGAGGCGGCCCTGCCCCCACCTGAGAACCAGCAGATAAGCTCCCATTGAAGAGCAATAAGGCCTGCCGCCAAAAGCCCTGAGGCTGGGGAGCAGCATTTGAATCCCAGACCCCAAGCACTAGCTGGGCGGACCTAGGCCTGGGGTGGAGAGGACTCTCACAACTCAAGTAACTGTCTGGGAGCATTTGAATCTCAGACCCCAAGCACTAGCTGGGCGGATCTGGGCCAGGGGGTGGAGAGGACTCTCAGAAGTCAAGTAACTGGCTGGGAAAATG
>CM053772.1:40220346-40261057 GCA_028658325.1 Potorous gilbertii | reverse complement strand
GTCCCGGAGATCCCCCGCTCCCCTCTCAGCCCGTCCCTCTCACTGACCTGTGCGTCTGTGTGTGGAGGGACCTTCGCAACTGCCGGAGATCCAGGTCCCTGCCGTCTGCAGGGCTCTGCTTGCTCCTCTCAGTGCCGCGTGGCCGGGGCGGGGGAGGGGAGCGCTTGGCAGGACAGGGCTCCGCTCCTGTGTCCGGGGTACTTTTGCGGTTGGTTCTTCAGGGCTCTCTGCAACGGAAATCTCCTTCACTGTGTTGCTGCGTGGCTTCCACTGCTCCAGAATTTGTCAGGAGTTCTTTTTACAGGAAATCGATGGGCTGTGGGTTCGGACCTAGCATAGGTGAGTCTTTCTACTCCGCCATCTTGGCTCCGCCCCCGAAAACATTTTTACTGAAAGATGACACACTATAGTGGGAAAGGACAAAAACTTCCAGAAAAGTCCTCATTTCTATCCTTGCACCAGTCAACTCTTAAGTTTCTCCTGGTATTTGGTTATTTCTGAGATCTCCTATTTGTTCTTGGGCAGTTTTTGTTTTCTTGATTTCTGATATCTCTAAGCCTGTCAGTTCTTGTAGATTGCTGTTCAGCATTTGTTGAGTTCATTAAACTCTATTAATACATTTGAATGCCCAGGCTTGTTAGGCAATCCTATGGAAGATGGTGATTGACCTCTTCAAACAGTTCCTAAGGATCCCAGACAACTGGATTCTCCAGTAGAGTGATGTTGAAAGTTGGCAAAGAAAAAAAATTCATAAACATCTCCCAGGTACTTCAGCATTCAGTGCTTCTTCTACTCAATACCTCTAGATGTTTGGTTGCAGATCTTACTGTTCCCCTGGTGGTAACTATATTGCTACTCACCAGATATATGACTTTGGCCATGGCACTTTATTTCTCTTGACAGTTTCCTCTTCAGTAAAATGAGAATTTTTGGAATAAATTATCTCTATGATATTTTTCAATTATGAATTTTAGAATATAGAACCAAAAGTGTATTGGTGAGAAGTGCTAGCAGAAGATCACACTTACACAATATAACAAGTCCTGCATAAACATTTGATCTATTATCTTGTCCCACTATAACAAAAATTGTATGATGTGAGCATTGCCCTACTTCCCAAACCCCAGACGCTTTCTGCTGAATTCTGTTTTGACATTGGTAGTCAAAAAGAATTCATTAAAAAAAAGTGAAATGGCTCCTACTTTTAATTAATAATAGCTAAATCTCTTGGTCTTATTTGACCAAAGAGTGGTAGCTCGCTCAAAGCTTTGACCAGAGAGATAAATGAATTGCAATCTTTGTAATCTCAGGTCATGCAGGTAGCATTTCTAAGTCAGAAAGAAACATGAAGTCAGCAATTATTCATTGTCTTCCATACATTTGCTGAGGTTTGGCCAGCAAAATTTGGCAGCCTGAATGTAATTGGAGTTTATAGCAGAATGAATCTCTGATTGAAGTACCTGGGTCAAAGATAAAAAGAGTAGCTTATAAAATCCAACAGCTGGCATTGCACACCCTATGCATAAAACAACAATTTGAAATGAGCATATACATACCATTAGTGTTTTCTGAACAATAAACCCCTCACTTGATTGCATAGTTTTTAAAATGTTTGATAGACTGTATTGAGAAACCTAATTTAGTCATTCTCAAAAGGCAACATGGATGACATTTCCTATTTGTTTTTGCAGTTCATCAAACCTCAGTCATTCTCTTGGAAGGTAGAGTCATTCCAGAAAGGGAAGGAGAGGGAACAAGCTAAAATCAAGTGGAGACAAAGGAAGAGCACGATGAATTTACATTCTCCCACTCCTTGGCATAGCAGGCAACATGCCAAATCTATGAACTAAATTCAGCTGGAGCCTCAAAGTCCATGATATTGGGCCATTGTACAGAGGCATTATTATATGGGGAATAAAGGCTGGTTACTGTGATGGATAGACTTCATTGTAAACCCAGCTGTACTTGTACAATGATTTTTCTCAATTTCTGTAATGAATAAATTCCTTAAGCCTGAAATTTGAGAAATAATGTGATTTTTAAAAAATGACTTAAGAAGGCCTGAGTTCGAATGATGCCTCCCATACACATACTCTATAACTACAGAGATAACTTCTTTAACCTCTTAGTGCTTCAGGAAACTAATCATCTAAGACTAAATTTCACAGAAAGTGCAGAACTACATTGGTAGAAGGGGTTTCATTACCTAGGAATTCCCCATACCAATGACATAACTTGTCCAGTCCCTATTCCTATGATGTAGAGGACAGAGTGCTTGGCTTCATGTCAGTATAATATGGTTTCAAATCTCACCATGCACAGTGTATTGAATGCCTGTCATGAGCCAAGATGATCTGGAATCAAATCCTACGTCAAATATTCACTGGTCATGTGGCTCTAGGCAAGTCACTTAACCTCTCCTAGTATTAATTTACTCATCTGTTAAATGAGAATGACTGAAGAACCTACCTCACAAGATTATTGTGAGAATCAAATGAGATAATGTATGTAAAGAACTCAGCAAGCCATAAAATGCTGTGTGACTTATTGTTATGGGAGGCAGCACCGAACAGGAGAAAGAACATTGGTTTTAGTGGCAATGGATCTGAATCTTCCTCTTGGATCTGCCCCTCACTGGCAAGTGACCTTTGGTGACTCATTTTATCTCTCTAGGCCACAGTTTTCTCATCTGTAAAATTGGGCTAGATTATATCTGAGGTTCCTTTCAACTCTAAATCCATGAGTCAATGACACGTGCCAGCGGTGTGATCTTGGACTAGTCATTTAATGTGTATTTCAGGTAATTCCTGAGGATTAATTAAATCTGTCAGTTTGAATTAATGGAAGTTCTCACACAGAGAATATGATTCTGAAATCACAGATCTTTTCAATAGTAGCTTATATCAAAGTCCAAACTTTCTCTTGCCAACAACTCACCCTTCCCTCCCCTCTTCATCATCCCAATATACATCATCCTTGAATGTTTAAACACTTAGCTCCAGACTCTAAGTAGCTGATTGACTAAATGGATGAACCACATTATTTCTATATCCATGCCCTTATGCACCCCTTTTAAGAGAGCTATGTGCCATATTTTTCACCACATTACATCTGAAATGTAGCTTTAGGGAATTTATTTATTACAGAGACAGTAAAAATCATTTTGCCTCCATAGCTGTTTTTCCAAAGGAGTCAGAAAAGAGGTCAAACCCAAATTTTTCCATTATGTAAAAGTCCATTTTGTTTAAATATTAGCACTAGCATGTAGCCATCCATCACTGTGTTTAGACTCCCTTCTGTAGATCCATGACCTCTAGTCCCCAAGCAGTGAGAGACCTCTTTAGGCAAAGACTGACCCACAGAGAATGGCGTCTGTTAGATGAAGATCTCCCCCTAACCCCGCCATGCGTTCTATCTTTAGTGAACTATATTCTGTCTTCAACTGCAAGTAGCCATTCCCTGTCTATTTCAATTATAGTAGCAGAGGTATTTCAGGGGTATAAGAGGACAGTAGGAAGAGCTCTGGGTCTGAGAGTCAGAAGACCTGGGCTCAAATGCCAACTTTGCCATTAACTAGCTGCATAACCTAGGGTAAGTCGCTTCCTTCCTCTGAGCCCTAGTTTTCTCATCTATAAAGTGAAGAGGTTGAAATAAATGCTCTTTAATGTGCTTTTTAGCTTTAACTCTCTGAACCTAATTTCCTCAGATTTCCGAATGATTTTACTTGTGTTTGAAGTAAAGCCCCCCGGAATCTCAGAAACAAATTTGAAAAGTCAAGAGAGGAAAAGTGCCCTACTTTGATTCCCAGGGTAGTGTTATTCTTAGTACATGTTATTAAAGGGTAATGTGGCACTACTCCCTGCTCCCTTTTGACCCCCTTTCCTTGTTTCCTTTAGCAAGCTTTTTTTGAAGTTAGCCCTAAAAAAACCCCATCTTTTAAATAAATCAAAGCATTAGAGGATTTCAGAGTTGGAAGGGATGTGAATGGACATCTAATACAATCTTTATCCAAAAAAGGAATTCCCATCATGACACATTTGTCAAGTGGTCATCCAGTCTCTGATTGAGGATCTCAAATGAGGGGAACCCACAGTCTTCTCAAGCAGCCCTGGTCACTTCTGGATGGCTCCGATTGTTAGAAGGCTCTTCTTAGCATCAAATCTAAATCTCCTTTGCAGAGTTCACCAATTAATCATAGATTTGTCTGCTAGAGCCAAATAGAACAAATTAGATCCTTCTTCTACATGGCAACCTCTCAACTACGAGAATCTATAGCTGACATGACTCCTACTCTTCCACCACTCACCCCACACTCACTCCCACATCAGGCTTCTTTTCTCTAGGGTAACATCCCCAGTTCCTTCAACAGAATTTCATATGACATGGACTCAAGACCCTTTCCATCCTGACTGACTTTTTTCTAGACAATCTCTAGATTATTGTTGTCCTTCTTAATTATGGTGGCTAGAACTAAATACATTATTCCAATTGAGACCTGAAAAGGGCAGAGTAAAGTAGGACTGTTAGGTTTCTCTTCCTGGAAACTGGATGCGCCTAAGATCAATTTAGCTTTCTTTGACTGTCACACCACTCTGCTGACTCACAATGACCTTGTAGACCACTAAAACATCGTTTTCAGACAAAATTGCAGACTACTCTGTGATTCTCTCACCTTCTACTTGTGAACTTGAACTTTTGGGTTTAAGATAAGATGTTACATTTATCTTGATTGAATTAAATCTAATTTGGTTCAATCAAATTCTCTAGCCTATCAAGGATTCCCCAGCCCAATTTTAAGCATGTGTAGTTCTTTTCAGTCACTAGATATTTTTTCCCAAACCACTCGGTAAATATATTAAATATAAACCAAATTTTTAATAAGAGAAGCTTCCTAGTATCATGGAAAACACCCTGGAGTCTGAAAACCTTGTTTTGAGTCCTGGCTCTAGAATTTTCTAGTTAGAACATGTTGGGGCAGTCAAAAGGAAGCTAATGAGGGAAATACAAATTTATAGATTAATAGATCTATTATTTAATTGGCATACAGAATTTCTGGAAATGAAATTCACCATGTAGATCAGGAACTCACCTGCAAACTGTATTCTTAAAGAGATGCTTTGGACAGGTCACACAACTAGTTCATTTCCTAGCAAAGACTCAAACACTCAGTTCTCTCCTTAGGATTCTGGTCTTCTACTCAATACTCTGAGGTACCTTTCCATTATTTGTTATAGAGCAAATTTCAGCATGGAGTAGCTACATGCTAGACCCCATGGGAGTTTCACTACCACAGTATCCTAAGTCCCTTGTTATAATACAGTTCTATTTATTAGACAATCTCACAACCTACAACTTGAGACTTGAGTAAATTTGTTCTTTATTATTTATTTGTAAGCAAATACAGGTGGGAAGGATTAGTGATTTCCCAAGCATGAGGGACCCCTTAAATGAGAACTCACTCTAGTAATGGCAGATGTCATAAGGAATGATCTGACACCCATAGAGGTCAAGTAGAGTCACTTAGGATCATAATTTGAACACTTCCTGATTCCAAGCCCCAGACACTATCTACTTTGCCTTCTACCTCATATTCCCAGCTGATGAATAATACCCAATGGAAAAAATAAAAGTTTTGAACTCAAGCATATCAAACATGGTAAAAGAACAACATAGTTTGGATTCTTTCCTAATACATGACTTTCTTGTCATCCTCTTGTATTAGGTGTCTGGTGGCAATGATGAAACACTCAAAGGAAACCTAGCCAGAGTAGATGGATTCTGAGATTGGGATGTGAGAATTTCTCAAGTTGCAAGTGATTTTAAGTCTTCCATCATTTGCTCTATGTGTCACAGGCCTACTGCGTGACTGTAGAAGGTCTCTGGAGGAGACAAAAGAAAACCTCTGAGTAACCCCACATGACTATATGTCAGTTCAGAAATCAATAAACCAGTGATGGCTGAGCTCAACCCTTCAGAACTGTTTAAGCTCCTAGACTGCAGCTCTCTCCAAGAAATCACAGTAGAGGCTAATGGATATGGCTCTGTAAACAATATATGTACACATACAAACACATAGTGTGCATGGCAGATGAATACATCCTCACATAGACTTAGGCCCTTCCTGGAATTGTAGAATCTCAGACACATAAGGCATCTCAGTGGATATTGAGGCTAATCTGTACAACATCCTTCACATGTGGTCATGTAGCCTTTGCTTGGAGATCACTGGAGAGGTGAAACCTGCTCTCTCCTGTGGCGGCAGAGTCTGCTTTCGTATAGTGCTAATTGTTAGCGAGTTTTGACTTTTTGTTCCTATTTCTATCTTACAGCTAGCTGAAATCCCCCTCTCTCTCTGTCTCTGTCTGTCTCTGTCTCTCTGTCTCTGTCTCTCTCTCTGTCTCTCTGTCTCTGTCTGTCTCTGTTTCTCTTTCTCTCTCTTTTGTTTTTACAGTTTCCTTCTAGGAACTTCCTTTACTGCATCCTGCCGGGTTGAGCAGAACAAGTCTAATCCCTCTTAAAGGGTTGTCATGTGGAAGAGAAATGAGACTTTTTTCTCCTCGGTCCCAGAGGTCAGAACTACAAACAACGGATGAAAGCTACAAAAAGTCAAGTTTGGGCTGAGTGGAAAGAAAAATCATTTTAAAATGATAGCTGTCCAAATGTGAAATGGGTGGCATTGGGAGTTAATGGTTTTCCCATCACTAGACATGTTCAACAAGGGCTGACTGTCCACTGGTAGGTTGTAGAGACCTCTGGTAGGTCCTTTTGCAGATGTGGGTTGGACTACATGGGCATCAAAGTATCTTTCAACTCTGAAATTCCATGATCCTACATAAATACCCTATAAATACCTGAAGCTTTTTTTGATCTTGTTTTCTGATTGAAATCATGATGAACTAGAATCCAATTAAGTGGAACTCAATTAGGAATTCCCCTTTCTTTCACCTGCTTTCCTCCTCCCCTTGGCTATGGTAAACAAAGGGCAAATAACAAGTAAGTGGGGTTATATAAAAGATATAATAATAAAGCATCAACTTCCAAGGTTGACCTTGAAGGCCAAGGGAGATTTAGTTCAGTTTTTACAATGATAGATATTTACAACTAATGTTCAAAAGATGGGCTTGACCTCTCCAACTCTAAGTAATCAAAGACAGCTTCAGCAATTGCAAGTGAAGGAAAAAACACAACTAAAACTGTGACCATTAAAAAAAGATATTCAACAAAGAGTTGTGTTAATTTTTGATTAATCTTTAATTAACAAGAAAATGTAATTAGCCCATTATTGCATAACTCCAATGAAATGACAATTTGGGAAAGAACCCTAGGATTAAAAATGGAAGAGGACTTGTGAAATATTCTCCATCTACCTCTTCATTTTAGAAATGAGGAAATTGAGACCCAGAGAAGTGAAACCTAAGGTCACAGAGTAAGAAAAGAGCAAGGCTGGGATTTAAATGCAGATCTTCAATGAATTTAGGAAAAATATTTAATGGGAATTATGTCATCTACTCCACACAAACAAAACACTGTGCTTTCAGTCATTCAGGAACTCCAAAGGGATGGCTTTGTGGATGAGATATTCTAGGATCTCGACTGAGAGCCATTAAAACCAGTCAGGAACCTTCTGCTTCTTTTTCTAAACTTGAACTCTAGTTTGAACACCCCTAGTTTTGTGGGGCAAAAAACTAAAAAAAAGAAAATATCTGCAGTTTGAAAGTATTGAAATATTTAGGTTCAATTAGAAACAAGGAAAAATAGAAGGTAGCCTAGAATCCAAGGATTAAAGTTCGAATTCTGGCTCCATCACGTGACAAGTCATTTAACTTCTCTGTACCTCTGTTTCTTCATTTGTAAAATGAGAAAATTAAACAAAATGATCTCTAACGCGCTTCCAAGTCTAAATCTATATGTTATTTTATGTCCAGCAGTGCTTTACTATGCAACATTGGGTGAAATACAAATTAATTCAATGGTTATTTATTAGACAAACACTGTAATTCTAAGGAATTATGCCAGGGATGGGAATTTGAAAAATGAAACAATTCCTCAATAAAAAGGTCTTATGATCTACTTTAAATGTATCAAGCACAATATGGCACATCCCTGGAATACAGCTGGAATTGTTCCTGCTCCTAGTAGGTTGTAGGGGAATGAAGAATCACAGTCATTGAAATAATTAAGCTATCCCCATCCCTCCTGGCTTCCTGCTAGATTGTAGCCTGAAGGTCATAATATTTACTCTGTGTGGGCAGATTGTGACTTCTGACAAGTCCCTAAGATGACATCAATTATTTGCCATTCTGTGGCTACCATTTTCCATACCAACTTTTTCCTCTTAGGTTTAATGATGCAGTTTCATTCTTCCTTTTGAGACCTGGGAACTGATAAAAATGAGAGTGATTCTCTAATATTCTAGGTTAGAGTTGAAGTTGGAGTAAATCTATACCTAGGAGCTTGTCTCCCAATGAATGGTTGCTTATATGAAAGGATGGAAGGGGACCTGAGAATGCTAACCCCTTGCCACAGTTGGAAATCCCACTGTTAGAATCACTTTTTTGGTTTCCTAATTTTCTTTCTTTAAAATCAAATATACCTAGAAGGAAATAGCGTCTAAATTTGTTAAGCTGATTCAGACTAAGGTGAATGACTCATCAGATTCGCATGTGATTGTGAACTGTTGAACTTTCTTATTTCTATGGAGTGCAGCTCTATCCTTCCAGTCTCAAGATGTTGACCTTACTATCATCCTCAACAGATACCCACAAGTTCACTCACTTTTCACATCTTGCTCCACTTTCTTTACTGGTCTAGTTGCCCCACCCCACCCTACCCTAGGCATCTAGGTGGTACCATAGTGAACAGGGTGTTGGACTTTGAATCAGAAAGTCTCATCTTCAGGAGTTCAAATCCAGCTTCAGACACTTACTAGCTTTGTGACCCTGGGCAAGTCATTTAATTCTATTTACCTCAGTTTCTCATCTGTAAAATGATCTGGAGAAGGAAATGACAAACCACTCCAGTACCTTTGCCAAAACAAAACAAAACAAAAAATCCACCACCAACAAAAAAATAAATAACACAACCCAAATGGGATTACAAAGTATTGGACACAACTGAAAAGACTGAACAGCAACAAAACACCCTTATCCAGTGAGATTGAGCCTCTCCTCAACAAATCAGTTAAGTCAAATCAATAAACATTTAGGAATCATCTCCCTTAAACTTTCCATCCCGACTGTTCTCCTCTTAGTCATATCACACACAGATCTAACAATGCTGGATCTCCATTTCCTACCCCTGATGTATCTTTCTTTTTCTGTAAGATTTTTCATTCTCTCCACCATATCAACCTAAGAGCCCATCTTTCAGTGACTTAAATCAGGGTCTCTTGGCCCTTGGTGACATACCTTTCACTTAAAATATAGCTTACTCAATTTCTCTATAAATTTACCACTCCTTAAGTCAGTTATCCTTCAGGTCTCCAAACAGTTGTGTAATATCTCCTTTTTAGAGTTTTACCTTCTTCAATACTGAAACATTTACATGCAAATTAGTTTTGGGACTATAAGACTCTCAATCTGTAAGTTTTCACCATGATACAACATCTCATTTTGTGGCCTTGAAATTGTGTTTCTCTATATTCCTATTTTTCCAGTTTTTAATAATTGTTGCTTTGCTGTCCACTTAAAACTGTCAAATTGTTATTATAAAATAAGGTTTCATTCTACATGAATTCATAAAGAATTTGTATTTACATTTATTTCATAGTTCATTGTTTTCAAAAAATGCTCAAATATATGTGAAAACTATTTCTTTATATATATATTTTATTAAATTTTTTATTAGAGCCTAAGTTCTATTACTAATCCTTTTAAAAGCAACAAAATGTTCATTTATGACAGAGGAAATTTCTCACATTCTTTAATAACTGATTTAACTCTTTCTTTTATACAAAACAACTTTTTCTGCCCTTTTTGGCATTAAACTATTTGAAATAAAAGACTATAAAAAGATAGTACCTTATATACTTATGAATATGTATATAATATATACAGAATATATATGCACATAAATATGTATGTATATGTAAATATTTATACCCATATGCATTATATACATATATGTGCATATATGCATATATCTATATACATCATATATATTATGCATAGTACATATATTTACATGTTTTCTTTCTCTATAGGCTCTCATATTCTTGAGAGCACAAATGCTTTGATTTTTGCATTTGTATCCCCAGGATCCAGTACAGTGCTGGCACATAGTTCTTAAATGTTTGGGAAATTAAATGTCAAAAACAGGATTTATCATCTTCCCTGCTCTTGCCCGCCCAACATCTCCTTTGCTATCTTCCCTCCTTCCATTAAGCCTTCATTGTTTATCCACTAAATAACTTATTCAACAAATAAAGATATATACTGAGCATCTATCATATATCCAATATGTGATGTCTTAGAAATAATCTTAGAATGGTATTAAAATGACCCAAAGGACCTTGAAAGAAGTGGGGGAGGTGAGATGGAGGAGGGAGGACAATGCTGGAAGTCAAAGTTCACCTTTTTTCTAAACTCCTTGATTGTCTAAAGAGAAAAAAATGATTTCAAAAATTTGATTCATTTTTCTTTTTGGTGAAGTGAGTAACTGACTCTATGAATCTGACAATACATTTCAACTGAGTTATTGTGACAAGGGGCTTCCATTATCCATTTAATCTCATTGCAAACTGTCAGGATAAATCTTACACATTGGGGTGGGGGAAGAAGGAGAAGATTAAAACTGCCTTCTTTTGTTTGTCATTTATTTTTTGTATGCTATGACTAAGTTGATTTGCTGTAGTTTGATATATGGCAAACAGAGATATTATCAAGTGAGGGATAGGATTCTGGGCTTGGAGGTCAGGAAGATTTCAGTTCAAATCCCACCAAAGGTGTTGACTATCTACGTAACCCAAGGCATACCACTTAAACCTATGGGGACCCTCATATAGCAATCAGGAATGTAATCATTAAACTGCAGTTCATTACTTTTTGATTAATAGATGGATTGCTATTTCATCTGTGGGAAAATTCCAAGACCTAAAGTTCCTTTTGTTGATGAAACCACAGATCCTTTGTGTATTCCATGTTTGACCCGGAACAGATTTGGAACATGGAGGCTGTCCCAGCAATACCAACAGAGACAAAGAAGAAGGAGGCAATTTCTGAAGGTGGCTACCTGTCATAAGCTCAAGCAGTCAATGGATTTGTTAGCCTGTGTTCCTTCAATCTTCAGGTGAGATAGTCTGATCTGAGCTCACCTAATTATTCAAACACAATTGAGGAAAAGGAATCAAAGCTTTAGAAAACACACTAATAATAAGATTCAAGAAAATACTGAAGATGGCATTTCTTTGTGTTAAGGTGTTGATTTCCCAATTTTCTTCCTTTAAAATGTAAATATACCTAAAAGAAAATAACATCTTTAATTTGTTAAACTGACTTAGACTAATGTCAATGACTCATTAGATTCATATATTATTGAGAATTGTTGAACTTACTTATTGCTGTGGAGGACAAGACAAATTCTTTATTGTAGAAGGCAGTGTTCTTCAAATCTCATAAAATCACATTCTGTGCTGTCTCTCTCAGTTTGTCTATTGAGTTTGTGATTCTGCCTGTTATGTTCCATTTGAAGGTAGATACACAGCTGGACACCAAAGCTAAAAATAAGACTTGAAGTTTGCAAACAAAAACGGCTTAGTCTACACCTACTTAGTCTTATTATTTACAGATATAAACATTCGGTCTTAAGTGGTCCAGTTCTCTCTTGTTTTTCTAAAGTATACCATGGTCAGCTTGCAAAACTATACAAGACTGCTAGCTTTCAAGTCCCTCTGGGCTTCGTTCTATTTCCCTTGATCCTCTTGGGGAGCCAAGCTGAAATGGACATTTGAAAATCTATTTCTGCTGGTAATGCCACTTTCACTCTCTGTAGCCATGCATATGGCCTCTACTGTGCTATCATAGGCAGGTGATTTCAAGGAAATTCCAGAGGGGATTGACACTAGAAAAGCAAAACATCTTATTTAAAGGTATGTGAGCAGTTTACAGGAAAATGGGCTCCCTCAATAAGAAACTACATGGAAGAATTATCAGAATTTTGGACTCAGGAAATGTTTGCTAAACCCTCTCAGTATGTCTGCAAATACCAACTACTTTGGGGAAAAGAAAAAAATAAACTTGCTTAGTTCACTTTGAAATGTGTATTAAATAAAAGATATGGATAAATACATAGTTGTGTAGGTGGATGAGACACATTGAATTTAGACTTTTTTTCATTTTTGTTGTAACGGGGTATTAATCACTTTCCGTGTCTCTAATTAGGGAAAGAAAATAAATGCATGTAATAATTCCTGTTTCTACAATCACAAGGCTCTTGAAAAGATTTTACACCCTTCTTATCGGATCCCCTTAAGTTTTTTTTTCCTAAGAAAACATACCATCAGCATTCATGTGTTTGGGGGGAAGGGAGACCTCTGTGACCACCCTTTTCCCACCTCCACCCCCAAGAAAAACCCATCTCCATGACCTGTTGCCTGAGTCTCAAATTCTTTTCTTTCTATAATTAGAGACAAATTTAGCGTATTTCTTGCTCTTTGCATCTGACCTGATTCCTGGCCATGTTCAAATGCCAACTGGAAGGGACCAAGAAAAAGTTCTCAGGTACCATCTCTCTGAACTCAAGAAGGGGGAGAAAGAGTGGGAGAGAGAGGAGAGAGGGAGAGAGAGAGAGAGAGAGAGAGAGAGAGAGAGAGAGAGAGAGGGAGAGAGACAGAGACAGAGAGACAGAGACAGAGACAGAGAGAGGGAGAGAGAGAGAGAAAGCAAAAGGGGAAAAGGAAAGAAAAGGTCTACTCTGCATCTGATGCTGGTTCCTATTTATGAAATGCCTTTGGTTTGTAGATAGAGGAGGAAGGGAATAGTGACATGGAACAGTTTGGAGGCATGGCTTTAGTAAAACAGCTCACCAAAATAAACAAACAAAAAAGAATCCCTGCACTGAAAGCTTTTCCCGATGCATATCTCTGTCTCCTAAGAAGAATCTAGAGTTCTCAGTCCTTAATCTAGCTATTAGATGCTTTCAGTCATTCATCAATTGGGAGTTGTGATTTCTTTATGATGTTCCTTTGCTCATCCTCAGTAGCAGCAGTCACAGAGGACCCAAACACATTGAAAGGTGTGTTTTTTGCTCTCTGCGAGAGAAGCAGCTGGCAAAACATCTGAGCCCTAAAACGCATGAATTTGGTCTATGGTGGTAAAATGGTAAAAGTATGCTTAAGTCTGGAAGAAGCCGAGCAAATTATAGAAGCTGGATTATGAATTCTTAATTTTTTTTATTGAGTTTGTCCAAAAGCATGATTGATGGTATACATGCATTTTGGTCCATTTGCTTGCATGCCTAATTTCACTTGTACCAAGGTCATGTGATCCTAACTAGCTCAGTAAAAAATAGTCATCATATGATCAACTATGATAGACTGAACTCTTCTTAGCAATACAATGATTCAAGACAATTCCAAAAGACTCATGCTAGAAAATGCTATCCACAACCAGAGAAAGAACTATGGAGTTTGAATGTAGATCTAAGCATACTATTTACATTTTTTTTGTTTTTGTTTTTGGCTTTTCCCTTTTGCTCTGTTTCTTCTTTCCCAACATGACTACTGTAGAAACGTGTTTAACATGCTTATATACAAATTACATACATCAGATTGCTTGCCATTTTGGAGAGGGGAGATGGTAGGGCGGGAGAAAAAATTTGGAACTCAAAATCTTATAAAATTGAATGTTGAAAACTATCTTGAAATGTAATTTGAAAAAAAAACACTATTTGTTGTAAAAAATAGCCATTATAGGGAGTGAGTGAGGTTTTTTGGTAGATGGGTCTTCAAAAGCAAATTCTGTTTGGAGAAATCCAAACTAATCATGCCTTTTAGACTAGCAAGGTGAATGTGACCACACATAGAGTGAGGAAGGAGCTAGGAGATAGACTTTGGGAGAATGATAGAGAACTAGATATCTTCACAGAACTACTGGAATGAGAGCACAGAGCTACAGGGTAAGTGAATATTAACAAGGTTGGGTTTGATTCCCTTCCCACTAAATACCAGTTCCACAATAAATACACACATAGCCATTGTCAAAGCCCATTTATCCAAATTGGTAGCAAAGCAGAAATCAGAGAAAGTATTCATAGGAGAATGTACACCAGACAATACAGAGTACACTTATTATCTCTTGAGGAAATAAGTAATTCAACTCAACCAAGATAGAAAATATTGGATCTCACCCAAGGTGAATTTTTTCAAAGTCCTAGTGTGAGCAAGAGGGGGATATAATAGATATAATGGAGATGTCCAGTTCCACTAACTTGAAGTGGTGTCAATCTTATCTCTTGAATCTGAAGACCAGAAGTGGCCAAAGTGACTGCAGGGTGCAAAGCAACTCAAAGCTAACTGAGATCTGAAGAGAGTGAAGAGACTGGAGCTCTCCTACTCCTGCCAAGGTGGCTCTGCCTTGAATGGAGATGCAGGGCATTTTATCCATAAATGAGAGAATTCTATGCCAATGGACTTTGGGACTGGAGCTACACCAGTTGTTTTGGTGAATGTCATCAGCCTAGTGCCTAATGGTTGGTTGGTTGCCCTTCATTCTTGAAGTGGACCAAAATGGCATCACTATGTTAGAATTAAGTTGCAGTGCATCCGACTGTGATTGGTCAGACCAATATGAGCTCAGAATATTCTACCATAGTTTGGGCACAAATAATCCATGTGACTAACAGTAACCCCTAGCTGTTATAAAAAGTTTGAATGACTGGTACTTTGACATTGACAATAAATGTAAAGGAAAGTTTGCACTAAGTTGTAGATGGCAGACATAAGTCCTTTTGCTAAAAGCAGTTTCATTTTAAATAAGGATTAAGAGAGTAGAGAGACTGTGCAAGAAGAACCTGAAAGCTTTATGTAAGCACATTACTGAAGGAGCAGAAGGAGAAGCTAGAGTACTAAGGGATTTCTGAAGATAGAAACTATTTTACAAATATTCTAGATTTTTTTCCCCTCTACCTTCTGGTAGCAAGAAGCATATAACTCAATGGAACATTGCCTTAGGGGTCTTGGATTATACATTGAGAAGCTTGGTGTAGTGCAAGAGCACTGGATTTAATGTCAAAAGCACAAGATTCAAACCTAGAATCTGCTGCCTTCTACCTTTGAGACCTTGAGCAGGTCACATAACCTCTTTGGGCTTCTGTTGCTTCATCAAGCTATAAAGGTTCATTGAAATCTATTTCTACTGAGAAAGCTATTGCCACTTTCTCTCTCCAACAGCTACCTTGAGTCCTTTCTGAGATTCATTAACTTCTAGCTTTGCTGAGATTTATGACGTTCTCCTTCCTGGAAGATATTAAGTAAAGAAGCTCCTGGGCTTATCAAGGAGAATGAAGTCTTCCTTTAATTAAAAAGGGAGGAGGAATTCAATGTGAAAACAATGAAGAAAAAGAACTTGAACACAAAGGAGACCCATGACCTATGTCAGGAGGTTAGAGGTGAGAAGAAATTCACAAAGAGATGAAAGATGGGAAATGGAGCAGAACACATAAAGCTAAGTAGTAGATCCAACACTTTTCTGAGGAGTGGGAAACTTGGACCCAGAGGAAGAAAAGATTGTTTTACTCAGAAAAATTGTGGATCATCAGGAGAGAGATCTTCCAGGAAGGGTCAGAGGATTGGAGTCCTTACTAAGGGTATTCAGGCAGTACTTACTGGTGTTTTCTCTATCCTTAGAACATATATTTAGGTTATTAATTTTGAATTTAAGATTTAAGGTAAATATTTGAAAATCCTTAAAAAACTTTAAAAAATTTCAAGTGGACTCACCCAAAATATTTAACCAAAAAGTAAAGAGGATGAGGAAGAAGAAGGAAGAGAAGCTAGAGTTTTGTCATCTACTGAGTAATTACAAATTCATTGTATCTTTCAATGGTACATTATCTAAGCTCTTTTCATGGCAGATGTTAAAAATACTTTAATTTTGGCTATATCTTGGGTGTCTTGAATCAGTTAAAAAATGTGAAATGAGGTTAAAAAAAGCTCCAAAGGAATGGTAAAAATCTTTTATTTTCACAAAACTACTGAATTTCAGTTGTTGGAGACTTCAGCAGTCCTTTGTTGCAATCTATGCCACCACTGTCCTCCCTCCTGGCCCCCAATTCTTCCTATAGCTGAAAAAATGATCATCTGACTTATTTGAAGACTGCCAGTGAGGGTTGATTTATTAATTTCTGAAGCATCCCATCTTACTTTTGGATAGGGTTACTGATTTTATATTTTTCTCCTGACATCAACCCTACATTTTACCTATGTGATATATGTGTGGTTGGATCATGTAATATAGACAGTACTGACCCATGTGTGGTATGAATAGATATTTGGTCTGGATTCTGACCCTCTCCATATTCAAAGCAAGTGCAATTTCTGTTTTTGCATAAAGAAGGAAGAGGGCCATGCTCAAATGACCAATAGCCTGGAAGGAAAGAGATAGACAGGATTGAGGACCACCATTCCCGAGTGAATTCTCCTTTCCTTCCCTATCTCCAAGTGGAGTATTAGGTTAGAATTATATTTCTCTACCACATGTCAAATATCTGTAGTGTAGGGATACAACAGGTTTAGAATAAAAGATACATTCCCTGATCACTCTCAAGGGGGGAGAATACAGCTTTCCATCACCAGCATAGCTCTTCCTCACCAAATGCTGATTACACCAATAACCTTCACAATTTCCTAGTCTACTAAATCTTTTAATCAAATTATCCAGTGAACAGAAATCAGAGAAGATACGTAAATAAGAATAGATGAAATGAATTCGCAAGAAAAGAAAATGAGCTCTTTTGCTGAGAAGGAGAGAAGACCTTACCTAGAAAAGTTAGGAACATTTCATGAAGAGGAGTGCATTCTTAGTGGTCTCTAGAGTCTGGGAATCAATCTCTCCATGCTGGCGTGTTGGCTTCCCATGTTTGTGGCTCTGGGAAAATCATATTCCTGCTATTCAGAAGCTCATGCTTCTCTTCTCTCAAACTTCTCACAGTGACTTCCAACAATCTGAAATCACATTTCTCCCACATATGCAGTATGCAGCAAATAGGCTCAACTATCTCTCAGCCAAACAGGAGTATACTTACAAGGTAGCATGTATGTATATAGTGTCACAAGACTATCCTTACATTTGTAAGACCACTCAACCCAAGAGGGCTGAAGATGTTAAATCTTCTTGATAATATATCACATTTATACAGAGCATTAAAGTTTATAAATTGCTTTATATTCATTATTTCATTCTATCCCTAGAGTGAGGCAGTGGAAAGGATGACTTGGAGTCAGATGACATTGGTTCAAATACATTTCTGCCATTTACTACCTGTGTGACCTTGGTAAATTACCAATCCTCTGTCAAGCATTTCCCTCATGTGCAAAATGCTAGGTGATAGCTAAGGTCTTTTCTAGCTCTATCTCTATGATATTGTGATGTAACCACCCTGTGAGGGATTGTTCCTTGTTTCTTCTCCCTGGGACCAAGTAGAACAAGATTTACTCCTCTTCTACAAATATCTGAAGATACCTATTATATCTTTGCTCAGTTTCCTCTTCTGGAGGTTAAACATTTCCAATTCCTGCAAAGGATAGACAGCATGAAATAGCACATGGTGTATTGGAAAGACAACAAGAAAACACCCTGATCCCATGGGCAAGTCATTCAACCTGTCTGAGCCTCGGTTGCTTTATCTTGAAAATGAGCAAACAGCAACCGAGAAATGAACTCATAGGTTGTTGCAAGACTCAAATGAAATAATATGTGTGCAGCATTATATAACTTCTATCCTTTGCTCTTAATTTTATTCTCTGGAATTAGAGTAAGTCCTATCATTCCTCCACATGACATTTCTGCAGATACTTGAAAACAGTTATCATGAGTCCTCTGAATTTTCTCTTCTTTGGTCTGATGAGCTACAGTTCCTTCAACTGAATCTGAGGCTCTTCATCATTTTGATTACTCTCTCTCTATGTTCTCCAGTTTATCAATTTGCTTTTTATGCCATGGTACAAAGAACTAAATATAATACTCCAGATGTGGTCTGACTGGGCAGAGTAGAAAGTAAAAATCATTCCCTTCTTTCTGGAAACTATACCTTTTGTGATACAATTCATGATCAAATTAATTTTTTTTGGCTTCTATATTCTATGATTGAATCATACTGAGCTTGGAGAACATTTAAAACTATAGATATTTTTTAAAGAAAAACTGTAACATGTATCTCTGTCTTCATAGAATAACTTTTAAACCCAAGTATAAGCTTTACTATATTTTCTTATTAGATTCAGCCTAGTGTTCTGACTTTATAAGAACTTTTTGGATTCTGACTCTCTTATAAAGTCTGTTAGCTGTCTCCTTCAGCTTTGTACCATCTGCAAATGATAGAGTGACAGAGCCAACAAAAGGCTGTGGTGAGACATTTTTTCCATACAAAAACAACTTTGGAGGTTAGCAAGAGAATTCCATGGCATGGGGGTAGCAACAGGCATAAAAACTCTCCCCAGATCACAACACCTTGGAAGCACTGAACATTTGCAGATCTCCAGAATTAGCTTTGAAAATGGCAGTGTGAAAAAGCCTGAAGCTTGAGACAATGCCTGTCCATCCCAAGGTAAGCAGAGCCCAGCTTCAACATAAAGTTCAAAGTCAAGAAATAGGTTGGAAAAATCATCAAACAACAACAACAACAAAACTTGACCATAAAAAAGTTACTGTGGTTTCAGGGAAGACCAAGATATGATGCCATGAACACAGATATAAACAAAGCCTCAGAGAAAATTGCATTGAACACAAGCCAAACAAGAACTCCTAGAAACATTAAAGAAAGAGAAAAGTTTGGTAGAAGAAAAACTGGGAAATGAGAGTGATACAAGAAAATTTTGAAAAGAGAATTGGTGAAAGAGGCACAAAAACATACTGATGAAAATAAAGCCTTAAAAAACAGAGATGAACTTATGGTAAAAGAGACACAAAAACTCACAGAGGAAAAGAACTCCCAAAAACAGAACAGACCAAATGGAAAACAAGGTGCAAAAATTCACTGAAGAAAAGAACTCCATAAAAAAGCACAATTGGCCAGATAGAAAAAAGAGATACAAAAGTTCCCTGAAGAAATTAATTACTTAAAAATTAGAATTAGGCAAGTGAAAGTTAATGATTCCATGAAACATCAAGAAACAATAAAGCAAAGTAAAAAAAAAATGAAAATGTAAAAGAAAATGTGAAACATCTCATTGGAAAAACAACTGGAGAGATTATTTGATGATTAACTTAATCAAAGTAAAATATTTAATTATTAAATTATCTGAAGAGATAATTTAAGAATTATTGGACTATCTGAAAGTCATGATCAATAAAAAGAGATTAGATAACATATTTCAAGAAATTATATAGAAAAGTATCTGAGATTCAAAGGTTAAATTAGAAATTGAAAGAATCCACTGATCACCTCCTGAAAGAGATCCCAAAATAAAAAAACTCTCAGGTATGTTATAGTCTAATTCCAGAGCTCCCAGGTCAAGGAGAAAGTATTACAAGTAGTCAGAATAAAACAATTCAAATATCATGGAGCCATGGTCAGAATCACACAAGACTTAAAAGTTTTCACATAAAGAAATGGAAGGTTTTGAATTTGATATTCTGGAAGGCAAAGGAGCTGGAACTGCAACCAAGAATAACCTACCCAGCAAAACTGAGTAAAATCTTTCTGGAAAAAAATGCGTATTTAATTAAATAGAGGATTTTTCAAGCATTCCTGATGAAAAGACTTCAGTTGAATAGAAAACTGACATTCAAACACAAGGCTCAAGAGAAGTATAAAAAGATAAACATGAAAGAGGAATCATAAGGAACTCAATGAAGTTAAACTGTTTATATTCCTATATGGGAAGATTGTACATACAACTTCTAACAACTGCAGCATTATTAGGGCAATTAGAAGCCTACACAGGGGGCATGGGTGTGAATTAATTATGTTGAGATGATTTCAAAAAAATGAAGGCGTGAGAAAGAAATACCCTGGAAGAAGGAGGAAAGGAGAGGAAGAATGGGGAGAATTATTTCATATAAAAGAAACACAAGGAACAGCTTTTACAATGGAGGGAAAATAGGGTGGGTGGGTACACACACACACAAATACAGACACACACATACACACACACACTTCACCTGATAGGGAAGTAGGAGGAGGGAGAGGGAGAGAGAAGGATAAACAAAGGGAAAATAGGATGAAGGGAAATATACAGTTACTATTCATATCTGTGAATATGACTGGTTTGAGCTCACCCATAAAATGGAAGCAGATAGAATGAATTAGCAACAAGAATCCAACAATTTGTTGCTTACAAGAAACACACTTGAAACAGAAAGACACATACACAGAGTTAAAATAAGGGACTGGAATAAAATCTATTATGCTTCATGTGAAGGAAAAAAGACAGAGGTAGCAGTCATGATCTCAGACAAGGCAAAAAAAAATAGATCTAATTACAAGAGATAATTGAGGAAACCATATTTTGCTAAAGAGGTACCATACATAATGAAATAATATCAAACATTTTTACAGTAAGTTTATCTGATTAAGTTCTCAAATATATATGGAACTCAAAGTTCAAATTCATAAAAATTTGAGTCAAATTTATAAAAATAAGAGCCATTTCTTAATCGATAAATGGTCAAGGAATATGAATAAATTTTAGAAGAAATTAAAGCTATCTACAGTTTTATGAGAAAATGTTCTAAATCACTATTGATTAGAGAAATGCAAATAAAAACAACCCTGAGGTACTACTTCATATCTATCACAAATGACAAATGCTGGAGGGCATGCAAAAATATATACATCAATGAACAGCCAGTGGAGTTGTGAACTGGTTTAACCATTCTGGAGAACAACCTGGAACTATGTCCAAAGGGGTATAGAACTGTGCATATTCATTGACCCATCAATACCACTACTCAGTCTGTATTCCAAAAAGACCAAAGGAAGAGGAAAAAGTAACGAACAAAATATTTATAGCAGCTCTTTTTTTTTTGTGATGGCAAAGAACTGGAAATTGAGAGGTTGTTCATCAACTGGGGAATGGCTAACCAAGTTGCAACATATGCCCTACCTATGATGGAGTAACATTGTGCTCTAAGAAATGAAGGGGCGGGGGGTGAGTTCAGAAAAAAAAGCACCACAAAGCAAAACATGGGAAGATCTGGTGAACTAATGCGAAGTGAAGTGAAAAGAGTCAGGAGATTATTACACACAGTTGTATTTTAATGATGATCAACTGTGAAAGGCTTAGGCACTCTGTTCAATAAAGTGATCAAAGACATTTCTGAAGGACTCATGATGAAAAAATACTATGCACTTGAGAAACATTGATGAACTCTGAGTACAAAGTATACTTTTTTTACTTTATTTTTCTTTTCCTTTAAGACAAAGCTAATATGGAAATAATGTTTTGCATTATTTCACAGGAATAATTGATATCCTATTCCTTGCCTTGTCAGTTTGTGGAGGAGAAGCTGGAAGGAAGGAAGGAATTTTAAATTGAATTCAAAATAAGGAAAAAAAAGCCCAGGGCTAAGCACAGATCTCTGCCAGCTCTGTTTTTGTATAGCTGGAGAGGTAAGAATAACTTTTACATTTTAAAAGTTTTATTTTAGTTGAAAATCTAAAAATCATTCTTAGTTTATAGTCCTTAAGAAAGGAGAGCTTTTTTTGAATTTAGCTCTCATTTTATAGTTTGCTGATCTCTGAGATAGACGATAGCATATTTCACATGGTTTGACCAAAACAAAACAAAAAAACCCAACTCGATTATTCAGTCTAGCCCTGGCAATCTACTTATCTTCAGTTACATGGTTAGAAGTAGGGTGTTAGAGAACCAGCCTTTATTCCAGGAAGACCTGGTATTAAGTCTTGCCTCTGACATATACTGGCAAGTCACAGGGCTCTAGGCAACTCTCAAAGACTGTAAGTGGCAGGAAAAAATAGTGCTAATGTGCATCAGTAAAAGGAGTTTCCTCACCAGGGAGCTCTTTATGCCAACGAAATCCCAAGTCTAGGTTTTATCTGGATTTTCAGGTAAAAAGACCAAATCATTCACATAATTTTCCTCTTTCCATATTTAGTTGTAGCCTAGATGTCACATTCTTTATTTCAATCCACTTAATATCAAAAAATAACTTGGAAAATATAATAAAACAAGGTCGTTTACCAATGGCTTTTCTGTTCTTTTTTGCAATTATTTTGTTTTGTTCTAGATCAGCCTTAGAGAGGTCAGGCTTAATGAGACCATTATGTCACTGAAGAGAGGAAAACAGCAAAATGAATTTTTTAAAAAGTGCCTCTCTTCATAATCAGCCTCCACTGAAGAAGGAACAGAGTTGCCCAGGCTAGATTTCTCCAAGCTACCTCCTAGTTTCCATAAGCAGCTCTAATTCTTAATCCACCATCTTCCCTGAAAACATGATTTGGGCTCAGTGGGTGGTTAGGAGGTCCAGCAGAAAACATCGGTGTCCTAACTTCAGGACTCAACTTTTCTTTGATCAAGCTCCTGAGCTCACACAGGAAACAATCTGTTCATTGTTTTATGACCATAGTCAATTGTTCATTAGTTTTAATTATTTTTTAAGATCAAGAGGGAGCCATCAAAAAAAATTAATCATGAATGGAAAGCAAGTCAGCCTTCTGTGATTGTAAAACACGTAAAACATTTTGGGTTATTGACTTTTTTATGATTTATATTTAAATAAGAGCTGAAGGTAGCATATGGAAAATACCATAAAGATTCCCTTTATTTTTTAAGCATAGGAATTTTTTTCAAATCTCAAGTTTCACTGTAGAATCAGTTCAGTTCTTTGCCTTTTGCTTTCTGTATGGTTCCATTAACTTCACATATATGTGAAACTGCTGGACTGAATATGCTGCATGATGCTAGATGTGACCCCCATAAGCAATTGTTTCTGTCATTGCTTGGTAGACTTGATAACTAGAGAGAGGATATTTTCTACAACCAGATATCTACACTAACGTGAGCATGGAATTTTGATGTAAATATTGTTTGCTGTAGAGCAGACTTCAGTAGAGGGAAGGCTTTCTTTGGCACCCAAAGAAAGTGTTTCAATCAGAGAAGGACTCCAAAAAGCCCCCTGTGGTCATAACTTTCATGGCAAAGATAATGAATGTCATTGTTGGCAGCTGTGCAGTGCAGAGAGCACTGGATCTGGAATCAGGTAGACCTGTTTCCTAAATTCAGATCCAGTCCCAGCCGTGTGACCCTGGGCCTGGATCTGGAATCAGGTAGACCTGTTTCCTAAATTCAGATCCAGTCCCAGCCGTGTGACCCTGGGCCTGGATCTGGAATCAGGTAGACCTGTTTCCTAAATTCAGATCCAGTCCCAGCTGTGTGACCCTGGACAAACCACACAACCTTATTTTCTTCAGTTTCCTCATCTGTACAATGAGCCAGAGAAGGAAATGGTAAATTACTCCAATTTCTCTGCCAAGAAAACCCCAAATGGGGTCATGAAGTGAATGACTGAACAAAATTGTTAGGAGACAGACTCCCATGTGTTTGCTTTTATATAAAAAGCTTCCCTTATAACCTAGCTCACTTCCCACTCTGGAAGACAGAGGACAGGAGAAACAGCCTTTCTGAAACCTTTCTAAGTGACACAGCATATATATGGAAGAATACCACTCCAGCCACATCCCAAGTCTCAATCCATTTATTATAGGAGAAGTCAGTGTTCTTTACACTTGCTTGTAGCCTGAATCATTCCTTGCAGTTGTAGACATAGCTATATTAGACTTTGTACTCCTGGTGGCTGTCACAGGCAGAAAAATTATAGGATAGAGATAGGCTAATCAATTCTCCTCACATACTAGAGTTAAAGAAAACCACTTCATATGTCAGAGCAGCAAAAGAAATTGTAAAGAAACTAGAAACGAGATCAAGATTTGAGCCTGACACTGAGCACAACCTGGAGAAAGATAGATGTTATATCTAGAAACCAATTGTCATTGTTTCCAGGCAATTCTTTAGTCCAATAACCTAGGACAACGGTCTACAGTTGGCTTACAAAAATATGAGTTCTATGTGCTCCTGGTTTGTTTGTTGTGGAGGGGTTTTAAGTGTATGTGTGTGTGTGAGTGTGTGTGTGTGTGTGTATGTGTTTGATTTCAGCCCTTAATGTGAAGGTAGATGGACTTTTCTGAAGTAATTTGGGGTCTTTATGATGAGTACTTGACCTTTTTCAGTAGAAAGGACCAGATGCTGTCAATCAACTGTCATCTTTACATACCATGTGTTAAGAGACTCCATGAGAAGGTGTTCTAGGTCATTTCTGACTTTCAGGCACTTGGCTGCCTCCCTTTTCTAAGCTTTGCCCCTATGTGAGGAATATCACCTTGACTCCTGGGTGAGGGTTTTTAAATGTGAGTTACCCAGGTCCCCTCTTACTCAGGAAAAACCCCTCCACTTTTTATGCCATTAAACTTCCTAATTGCTTCAGCTTCCAAGTGTAGATAGAATAAATATTTAATCCAAATAAGAAGGTATCAATGAGGGTCAGGATTAACTTTTATTCACCCATTTGCATGTCTACAACCCAAGTGTTTTTCTCCAGCCTATGAGGAGGAGCAAACACAACAGAACTGGGGGCGTATATGGTCCTTCTCACTAAGGAAGTCATGAAAGCTGCCTGGGCAGGGAGTTGCTTCACCTCCTCATCTGAGCTCGGCTCACCTCTTATTCTGGTCCAGTTCTGCTTGTGATATCCTGAGCCTTGCTCATTAATTCTTAGTCCCTGCTCTGCTCAATGCACTCCAATCTACTCCAACTTCACATTTCCTGCTAGCTTGTCATCCTTTCCTCCCTCTTCCTTCCCTCCTTCCTTCCTTCCTTCCTTCCTTGCTTCCTTCTCCTCCCTCCCTCTCTCTTACTTTTATACAGTCTGAAATAATGATAACAATAGCTGCCATTTCTATGGTATTTTGAAGTGTATAAATATTTTATACATTATCTAATGCAATTCTTACAACAATGGTCACACAGCTAGACAAAGTCAGCAGTTGGCTTCATACCTAGGTTTTTGCTGACTCCAGGGGCAGGAGGACAATGTCCAATATATGATGCCCCCCTTTAACAATATATGGTTAAAAAAATATGCTTCATCTGAAATTTCCTTTTGTTTTACTCTGCATTTGGTAGAAAGAAGGAAAAAAGTTGTTATTGCTAACAACCCATTGGATCTTGGGCAAATCCCTTCATTGCTTTTCAGATGGTGATGTCACATTTCTGTGGTGTTTCAATGTTTACAAGGCACTTTTCTCATACCACATTGAACATGGTATAAATGTTATTGATCACATTTTACAGAAGAGGTAACTGAGGCTTAGAGAAGGGAAGCTGTTTGTCTAGGTTCTCACAGGTAGCAAATTTCCTAGTCAAGACTTGACCACAAGGCTCTTGACTCTAGGACTCCACGGTTCTGTGACCCTTGGATTTCCCATCTGCAAAATGAGGATTTTGGACCAGCTTCTCTGCCAGCTGTTTTATCAACTCTAAGATTCCATATGCTTATAAACCAAGCCCAGGCTATATATGGCAAGCCCAAGCTATAACCCAGGTCACTGGGCATTGGTGTAGTTCTCTAATAGATCTTGCCAATGATCACTGGGAATCAGCAAGGTGTTGAAATGCCCAATCTCTATGGCACTTTTCTCATTTACCAACTCTCCAGATGAACAGTTTAGCAAAATCAGCAGAGTATAATGTAAAAGCTGGGGCAAATATGAGTCAATAACAGAATCTCAACCACCACAACAATAATGACAGGTGGTGTGGGAAGTGCAAAGGTGCTCTGTGTGACTTTCAGCAAATCACTTAGACCTCTTTGGACCATGGTAATCTCACCTGCTCTAACCCTCTATGTGACTAGCTATGTCTTATTTTCTGCAGCATGTTGAGAAGTTTGCAAAGATCCATGGAAATATGGGATTTAAAAAAACAGCAACTCCTTGGGTTGCAGAATTTGGAAATGTAGTTTCTGTATGGAATATCCCCTGTTGTTGGCTTCTACTCCCAGGCTCTTTGAAATCTCTCCCACAATAACAGCTGGTTCCTTTTAAAAAGGAATTCATAGGGGTTGAGGTATAGCATTTTGATTATATCTCCAACTGAATCTTTGTTCTTGACAGCTGGAGAGGAAAACTTTGGGAAAGTATTTTATAGAATCCACTAATTCTACCAAGTCCTGCTGTTTAATTGTCCATGTGACCTTGGACAGACCACTTTCTGACTCTCAGTCTTAGTTCCTCCATTTGTAAATTGAAAGGATTTAGGTTAGATGATCATTAAAAATTCTTCCAGTTATTTTATAATATAAATAATATATTACATGATATATATTATAGACACAATATTCTCTCTCCCTCTCTCTCTCTCTCTCTCTTTCTCTCTGTGAGTATAGGCTCCTATGATCCTAATACTCTTCCTATCCTCTGATAATATACTCATCACGGACCTTGGAGGCATTATTCAATAGAATTTGCCAAACTATCAAACCATGAATTAGAGATTTCTCAGAATTGTCCCCGAATGCATCTCTGACTGATAAAGAGAAGGATTTAAAATGGGCGAATCACATCTGTCATAATAAAACACCAATGGAAGTCATTTCTTTCTGAAAGCAAATTACTCAACTAGAAATATTTATTTTGCCATCTGATCCAAAGTGAGACTAGCCAATGGGACTGCAAGCATAGATACTAAACTGCTGGGCTGTTGGGTGACAATAGCTAATTAACTCTTCGTAAGCACCCATGGGTGAAGAGAATTGAATTAAACATTGTGGGAGAATACAAAATAATTTAGTTGTGTGGTCCATTTATTCAGAGCTAGAAGATATCTTAGCCACCATCTCCCTTTATAGATGAGGAAACTGAGGCCCATGTAGTTATAAGGACTTGATTGAAGTCATATAACTTTTTGTTCTTCTGTTATTTCATCATATCTAACTCTTTGTGACTCCATTTGGGGTTTTCTTGGCAAAGATAATGGAATGTTTTGCCATTTCCTTCTCCAGCTCATTTTACAGATGAGGAAACTGAGGCAGACAGAGTTAAGTGACTTACCCAGGGTCACACAGATAGTAAGTGTCTGAGGCTGGATTTGAACTCAAGTCTTCCTGATTCCGGGCCTGACACTCTGTCTACTGCACCACCTACGTGCTCTCCAGAATTTAAATTCAGGTCCTCTGGTTCTAATTCCTTGGTTTCATTCTACACCACACTGACCAATAAGTTTCCTTCTGTTTCTAAATGACCCTAATACAATGATCATACACAACCTGACAGTGTAACTTTTGCCTCATTGCAATTCTGGTGTTCTTTTGACTGACCTTTCTGATGACCAATCTAGGGATATGTTTCTCCACAGTCAGAGAGGCTGTTCCTAGAAAAACTGACATCATGAATATTGGACCTGTCCTAAAGACCTTGCTATTTCAGGAAAGCTGGAAGGGTAGAGAGATAAAAAGAATTATGGCCGTAGTAATATTAATCCAATAAATATTTTTTGGATTATTACATTATCACATAATGTAATATTGGATTTTTATGATCACATCTACTATGTGATAGGCTAGGCTCCCTTCCCTCAAAGACCTTGCATTCTAATGAGAGAAGACAGCACAAAAAAGGAGACCAGAAAGGTGGGGCGGGGAACCAAGGAGTATCTTGTTGCATGGAGTTGAAACCAGGTACAGCAAGAGATGCAAAGTAGGGTAAACTGAGTCAGTTTCTGCCCTGTTGTTCTGTTGTGTTGGATTCTTACTGGCCCTGTTTGGGGTTTTCTTGGCAAAGATACTAAAGTGGTTTGACATTTCCTTCTCCAGCTCATTTTTACAGATGAGGAAAATGAGGCAAATGATGACTTACACATAGTTAGTAAATGTCTGAGGCCAGATTTGAACTCAGGAAGATGAGTCTTCCTGACTTCAGAGCCTGTGTTCTATCCACTGCACCATTTAGCTGCATTTCTGCCTTTTATAAAGGCTTAAATTAGCATCAGAGTAATGAGATTAGAAGTGATCCATTAACCTGTGAGAGGAATCTTGTAGAAACTGAACAGAGCTGTCTATGCAAAGTAGAGGACTGTGGTTATTGCTCACTCATGTCCAGTTCTTTGTGACCCTGTGGACTGCAGCATGACAATACTAGACACAGGGTTTTCTTGGCAAAGATCTGGAGGAATTTGTCATTTCCTTCTGCAGATAAGAGAATTAGACTTATACTAACGGGCTGCTGTTGCTCTGGACTTCATGAAGCAGAGATACCACAGACCATGTGAGGAGGAGCTAAGCCACTCTGTTCTACACTTCCGAGATCATGATTGCTCATCTTCACCCCAGTCATTTACATATTGGCACTATTTCCATTCCTTACTCTTACAATGTAATTAAATCAACACTACCATTACCACTGGAGAGGGCACACTGATGGATTGCCCTATTGTTTCACTAGCTATGCTTTCCCAGACTAACTAAAACATCTTCCTCTTGCTACCAGTCTCTAATATGTTATCTTATCTTATTAGATAATTTAGATTAGATAGATAGATAAATTAGATTATTTCACTTTTTCTGACCTCTGTACAAGGGAGACATTGCACAGGACTGCCCAGCATGGTAGACCCACATCAAAGAAAATACTATGCTCTATGAGCAAAGCAGAATTGCCATAGCCCAGAGGAAATGTGAGATGTGCCAATTTAGAGACATTTCCACTCTAAATATCCATATGGACGATATGTGCCCAACCTGGGGTAGAGCTTTCTGAGCTTGTATTGGTCTCATCAGCCACAGTCAGACACATTGTATGTAGACCCCAACATAGTAATGTAATCTTGGTCCTCTTCTAGAACAAAGGACAGCAACCAACCAACCAGTCATTAGGAAATAAGCTCCTTGTGGGCAGGATTATTTCACTTTTTCTTTGAATTCTTGGAGCTCAGTAGAGAGCTTAGCACATAAGGAAATAATAAATGGTATTAATTAATTAATTCACTAATGAATTCTTCTGCATAGTTCCACAGGGCAGCGCCAGGAAAAGTGGGGAGAACTTGCAAGGAAACAATTTCAGACTCAGTGCCAGGGAAACTTTTTTCTGGTAATTAGAGTTATTAAAAAGAAAAGTAGGCTGCATTGGTCAGTAGAAGGCTTTTCATCACCAGAGGTCTTTGAGAAGAGGTGGAATGACCACCTACTGGGAATGTTGTACTAGAGATTCCTTTTCAAGTTTGAATTCAGCTAGGCAGTTACTGAGGTCTCTTTCAACTTTAAAATTCTGCAATTCTCTGAAAAATTGTGTTATATGAATGCAATGGTACATTATTGGAATAAACAATATAGAATATATTTCATAAGAAGCAATGCTCTAAAATTATAAGCTGTACAGCAAATGTTAATCCACACAGATAGAATGAACAAATAGCATTTACTAAGCACTTGCTGCATGAGAAAGCAATGTCCTAAGGATTTCATACATATAATAGAAATACAAAGAAAAGACAGCCCCTGTACTCAACAATCTTACATTGTAATAGGAGAGAAAACAAATGTAGAGGAGTGGTGGCAAGGAAAGGATATTTTTGGATTGGAAAAGGGCAGGGATGGTAAGTAGAGCCATAGGGAGCAAGCAGAAATAGCCTTTCAAAGATCAGCAATAGACTTCATTTAATTATCACTCTAAAGCCCCATAGCAATTGGTGAGATGTCCCTGGAGAGAAGCATGGTTGCATTTGATCCTATATCTAAGAGGCAACTGAGATAACCAGAGTTTCCTGAGTGAAATCACAGTCACAATTAAATTTTAGAAAATAAAAACAGATAGGAAAAATTCAGAGAACTATGGGAAGACTTCTTTGAACTGATACGAAATTAAATAAACAGAACCCAGAGAATGACAGATACAGAAATTATAATGTGAATTTAGAGAATAATAAAGTGAAAGTGAATGCCGTGTAAAGATAATGATCCCTCTCTTTCCCAGAGAAAATTCATGTCCCTCTTGTGTGTGTGTGTGTGTGTGTGTGTGTGTGTGTGTGTGTGTAAACCATTGCAAATGCTACCGTCAGATGTAGCAGCCATACTGGTTTGCCCAACACTCATTCTTCATCATAAAGGAAGACTACTAGGTGGTTTGTGTTTATACATGTAGTAGGGGAAATATATCTATAAATGCTAGTTATGTACAAAAAATAAATACATCCGCAGAATTGTAACCCCAATCAGAGTCAGAGTGAGTAAATAAAGAAAAATTAAAAACAATAAAATAGTGACAGAACAATTCCTGGCGCTTCACTGAAATATCCATGGAGGAGTCTTAGCCTTCTGGGAGAGTCACTCTCCAGACCAAGGCTTTCTGGTGTCCTTTCCAGAATGGAGACTCATTTTCTGAGCTAAGGAGATAGGGGACAAAATGGCTCCCTTACTTCCTCTGGCATGCACCCTTTCTGCCACTCATTATTCCACAAAACCTACTTCTAATAGTCGTACCTCAGTGGACAGAGTCCTAGAACAAGGAATCAAGAAGCTATCTCTGACACTGGGTGACTGTGGACAATCCCTTTAATCTTCAGTTTTAAGTTTCAGTTTACTTATCTGTAAAATCAGGGAATTTGGACCCTTTCATCTCTAAGGTCCCTTCTATGATGCATTGATTCCTCTCATGGTTCAAAAAAAGTGGGTATTTTGACTTTCTTTGGGGTCTGAAAGAGTGAACCCCAAAAGTGGCTGGTTTAATAACAAGGACTTGAACAGTAGGGAGACTAAATGTTCATTCCTTCTGAAATGCTTTATGCCTGTCAACACATCTCCAGATGGGCAGAAAGCCTTTGATTTTAAACATTTTCAGTTAGGTTAGAGTTTCACACAAAGCTGTTAGAGACTTCCCTAACAATTACCAAAAGAATAAAAAAACCTTGGTCATTTACCCCAATTTATTTTAGGGTGTCTTACACTAATTTCAGAAGATCTGAATGAAGACCAGCCATAAATCTGCATTCTAAACATATTTAAACAAAATAATTTGGTAAGTAGCTTATTTTTTCATTTATTAAAGTCCTAACCATTTTCACAATATTTAAGCACTTGAATCCAAGCAGCTCATTAATTTCAATGAAGTGGTGTAAAACACTCCATCCATTCATAGCTGCAGCAAAGGGATAGGCTTATTTGTAATGGCTCTACACAAAAATTGTATTGAATGCTCCTATGTTGGAATCAGACATTACATGAAATTATGAACAATGAGAAAGAGGAATCAATCAGGCCTGGCTGAGGGATGGAGATAACGATGACTAATTTGACTGGGTTGCTTTGGAAAATTAATAATGACAGAGGTAATTACTAACCTGGGAGAGCTACACTGCTCATTTTTCATTTTTCTTTTTTAAATATGGAGCATTCAGAAAGTGAGTGATAGACACCACAGGTCTACTTGATCTGATCTTTTTTTCTTTTTTTTAATATGAAAATTGTTATATATTTTTTTTCAAATTACCTGTAAAAAGTTCTTCAACTTTTGTTTTTTTAAATGTTGGTTCCCAAGTTCTCTCCTCTCTTTCCCTTACCCTCTCCCTGAGACAACAATTAGATATAGTTTATAAATGTACACTCATGCAAATCATATTTCCATAGTAGCCATGCTGCGAAAGAGAACACAGATCAAAAACAAACAAAACAAACAAAAAGAAAACCAAATCCCACAGCAACAAGAAAAATAAATGAAGTGAAAATAGCATGCTTTGATCTGCACTCAGATTCCATGAGTTCTTTCTCTAGAGGGGGACAGCATTTTTTCATGATGAAATTCCCTTTGAAATTGTCTTGGCTCATTGTCTTGATCAGAGTGGTGAAGTCGTACACAGCTGTGTACTGTGTACACAGTTCTCCTGGTTCTGCTTGTTTCACCTTACATCCGTTCATTTGTCTTTCCAGCTTTATCCATCATTTCTCTTGAGGTGCTCCATTCTTAAAGGAACATTTTCAGAAGCATATATGTTTATAAAGAGATTGTACCATGAAGATGTTTATCATATACCTTCCAGTGTGAGCAGAAGAACTTGAGATTAGCAGCTTATCCGGATCAGGGAACCAAAAAGATGAGGTTATAGGTGAGGGGTGGGACCCCAAAATACAGACAGTCCAGGTCATGCTTGAATGAATTCGACTCAAGCCCTCCTAAAGCCAAAGAAAACCAAGCTTATTAAGGATTCGCCTAATTGGGTTGCCTCCCAAGGAGCCCAAACATTTGTGACGCCTGCACTGACAAGCGGGTCAGATAGAATCCCAGCCAGACAGAGTCTGAGCTGGATTGTATCTGAGCCTACTTGATCTGATTTTACATCAGCAAGAATTTTACTTATTCAAGAAGAGTAAGGACCCCAAAACTAGGGGTCCTTTACCTCAATGGGGAGTTGTAACAGCAAGAATTCCTACATACACAGAAGGGCTTGCTGTACAGGTTCTTAGATCTGCTTTTCTAAAAGGAAATCAAATTTGAGGGGGTCAACAACCACTTTAATCAAGCACATGTATCATTCGCTTAGTTCAGGGGAAAAAATTCAGCACCATGAACTTCAAAGAAAATGCAAATAAATTACAAACAGAAATGACAAACAAAAAGACAGACAGACAGATCCAGCTGTCTGACCATACATACATACATAGTTACCCGAGAGAGAAGCACCAACAGCTGGGTTTTCAAAGCTGGGGGCTCCTTAGTGGCTACCCAGAGTTTCATCTGGACAAACAAACACTTCTAAAGCCCCCCAAAAAAACCTCACCTCAGAGGACTTATACACTTTTCAGAGCCAGAGGGCAGGACCTCTGACACAGTGCCTCAATAGAAATCAATATAAGGTATTGAGGTCTATTAATGGGTAGGGAAGATCTTTAACTCTTCCCTCCCCACCATTAACCTTAAATTATCATTATAGGAGTAAATAAACCAGGACCTCAAATAAGCAGTTTTTCAGAAACCACCAAGAATGATTCCCATCACTGGTCTGTGGAAAAGATGAATGGCTCATTCCCCTGTTCTTTTGTTGGAGGTCTCCTTTCTGTATAAAGAGTCCAACAAAAACCTTTATTTTTTTTTTTATCATCCTTTTAGCTGCTCTGCAGCATAGAACCAATGCTGGTATCACTTGTCTTCTAGCTGCAATCCCTTTTCAGAAGCTAAGGGAATGTTCCTGTAGCTGAGGCTAGTTAGGAGGACCAGGAGAAAGGGAACTCAACCTGGATTTCTCACCAAACCAGCTGCTGGAGACAGATTGTCTCTGTGGTTGAAAATGTTAATTGAACTATCCTTTAGGCTTTCAAAAATGTAGGTATTTGAGAACAAGATCATTGAACAGAGATGCTTGCAAACATCTGTCTCACATATCAAAATGATGCTAGTATACTCCTCATGTAGTTCTACATACTCTTTCCTCTCTCTTATAAAAAGTAGGGAAAGGGATTGTCTTAAGATTATCAATGACATCTTTCCTCCTCCTTTCAAGGGAATCAATGTGAGGAAAACTGGTTAATTAAAGGGCTAGACTTGGAGTCGACACCCAGAGTTCAAATCTTGACCTTTAGTAAATGTGTCCCAGACTCAGTTTCTTCATCAGTAAAATAAGGATGATAAGATCTCTTATCTCATAAGGCAAATATGAGAATCAAATGAGATAATATATGTAAAGTTCTTTGCAAGTTTTAAAGTGCTAGGACTATACAAATATTCTGTAACCACCTATGCAGAGGGTTAAGTCCTGGGTGATTCCCACTCACTGTCATGTGATTTCTGATTCCCATTGTACAAGAAATGATCCATATGTGTACATTATCCATTTATGGTTTATTCATGACCCACTTTTATTATCAGGCTGGCATCATTCTATACTCAATGCTCTTGGCTGGCTGTTGGCTGTTTCTCAAAATGAGTTTATTTAATGAGCATAAGCTCATTTTTCTATTATAATCATATTATTTTTTGATGATGCGAATGATGTCTAAAGAGGATTTTCTAAAATAATCCACATCGACCTACAAGGGTTTCCATACATGGAATGACTCGGAGAGTTATACTTGGCTGACTGCTCTGGTCAACATTTTAACAAATGTTTTATTTGTTATTTATATAAAAAATTTTATTTTCGTAAATTACTTTGTATATCATCTTTATTTTCTGACCACTTCCATTATATGCCAACTGCAGCTACAGTTTCTTTCTCCTCTGTCTCCTCCAGGACCTTCTTTTAATCTGAAATGTATGTATTGCTTTCACCTGTTGGAATCCCTTTGAGGTCAGGAATTATGATATTTCCTTGTATTTGAATTCCCAATATATTCTGTTTTTTATTCATTCATTCACCTCTGCCTCAGAGAGTCCCTAAATATATTTTAAAACACACTCAGAAAGTCTGTTTAGAAAAGTAGTCTTTTTCTTATCCATCTAGTCTTAAGCATGCTCTCCCTTAAACTATTCTGCATTAACTTATCCATGTATAGATTGTATCTACTCAGTCTAAGGTAATGATCCTTGAGGGCAGAGATTCTTTCATTCTCAAATTTCATTTTTTTTTTGTTTTAATTCCTAGTGCATGACATTCTATCTCGCACAGAATAAACACTTAATAGTTACTGAATTGACATGAATGAACTTGAATGGAAGAGTTCTTTGTGGACATTTAAATCCTTCATAAACTCCCATTTTAAGGTGGCCTTCTACTAAGTGTATTAAGCCCACAAAAAATACAAAGTTTTAATGATATCAAAATTACTTTAAAGTTTGCCTCAACTTTTGATACAAGAAAAAGGAAGCAGATGGGGCCTTAGAGGTAAAATTTTTCACCCTATCCCTATTTTCCTTATTTTACAGATGGCAGTTGAAGTGGACAGAGCACCATTGCAGGAGTCAGGAAGACCTGACTTCAAATCTCACCTCAGACACTTGACACTCACTAGCTGTGTGACCTTGGGCAAGTCACTTAATCCCAACTGCCTCATTCAGGGCCATCTCCAGTCATCCTGATGAATATCTAGTCACTGGATTCAGATGGCATTGGAGGAGAAGTGAGGTTGATGACCTGCACAGCCCTCCCTCACTCAAAAACAAAGTCAAGTGCAAGTCATGTCATTATTTCTGATGGCATGGTCTTCTTTGGCAATGAAAGATGAACACGTTTACAGATGAGGAAAATGAGATCCAAAGAAGTAAAAAGACTTGCCCTATAACATATAGGTAGCAAATAGCAGAGATGGGTTTTGAACCTAGGCCAAGAGCTGGTGCTCTTTCTATTATACTATACTACCCTCTCATAAGTATGGATGATAATTACATATACCTTGGAAAAATACTATAATTTATGAGCTGGGTCCAGGAGGACCTAGGGAGGAGAAAGGGAAAGATTGCCATTGGGTAATTTCACAATTTTTTGAATTACCTAAAGCTTCTTGATGTAACAAAATCTAGTTCTTTTAATATTAATATTCTTGCAGGATTGCTGCATGGCTATTAGTCATGGGATATTACATTTGCTGAAGTATTAAAATTGAAGGTCTTCCTAAAGTGCAGTGAAGAGATACATGGCAGGCATAGGGAATCTGCAAAGCATTACCACTGAAGATTGTCATAGGCAATATGTTGTAAAGGACAACATCAAAGAAATACATGATTATTTTTAAAAAATGGGGGGGAAGAACCAAGATGGTAGATTAGAAAGATACATATATGTTTAGCTCTTACCCCACAACTCATAAAATACCTGTAAAGAAAAACTCTCAACAAACTCTAGAGCAGCAGAAGCCACAGAACAATGGAGTGGAGGAGATTTCTGTTCCAGAGAGACCTGAAAAATCCAAGGGAAAGGTCTGGTGCGCACTGGACTCAGGGCAGAGCCCAGTCCTGCCTTGGCCACATGGCACTGAGAGGAGCAGATCTGATCAGGCTTCAGGGATGGAATCTCCAGCTGCAGTACAGATCCCTCGACCCACAGGCACCAAAAGTAAGTGAGAGGGTTTTTTCCACTGGCCAAGAGGGGAGTGGGGTGTCCCCATAACTCAGGCCCCCTCTGGAGGCAACAGCAGAGGCAGAAGCAGACAGGGGCTCCCAAAGCAGGCAGTAACTTGCATCCATTGTTGAAGGTCTCATAGTAAACCCCCTGAGGGAACTGAACCCCTTGTGGTGGCCCTGTCCCCGCCTGAGCAGCTGAACTTAATCTCACACTGAATAGCAGCCCCACCCCTGCCAAAAACCCCTTAGGCTTAGGAGCAGCTAATTTGAATCTCAGCCCCTAAGCACTGGCTAGGGGGAACTGGAGGCGAGGTGGATGTGGAGAGGAAACTCAGAAGTCAAGTAACTGGCTGGGAAAATGCCCAAAAAAGAGAAAAAAATAAGACCATAGAAGGTTACTTTCTTGGGGAACAGGTGTCTCCCCTCATCCTTTCAAATGAGGAAGAACAAGGCATACTGTCAGAGGAAGTCAAGGTCTCTGCTTCCAAAGGGAACTTAAATTGGCCTCATGCAATAGAAGACCTTAAAAAACAAGTTATCAGCTTACTTGAGGAGAACCAAAAAAAAAATGCTGAGGAAAATAACAGCTTTAAAAAGAGGCTAACTCAATTGGAAAAAGAGGTCCAAAAAGCCAACGAGGAGAAGGAGGTTTTAAAAAGCAGAATTAGCCAAATGAAGGAGAAGGTTCAATAGCTCGCTGAAAAAAATAATTCATTTGAAGAGAGAATTCAGTTCAAGGAAATGAATGGCTGTGAGTTAAACCAAGCAGTTAGTAAACAAAACCAAAAATTTGAAAAAAATAGAAGCTAATGTGAAACAACTCATTGGAAAAACAGCTGACCTGGAAAATAGATCCAGGAGAAATAATTTAAAAATTATTGGACTACTTGAAAGCCATGATCAAAAAAAGAGCCCAGACATTATCATCCATGAAATTATCAAGGAAAACTGCCCTGATGTTATAGAATCAGAGGGCAAAATGGATATTGAAAGAATTCATCAATCATCTTCTGAAAGAAACCTGAACAGAGAAACTCCTAGGAATATTGTGGCTAAATTTCAGAGTTCCCTGATCAAGGAAAAAATACTGCAAGCAGCTAGAAAGAAACAATTTGAGTACTGTGGAAATACAATGAAGATAACACAGAATCTGGCAATTTCAACATTAAGGAATCAAAGGACTTGGAATGGTATATTTCAGAAGTCAAAGGAACTGAGACTGAAGCCAAGAATCACCTACCCAGCAAATCTGAATATAATACTTCAAGGGAAAAAATGGTCATTAAGTGATATAGCTGAATTTCAAGATTTCATGTTGAGGAAAAGAGCAAATCTGTATTTAAAAATTTGACTTCCCAAGACAAGAATCAAGAGAAGCACAAAAAGGTAAACAGAAAAGAAAAATCATAAAAGACTCTCTAAAGCTGACCTGTTTACATTCCTACATGGAAAGATAATATTTTTAACTCCTGAATCTTTTCTCAGTATTTGGGTAGTTGGAGAGATTGTACACACACACACACACACACACACACACACACACACACAGATAGATAGAGAGTACAGGGTGTGTTATATCAGAAGAGATGATATCCACACACACGCACAAAATAAAATAAAATAAAAATTAAGGGGTGAAGGAGGAAAATTCCAGGAAGAGAAAGGGAGAAATGGAATGGAGCAGGCTATAACTCATAAAAGGGATAAGAAAAATTTTATTCAATGGAGGAGATAAGGAAGAAGGGAAGAGGGGGAAAATAAAGCTACTCTCCCCACATATGGCTGAAGGAGGGAATAACATGCTCACTACATTTGATATGAAAATTTATATACACCACAGGAATGTAGGAGAGGAGGCTACAAGTGGAGTGATGGGAATGTTAGAAGGGAGGGCAGATGGGAGAAGGGAGTCACTAGAAATAAACACTTTTGAGAAGGGACAAGGTCAATTGAAGGGAGAAAAAATAAGGGGGGATAGGGTAGGTCAGAGGGTAATATAATTAGTATTATACAACATGATTACCATGGAAGTCTTTTGCAAAACAATACATATTTAGTCTGTATTGAATTGCTTGCCTTCTCAGTAGGGCTGGGGAGGGAGTAGGGGAGGGAGAGAAGTTGGAATTCAAAGTATTAGAAACGAATGTTAAGAATTTTTATTGCATATAATTGGGAAATAAGAACTACAGGGATAGGGGTATGGAAATTTATCTAGCCCTGCAAGAAAAGAGAGAAGAGGGGGATAGAAGAGGGATGAGGTGTGATGGAGGGGAGGATACATTGAGGGAAGGAGTAATCAGAATACAAGGGATTAGGAAGTGGAGGGATGGGAGTGATGGGGAGAAAAATTGGACATGTTACAAAGTGAGGTAAAAGCAATTAGTATTAAAACAATAGGCTGAATTAATTAATGAGGATAAATCAATGACATCTTTAGTTTGGAGAAAAGAATTTCAGTCTAAATTTCCTAGAGGAAGGTAACCTTGGATAAAATTTGGCATTGATGGAAAAGTCAAGGTTTTAATGGTAACTTTGATTTAATGATTGCCATTTAATCAGGAACTAGAACATGTATAGAAAGGCATGGAAGCCACTTCAAGACTTGCCTCAAAAGATGTTCCTTAGCCAAAGTGAAACTTAATCATATTTGAAACCTTGTTATTGGAACTTGCCATTTTTAGATGCTATGGGACCATTAAGTGACTGTTCTTCTGAGTCTAACTCCAGGTATGGATAGCAAGAAAGGTGATCTGAGCCTCCAATACATGATTCCAGTAAGCTGATGAGATGCTAGTATGAACTTCATAGATGATCTCAAGGGAAGGGTGGGAGAGCAGCTGTTCAGCGTGGGCTGAGGTGGGATTCTTCTGACTCAGTTTCCCCACTGACACCTGGCAGACTTTAAGCCTGACTGAATGCAAGTGGACAATCTATTCCTGCCTAGAATTGACATGAAGTTGGGGAGATACTGTATCCCTGCAATGTCCTTACTATTGGTGGCGATTTCCTATAGTCAAAAGGTTTGTAAGCTTAATACCAGATCTATTCAATTATAGATTATGGATAGGGGAACATCTGAATGTTGTCTAAAATTATGCTATTAGTCATAGGACTTTAGACCAACAACAATAAGTCAGGGTCCTTTAATTCCTAGTAATACTGTGGAGACAATTGGGTCAAGAGTTTGTGAAGTTAGCAACGTAAATATAATTTGCGTCTCAGTTGGTTAATGTTTAAAAAAAATTTCTTTTGTGGTCCATAATGTAAATGTTTTAAAAAGAAGTATCACCTGACCAAAAGTTGGAATTGCTTTATCTATTGTAAACTGTGTTAAAAATAAATAATTTTAAAAAACAGGCACAGGGAGTATGGAATTTAACTGATGGTCAACCTGGGTACTCTCTTGTTACCCAAACATGTCAAGAGATCTAGAGGATAGCATCTAGGAGGATCCCCTATGGCTGATTTATAGGATAACATGGACTTGAGTCATACAGATTGGACAAGTGTTTTGGTGTTGAAATGGATACCATCAAAGAGAATACCCACATTGGTGAATTATAGATCCTTTAAGGAATGGAAGTTTTTGACTGAAGGTATAGATGGCCTGCTAATTAATTTTATGAATGGCAGGAGGGTGAGTTAACTGGTTGTATGCCAGACCTGAGACCCAGAATAATCTTGACAGACTAGAGCAATAAGTCAAATCTAGTAAGAAGTTTAATGAAGTTAAATATAAAATCTTACAATTAAATTTTGAAAAAAAACTTACCCATATCAGAGATTTCAAATAAAGAAGAAAAGATCCTATATGTACAGAAATATTTATTTCAAAACTATGTGTAGTTACAAAGCACTGGAAACTAAGAGTGGATCAACAGTTTGGGGAATGGGTGAACAAATTATAGCATGTGAATATAACAGAACATTATTGTTCTGTAAGTAATGAAGACAGGGCTGGTTAAAGAGAAACCTGGAAAGATTTGTTTGAAATGATACTGAGTGAAGTGAATAAAACCAGGAGAACTATTTAAACTATAACAACATTGTTGAAAAGATCATTTTTTGAAAGCATTCTTCTCCTCATTGGCTTTTTGAACCTCTTTTGCCAACTGAGTTAGCCTATGTTTCAAGGTGTTATTTTCTTCAGCATTTTTTGGGGTCTCATTTATTAAGGCATTGACCCATTTTTCATGCTTTTCTTGCATCTCTCTCATTTCTTTTCCCAGTTTTTCCTCCACCTGTCTAACTTGATTTTCAAAATCCTTTTTGAGCTCCTCCATGGCCTGAGTCCATGGGATATCTATTTCAGATGTTTGGGATACAGAGGCCTTGACTCCTATGTCTTTACCTGATGGTAAGCAATGGTCTTCTTCGTCAGAGAGGAAGCTTGGAATCATTTGTTCACCAAGAAAATAACCTTCTATGGTCTTATTTTTTTTCCTTTTTCTGGGCATTTTCCCAGCCAGTTGCTTGACTTCTGAGAGTCCTCTCCACCCCTGGC
>CM053772.1:40101355-40219846 GCA_028658325.1 Potorous gilbertii | reverse complement strand
TTGGATGTTTGGGATACAGAAGCCTTGACTTCTATGTCTTTCCCTGGTGGTAAGCATTGCTTTTCCTCATCAGAAAGGATGGGAGGAGATATCTGTTCACCAAGAAAGTAACCTTCTATGGTCTTATTTTTTTCCCTTTTCTGGGCATTTTCCCAACCAGTTACTTGACTTCTGAGTTTTCTCTCCACACCTGCCTCACCTCCAGATCTGCCCAGCTAGCCCTTGGGGGCTGAGATTCAAATGCTGCTCCCCAGATTCAGGGCTTTTGGTGAGGTGGGGACTGCTATTTGGTGTGAGATTAAGTTCATGTGCTCAGGTCAAGGCAGGGCTGCCACACAGGACTCAGTTCCCTCAGGGGGTTTATGTAGAGACCTTCAACAATGGATTCAAGCTCCTGCCTGCTTTGGGAGTCCCTGTCTGCTGCCTCCTCCACTGCTGCCTTCCAAAGGGGCATGGGTTATGGAGACACCTCGCTCTCCTCTCAGCAAGCTGAAAAGACTCTCTCACTGATCTTTGGCTTCTGTGGGTAGAGGGACCTGCACTGCAGCTGGAGATTCTGTCCCTGAAGCCTGCTTGGATCTGCTCCTCTCGGTGCCACACAGTCAAGGCAGGGCTGGGCTCTGCTCCGTGTCCAGTGTGCGACAGACCTTTGGTGTTGCTTTTTCAGGGCTCCCTGGAACAGAAATCTCCTCCACTTCCTTTGTTGTGTGGCTTCTGCTGCTCCAGAATTTGTTGGAAGTTCTCCTTTACAGGTATTTTATAGGCTGTGGGTTAGGAGCTAGCATATGTGTATCTTTCTACTCTGCCATCTTGGCTCCTCCCCCTGATGCGCTGTTTTCTGTGGTGTAAATTCATATACTGAAAACCTGATAATCTCTTAAGCTAATTCAAGGAAATTCAAGAACATTTTTGGATCAAACCCACCATTGAGAAGAAGAAAACAATATTTTCCCCTCTCCATTATCAGAGCCATAACAATGATACAGACAATAATAGAGGTAGCCTGCTCAAAGTGAGTCCTCTCAGTTCCTTTTTGATGAGTGTGTGTATGTGTGTGTGTGTGTGTATGTGTATGTGTACGTGTGTGTTGGAGAGCAAAATGTCTTTGAGTGTGATATTCTTTTCTTTCAGTATCATGGCATCCTCAATTTAGTGTTGGAAAGGTCTTTAAAGAGTTCATTTTACAAATAAAGAAACTGAGAATCAGAAGGATCCAGTGGTTTACCTAGGGTCATACAACCAGTAAATGTCCATCCTGGTCCCAAATCAAATACTCTCTCTAGAGTACCACATTGCCTATCCACACACCAGGAGCCTGTGCTTATGACATATCATGACAAATTTAACATTTCTGTACAAGAAATTTTTATTGCTTTTTTGTGTTTTATTGTGATGTTCAATCCATGATCCCTATTCCAACAGCCCCTGGAGATCCCAGAGCTAAAGGAATATCCCAAATCTTTCCTTCTAGAAATCCCGGTTCTCCATTTAGTTGATGTCTACAAAATGAAGCTTATGCCTTTGGCTGTCATCACTATTGAGTTTTTAGAAAGGATTCAATAATCACAAAAGAAATGACTGGTCAAGGCTTCCTTGCAGTGAAGGAACCTTCTACTGAGACCACCCCTCTTAGTTGCTAGGCAACCAGTAGAACCCAAATATTCCAGCAGGAGCAAGGAAACCAGAAGCATTTAAAAGGACCAGAAAACAGCTTGAGATCAAAAAGCTGTATAATTTCCAGGCTGGTTCCCTCAATATGTTCTACCTTCATTGCCCTGTGCTCAGCAGAGATAGGCTAAACCACATCTCTCAGCTCCAAACCCTATCCACTCCAACATACCAGCCCCATTTTTACTTCTTAAACAAAGATTATCTTTCTTTCTTAGTGATCACATAAATTCCATGGAATTCTAATTCTTATTCTAATTTAATTATAAATCTAATTTAAATCTTAATTCTAAACTTATAAATTATTATGTAGATCTATTATATCTATATATAGAGTGAGAACAAACTTTAAAGGTCATGGAGTTCAATTCTCTAGTTTTATAAGTGAGAAAACCAAGACTGAAAGAAGCTAAATGACTTCCTCAAGGTCACACAGATAGTACATGGCAGAGCCAGGACTGAAACTCAGATCAGTTGATTTCAAGTTTCACTCTTTCCGCTTCTCTGTATTGCTTCTTATTTTGCTTCCTATCCTAGAAACTGGCATAATGGGAATTCATCCAGCTGGCCAATGATCCTTGGAGAATATGGATAACCTTTCCATTTCACCCTTTGTAAAGTGGTGAGAGTGTGGAGTGTTTTTTAGCTTTCCCTTTGGGATGCTATGTTGTGATAAATACTTATAAACTGCTTAGAGATCCTCAGATAAAAGGGATGGCAAGTGCAAATCACAGGTATTAATTAAAAGTCATGTACTATGTGAGTCTCTCTGATTGTTCTAAAGACTGTTAATCACCTGCTCTTTCTACCGTGGTCCTCATGCCGCCCTTATGGGAACGGGTTGCTCATGTGCTTAATGAGAAAATGTCAAGATTGGATTTAATTTACTTGAAGGGGCCCAGGTGGCATCCAGATCCAGGAGAAGGCACAACATTGATGTGAGCCAGGAATATTGGAGTGTGGCTTAATCCCTTTGCACTCCATTGCAAGGGAATGATGTACTTATTAAACAAAAAAGAGTGCCTTCTGGGCAATTTCCAGGATGAAAACAACCTGTTTGTTTCTGGTCATTTTCTGTCCCTGTGCCCACCACTTATGCCATTGTACATCCAGGAAATGTCCTCCCTGATGTCCTACCTCCTTAAGACCCAGCTCAAATTCCACCTCCTCTATGAAGCCTTTTCAGATCATTCCACACCCAAGTGATTTGTGTGTTGTTTCCTCCATTATAATGTGTGTGTGTCTTGAGGGTAGAGATTATATTTTTTTCCTTTTTTTGTTTATTCACTTAGAGCAGTGGCTGGCATATAGTAAGTGAATAAGAAATACTTGTTGAATAATTTTCTTTCTTTTATAATCAAGATTTTATGAGTTCATTTAGTAATCAGTACGTAGATACTATGAATAAATTGTACATTTAAAAAATGCTATAAAAGTCTAAAAATTATGTAGTTGTAATCCTTTTCTGAACTATTATTCCAGTAACTTTGGTACTTTAAGTTTGGAGGCAACTCTCCCTAAAAACAGGTTATCAAATACCAGTGTCCTGAATATGGATAAGGTATTTGGTCTTTAACAACGCAAAATTCCACTAATTCTGTATTTGATAAAACTATACTCATTATATAGATTTTCCAGTCTTTTAAAGTATAAAAATGAAGTTACTAGAAAAAAATGTATCACCACTACCAAAGATGATAATGTCATAGATAGCACACAATTTTGAAAGGGAGATCCAATACCAGGGAGCAGTTTTATTTAGGAAACAATTGTGCCAAAAGATAAGATAGATACAGATTAAAATAAAAGCTTTAAAATTCATGGTCACAACTCCAAATTGCTATCTATGCTTATTTTATATATCAAAACTGCCTATGGAATATTAAGTCTATGCACAAGACACAAAATCATACTAGCCAACATTCTACTAATTTCTGATTGTATTAAAACAAACAAGACACCCACAACCAGCACATAATTTCACCTCTTTAAACAGGAATCTAAATAAAGTCACTTTAGATGCGCTTACATTTATCTAAATGCTTTAAAAAATGAATGTGATGAAGTGGGAGTGCCTCCTTAAAAATGTGTTTCTAGAGCTACTAAAAAACTGGCATTTACAAAATAGTTGATAAAAATATTCCTCTGAATTGTTCAAGAAGGGAGGTAACAGGGACAATTGTTAAAACACTTAGTATAAGATGTTCAGATTTGGTTTCTTTCTCTCCTGATGAATCAGACACTGGAACCTCTCCATTTTCTGTAGGCAAGTCATCTTTATTGTCTTCTTGGTTAGTAGCTTCTACTTGTTTTCCTTTTGCTCTTTTTTTTCCTTTTCTATGAACCTTTTTGCTTCAGATTTATTCTTTCCAGTTGTCCTTTTAGGGCTTAGGTTCAACCTTTGCAAGGACTGGTCTAGCTGACCTTCTCTTGGTCTTCCCCTTTCTTCCCCTTCTGCAGAGTTGGCCTTCCTTTTGGGCATCTTGACTGCAAGTGTGGATCGGCTCTCTCCCCACACACCCGTGAGCACCCGGCAGGTAGGAGGGAAAGGACCACAGTGACGGGAGCTTCTTCTTCAACAGGGCTTCTGGGCCTCAACACTCCTCCTCCCACTGCTGGGCTGCAAGCTGTCTAATTTTCCATGGTCTAATAACATAATTCTGTTGTCTACCACTTATTTTATCAATGAATATTTGATCAATTGATCCATCATTCAAAGACTGATTAAATCTGAAGCAGCCAGGTGATAACAGAGGATAGAAGAATGAATTTTAAGTTGAGTTGATCTGAGTTCAAATCCTGTCTCAAACACCTACTAGCTGCATGACCTTGGGTGAAGGTTCACAAGCTCATAAGGAAGGGATTTCAGAGGCTATTGAGTTCACCTCCTTCATCTTGCAGGTTGAGGCCAACAGGGGTTCAGAGACATACACTAGTGAAGTGTCTAAGGTAGAGTTTTAACTTGAATCTTCCTGACTCGGAACCCAAAGCTCTATTCACCATGCCACCAAGTTAAGTTAAGCCAATTAACCTGTCCCAGTCTCCTTTATCTGGGGATAATTACAGCAGCTATCTCATCAAGTAGTTGTGAGAATCAAATGAGATAAGTGTAAATTGCTTTCTAAACGTTGAAGTGGGAGAGAAATGTAAGTTGTCCTTACTGCTTCACCCCATCTCATGTACTGCTTTATACAATTGCTTTGTAGAATCTTATATTAGAAAGGACCTCAGAGACCTCTAGTCTAATCCAAAGCATTCTCTCATACTTCACTCACCATCAACTCTGGAAGTCTTCTCCTCAACAAAGACCCTGCCACCCTGGAATAACCTCTCTCTTGTGGCCCCTTCATTCATGACTTCATTTCCTCCCCCTTGTCTCTTTTCAGTCTCTGCCTCCTCCCCTCTCACATACTTCTTTTTTTGTTGTTGTTATTTACTTCTCCTTTGTTATACATCCTTCATTCTCTAAGAGGACCAAGGACATCACAAGCAGGGACCAGAGACTGTATCAAATAGTAACCAGCTGGAAAAACTGGAGAAAATTTGGGTCTCAGGTGGTTGATATGTGAGGGAACTTCAAGTATTTTAAGGGTCATTGCATGAATTATTGTGGCTGTTTTGTTTATGTTTGTCCTTCCTTCTTGAAGGGCATCAGTGACCTCATGAAAGTGATGTCTTGACTTGCAAGTGAATTAGAGGCAAAGCTGTGCAAACTCATCAACTGCACTCTTCTCTTCCAGAGTCATCAGGAGTCCAGTGGCAAGACATAGGTCAAGAGGACTGGATACAGTGAGAGATCTTGACCTTTTTAAGCTAAGGTCTTTCCCAAGTCTCCATTTGTCTGAGGCAATGTCTAATCAGTAATTAAAGAGTAGGTAAGAACTGAAGCAAAGATGGCTTAGTTTACCTTCATAAAAGATTCAATCTGGGAAGGGAAGACCCTCAGAGTTTCTGGCCAGAACAAGACTTCTCCTCTCTATGTTTATATGCTGACTTCCCCTATTAGAGCGTAAGCTCTTTGAGGGTAGAGGCCATTTTGCTTTCTTGTACATGTATGGCCAGCACTCAGTACAATGCCTGAAAGTGTTGTTGTTGTGGTTCAGTTGTTTGCAGTCGTGTCCAACTCTTCATGACCCCATTTGGGGTTTTCTTGGCAGAGATACTGGAATGGTTTGCCATTTCCTTCTCCAGTTCATTTCACAGATAAGGAAACTGAGACAAATGGTGTAAAGTGATTAACCTGGAGTCTCACAGCTAGTAAGTGCCTGAGGCCAGATTTGAACTCAGGAAGATGAATCTTCCTGACTCCAGGTCAGGCACTGTATTTGCTGTGACTTGTGGCTGCCCTCCTGTAACATAGTAAGCACTTAATAAGTGTTTTGTCTTTCTCTTTATCTCTTAATCTGCCTGTCTATATATCTATTTATCAATGTATCATCTACCATAGAATGATGTCATCCAATCCTGTTTACTCATTTATCCATACAGGATGGAAATATGGGTCATTCCTTCATTTGATCAATTATGGATGTGTTTTAGCAAAATGGTAATTTTCAGGTTGTCATCAGAAACTTGGTGAGCTCTGGAGATCCGTCTCTGTTCCAGATCTCCTCTCTCTCTGGACTTGGTACTGATAAAAAGCAACATGACCCTGGTCCAGAACTACAAATGGGTTTTGGAAGTTAATTGTTGTAATTATCTATTGAGTAGACTTGGACTGTGAATCCATTAAAAGATGGATTGTTAATTGCTGCTAAATTGCTATTAGATTGCATTCAGGGTTTTAAAGATGACCTAGGCTTTATCTTCCTGAAATGTAGAAAGATCAGGGGCAGGAAATTTTGATGGATCCACACATCCTGCTGGAGAACTAATCTTGAAAGAACAAATACTAAATTTGTTTACACACACACACACACACACACACCCCAACCCATTAAGTGGATGTTCCTGGAAAATATTCATGGGAAAGCAGAGATAAGAAGGCTTGGTTCAGGTGTGATAGACACTGTTAAAGTAAGTACCCCCAGTAAGGAGAGCACAGATCCATTGGAAGATTGAAATACATGCACATATATGAGCATATATATAGAAAGACAACAGATTTAGATTTATTCATGGATCTGATTTACTCAATGGAGATTTTGTTTTGTTTTTTGCCTCAGATGCATATAAGTTATAGTATCTAAAGCTGGAAGGCCATAGGGTCCAGTATCTTTATTTTACAGATGAAAAAACTGAGGCTCAGAGAGGTTAAATAACTTGCCCATGGTTATCGAGATAACAAGTGGCACAACTGGGGTTTGCATGCAGGTCTCTTGATTCAAAATCCATTGCCTTTCCCAATGGAACAATGTAACCAGATTATCTCAGTCCAGGGGGAAGGGCAAATTCCTTCCATGCAGGGCTACTGGGCATAATTTTCATAGAGTGGAATTTCTGGAGGTGAACTTCTTGGTAAAAGCTAGGCTAAAAGCACTAAGGCATTGGTAAGGGACAAGAATAGAAATGGAGGTCAAGAGCTGGCTAATCCTGCTTCAGATTCAACCTTTAGAATTGTGACGAGGGACACATTAGAGAGAGTGCTGGGCCTGGAGTCAGGAAGACCTGAGTTCACATCCACTCTTAGATGCCTGCTAGCTGTGTGACCTTCGGCAAGTCACTTGATCGTTGCTTGCCTCAGTTTCATGGGAAAATAATCTCACCTATTATTAATTATTATTATTCTACAAGGTATTAAGCAAATACCCTTTCTTTAAGGTAATTTAAACAAATACTTTCTCTCTAAGGTAATCCAAATCTAGAGTATTTCTAAATAGCATCATAAATACCAAGTCCCTCTTTATAGGGCTGGCCAGAATCAACCACTTTTTCTAGATATCTAGAAGTGAAAAGAGATTAAGTTAAGAATTCAATAAAATCATAACAGGTTCCCTGAATGACCAACTTGGATTTTACTTAGAGTCAGTCAACAGTTTTTAGCCATGACATTATTGTTGGCAAGTGGCCAAACAGAAATAGAAAACAGATCAAAAGAAAACAAAGAAATACCTCTCCTTAATTCATATTGGAATAGAAACACAGTCCAATCTTTGTAATCAAGAATTTAGATATAACTCAGATCATTTGGTTGAATTTTCTCATTTTCCAAATGAGGATATTAGCAGATAGATGCATAAAATGTTGGAGTGGGAATTCCTGGAGATAACCTTGTCCAGGGTTCTTAACTTGAGGATCATGGCCTTTAAGATCACTGTATAGATTTAAAGAAGGAAGGATGTTTGTGAACTAGATGAGAGAAAAAAATATATATATATGTATATATCTTTGTTTCCCTTCATTTCTCACTAAACTTTACATTTCTTTCAATTATAGATGTTGGCAACAAATCGTATTAATGTAAGGTCTGTAGGCTTTTCCAGAGTGCCAAAGGAGTCCATTGCATGTGCAGGACACACACACACACACACACACACACACACACACAGACACACACACAATTAAGAACTACTGATCTAAGCCAATTCTCTCCTTATGAGGAAACTGAGGCCCACAGAATCTGTCTTACTCAAAGCCAAACAAGTTAATGAAAGAGGCCAAATCCGAACTCAGCACTCTAGGTATCTAGTTTTAAGCTTTCTCAGTCCCTCTGAGGATAAATGACCTATTCAGTCACACAGTTTCAAAAACGGGCTGTACTCACCAGGGAATCTACTGAACAGCTGATTTGCATAAAGACAACTTAAACACCAAGCTTCTTTCAGTTACAGAAATACAATGATTTCTGATGTCAGCCCACTGGCATTCTCTCATTCGTTTTTTTTTTGCCATAACATCTAAGTGCTCAACTATTCTGTAATACCATTTGTGCAGGTAACAGTTGCTGAGCTGATCCACAAGGAACTGAATTTCATACAAAATAAACAAACCACTGTTCTTTCTAACCCTCAACTCCTTGTTTGGCACTCAAAGCTCTTTATAATCTGCCCCTTTCTTACCTTTCCAAGTTTCTCACAGCATACTCCCTGACAAACTCTCTACAATCTAGTTATGTTTTCCTACTTATGGTTCCTTGAATGCAACACTCCATGTCCTGTCTCCATGCTTTAATAATGCCTGGAGTAATGCCCCTCCTTACCCAGGCTTCTTAGTTCCCTAGGCTTCCTTCAAGACTCAGCTGAATGCCTCATTTCTCCATGGGATCATTTCTGTTCTCACCACTGCTGGGGCCTCCCTTTTCAGATTAACTTTTACCTACTCTAAATATATCTTGTATAGATATAGTTGTTTACATGTTGGCTCCTTCAGGTCAAGGAATGGTTTTCTTCTTTCTTTTCATCCTTTGCATTTAGCCCAGTGCCATGTCCATTAAGCACTAGTAAGTGCTTAATAAATGTTTATTGACTGTTTATTAAATGATTGTTCTGGACAATTTCAGTGAGGCTCCTAACTAGATTGAACCCACACTGCTGGTGACTCCCCATCTGGCCAGTCCACTCTATAGGGATGTTATGGGGCATCTCCTTATGGATAAGAGGATAATTCTCCCTTTATTTTTTTTTATTACTTAAATAAAATGATGATGGCTATCATGCTATGGCTCTCATTGTTATGGTGTTCTCTACAGTCTCAAAACCTAGACATTGGTACCGTTGGCAGGATTGTGGGAGACCCTGGCATAGGTCATGATATTGCTGAGGGAGAAGACCACCACACAGAGATAAAATAGTACAATTCTATTGTAAAGAAAATAGCTTGGAATAGTAAGTCAGCTCCTTGGCCCAACTAAGAGGTAAGAATTACCCTGCACCACACAGCCAGGTTGGTGCAGTGATTGGAGCTGGCACAGAGAATGGAACAGGGACCAATTGGGAGTTGAGGCTACATCTCACTTATTCCATTCTCCCCAGGACTTGAGATTCTGCTTCAAGCAAAGTCAAAAAGAAGACAGGATTGCAGGGAGGAATCTCTCAGGGCTTACCCTTTCCACAGAGGTATAGAAGAACCATCATTATCTTTACACTAATGTGGAGAAACTTGAAAAGTTGACTCACTGGTTCACATATTTGTGTAGTGAGAAAGGAGTGAAAGTGTCAGAATTTTGCATTCTTGAGGTCATCTACATATAAATGACCTTAGACCTGTTGGAAGAGAAGATGAAATAGCTAGTCCCTAATTTTCAGAAAGTCACTTTAAGGAAGTAGTGTGTGTGTGTGTGTGTGTGTGTGTGTGTGTGTGTGTGTGTGTGCGCACGCGCGTGTGTGTGAGTGTGTATGTGTGTGAGTGTGTGTGTTAGTGTGTATGTGAGTGTGTGTGTGTGAGTGTGAGTGTGTGTGTATGCGTAAGGGTGATTTATCCTATTCATTCCCATTTTCTTATTGTTTTGGAATTTTTTTAAAAAGGGGGGAGGGATATTGAAGCTAAATTTGTGCCTCAATGGACTCAGAGATGAAATTTTCAATTCAGATACCCAAGTTGTGCTGGGACTAAGTTTCAACTGTTTTATATATGGAAATATCCTAATGAGGTTCACAGGACCGTAATCCCACTTAGGAAAGTTAAGTTGCAGTTCCTGTAGAATCAATTTACATACGTACCCAGAACAGATAGCATGCTTTCCCTTCTTCTTCCCAGCTCCCTTCTTCATTCCCCTCAGAAGCAATTGCTATAAAAATAAACAGGAATTTGTGGGTCACACAAATTTGTCAAATGCTGTTCTGGCTGCCCTTACGTTCTATGGAACAGGAAGCATCCATGTACTATGGGATAAGAGAGGAAAAGATATTGTATTACGTTAGACTGAATTAAGGGACAATTTATTATTGGAAAACATATTTAATTCTGGTGTAGTCTTCAAAGCCAAGGCAGCTAGGTGGTGCAATGGATAGAGCAGGCAGGAATCAGGAGTACCTGAGTTCAAATCTCACCTCAGACACTTGACACTCACTGGCTGTGTGACCTTGGGCAAGTCAATTAACCCCAACTGCCTCATCCTGGGTCATCTCCAGTCAACCTGATGAATATCTGATCACTAGATTTAGATGGCTCTGGAGGAGAAGTGAGGATGGTGACCTGCACAGCCCTCCCTCACTCAAAACAAAGTCAAGTGCAAGTCATGCCATCATTTCTCTGATGGCACGGTCTTCTTTGGCAACGAAGGACAAACAGTCTTCCAACTCAAAGAAATTTCCACCCACTCAGATAGGGAACACTACTGAAGTTTGGGAGTACTCATCATGATCATTTTTTAAATTATTCTCCCAGGTATTACAATTCTGGATCTGTCATGTTGAAAATCCTCTTAGTTTGGGAAAAAAGAATGAACAAAATGACCTATGACCAAGGTCTATTTCTCAGTGATCTCAGAGAAGGGGTGGGGGTCACTGATCTTGCCCAGATGAAAAAATCAAAGCAATGGCTAAAGCTGACCCAAACCATTTTGAAGATATTGATGATTGCTTCTAGATATTTTGTGTTCATCCTTCATTTTTGAAGAGGGCCATGACAACAGGGAAATGATGACATGACTTTCACTGGACATTGTTTTGAGTGAGGGAGGATTGTGTAAGGTGAGCAGTCTTACTTTCTCCTCCTGAGCCATCTGGATCCAGTGACCAGATATTCATCAGGATGACTGGAGGCAGCCCAGGATGCACTGGGAGACCTTGGCCTTTTAAGGAACTCGCTTAAAGTGAAGTAATTCCCGTTCAGTGAATAGTCCTCTTTAAAAAGTAGTCAGGGGGATGGCCCCTTTAATAGAAAAGAAAAAAATAAAATGGAAGGGGCAGAGCCTCAGGGTTGTTGTGTAGAAAAGAAGCTGTTACTATTGACATTCACTCTAAGCCAGGAGTATCCAAAAACAGCCATTGAGTGAAGATTGGGCAGGGACCTTTCCTTATTCAATCCATGGACTTCAGAGTGTATGGGTCTAAGGTTTTAGGGGAGAGAAGAAGGAAAGGGAAAGGAAGAGCAGGGAAAGGGAAGGAAGGGAAAGAAAAGCCAATGTACCCCAAGTTAACTGGGCAGCTTCTGGCCATCAAAATTTACCTTCTTTTGGAAAGGAGAAGGAACAGGGAGGGCTAGATTGAGAGAGAGGATGATCTGAGTTACCCAGCTAGCTGGGTCCTCATTTAGACAGCTCTGTGTGCTCACAGGGTTGTGTTCATCCTTTGTTTTTGAAGAGGAACACAACACCAGAGAAATGATGACATGACTTGTGCTTGGCTTTGCTTTGAGTGAGGAAGGGCTGTGCAAGTCACCAGCCTCACTTCTCCTCCAGAGCCTTCTGAATCCAATGACCAGAGATATTCATCAGGATGACTGGAGATGACCCAGGATGTAAGGGAGACCTTGGCCTAAGCTTAGCCTTGGCTAAGGCCTTTTCAGGAACTCACTTCAAGTGAGGTAATGCCATTTAGTTAATAAGCCTCTTTAGAAAGTAGTCAGGGGAATAGCCCTTTTTGAAAAAGTCTCCTCTTAATCATGTGACTAACCAATTGGAACTAGTTATACAATGTCTATATGTGTTCAACAGTCTCTCTGAGGCACCTGTCTTACATGTAGTCACAATTCTTTTGGAAATATACTCAGCATCTTCCATGGAGAGATGTTACATTAGTTGATGAAACTGATGGGGTCTGTACATTTACCACAGATAATAAAACATATAATCTCTTGTATATTACGGTGCTTCTATATTCATTGGTTTTAAATTACTTATAAAATCTGTAGAAAGTAAATGGACAGTTATTACGAATTGACTGTAATATGCCAAAGTATCTTTGCCCTGTCTGCTAGTCATATACATTGAGAATTAGGACAAAATAACAAAACAATAGACCGACTATGTACCTTTGTGAATATGATGTTCACTTTCCATAAGAGTGATTCTGTGTGTACAGACTGATCAGAGGCTAGACACTCTATTTTAGTTCATCAAGAAGAGAAGTTATTCTGAAGTTTACTGAGAAAAGAAAAACCGCTTGACATCATAACTGTCAAACTTTGACCCATATATCCTGTATTAAAAGATTTTTGTCCTTGAGAGGTTAATATGCAGTTCCTGATACCTCAGAGACATTACCAAGCACCTTCCTGGTTTTGACTAAGCCTCCATGACTTCTATATAAACTGTCATGTATTCATTTTCTGTGTCAGATCATTAGAAGGTTTTATTGCTAAAGGAGGAAAATAGAATATATATTATCGGTTCCTATCCAGAATAAAAATAAGAAATTTTTTTCCCTAAGTCACTGACATTAACTTTTTGTTAATAATAAAGCTAGACCTCTGTCACTCAACAACTGCATGATTTGGGGCCAGTCACTTTGATCCTCAGCTTCTCTCTTTAAAGAAAGCAGATTCAATACCTTCAATCTCAGAAATTTTATGACTACATGATTCGTTTCTCCTGAAGGCTTGAGATGGCTCTATAAAAAGAGTGGGGACAATTCCTAAGTAACTTGTGAGTAGGGGCTCTATTCTAGGCTGTGTTTCCCTCCTGGTTACAAATCTCAGTAAACCCCAGGGGGAAACAAAGTAGAGTGTATGGTTGTGGCAATAATTTTGGAGGTCAATGAAATAAGGCTCCAGACTATTAAGAGAGGTAGTGTGGTATGTTGGATTAATACTGGTCCTAGAGTCAAGAAGACCTGGTTCAATTCCTGCTTCTGACATTAGCTGTGTGACCATGGGTAAATTAACCTCTCTGAGCCTTACTTTCTTCATTTGTAAAATGAGAGGGCTATACTAGATGGATTCTATTGTGGAAAGAATATCTACTACTCATAGTTCAGTTTTCAAGTCATGAAAGAGCTTTGTTTCATCTCCAGTGGTTTGGCCATGGTTGACCTGAAAAAGGAAGAAAGTCTTCATGGGTAAAATGGCCTTCTGACTTCCTAATCTGTTAGTCTGCCTTTGGCCTTAGGATTCCAGGCAAGGCAAACTCTACCTTTGGTTGGCTTGCAAAATCTGAGGGAATTTAAATACAAAGCATAGAGTTTAGAAGAGATGTCTTTCTGTTAACACTGAATGGAGGCTCATTCGAAATAGCATTACTCATATGAAGAAAGAAAAACCATCTCCCCACCCCAGATCCCTTCCATTACTAAGATTATAACTACTGTATGAAGACCCCCATCCAAAATTGACCAAAATTATATCTCCCAAGCAAGGCAGATTCTATTGTTTTCATAATCAGGGTTAGTCAAAAAGCAATATTCTTACTTTGCTTTTAATGATAGGTTTAAAAAAATCAGAAGCTTTAATGATAGCTTCTGAAAGTGAAGAAGAATTCATTAAATAGAAGCCCTTCATTAAATAGTTTGGGCAGGTTCTGCAAGCTGGGTAGAGCTGTTTTCTGACCCAAAATCAGGCACAGGTATTTACCTGTCAACCAGCTGCTATTATAGGCAAGAATAAAATGCTGAAGTCAACAGCACTATCTATAAATATGCAGCTTTGCTAATTTTTAATTGATGCTTTCACTCGCACCTACTAGAGCAGTTTCACACATTTACCAACATATCAGAGGTATTTGGTATTTGCAATTTCATTCTTTCCACACAATGATTAACTCTACTCAAATTAATCTGAATCCAGTGATTCAGAAGGAGCCAAGCATCATAAGAATTTTCTAGATGGAAAGGGAAATTAGTGATCATCTAGTTCACCCATTATGTAGATGAGAAAACTGAGGATCTGAGAAATTAACTGATGTCTTAGACATCACATAGCTGAATTGTGAACTTGTCTTTTAACTTTGGTTACCTCCTTACAGAAAGCTAGGCTCTCTCAAGCTAGATGAGGTGGGAAAAAACTGAGATGGGGGAAAATGTTGGGAATGTTGTAGAATAACTGGCTACCTATAAAGATGAAATTGACTTTGGAAATGATATTTTTTAAAAAAAGCATTTTTCTCCCTAGGAGAATGGATGAGATATATGCATGTCCCTTTTTCTCTCTCCCTACTCCATCACTTTTTCCTATTCTTTCCTACTGAAACAAAACCTTTGAGACAAATGGTGAAATTTTCCGTTTTTTCCAGCAGCAGGCAGTTAGTGAGAAAACTTTAGGCTTTGCATTCATGTGGTCTGATCTGTCAGAGCCTGCAATCAGCCATTAGATCCCATTCTGAAACAACTGAGCTGCAATTCACCTGATTATGAAAGGACCCAGAGCCCAGATTTCCTGTCTAACATCATGAGTCAGAAAGGGAGATTAAAAAATGTTATTCTTAAGATGGTGAGGTGGTGTATGGGAGGATGGGATAGGGCAGTGTTTGAACAGATCAACCCAAGGACACTTGATTAGTATAATCAGCCTGAATTCTGAATACAAAAGAGTCAGAATCTAAGAGCCAAAAGGGACCTTTAGGGATAATATAGTCCACCTTTGGAGGGGAGTGGGATTGAAAATCCATCACCCCTTGGTCTAGCAGAGCCGATTAGATTTTGGCTAGCATGGTACCCAAAGAAAATGCATTTAACCCGTCACTAGCCCTTACTGTAAAGTTTTGCAGTGTGGTAGAAGACCATGGGCTACATTTTTACAACATTTGTGAATTCAGGCTCAACTCCACAACACAGGGAGCTATCCGGAAGTCTTCAGTGAGGATATAAGTCCATGGGATCTGGTCTAGTGCTTTCATCAACATGTCTAGTCCCTTCTGCTATGAAAATCAATAACTTGTCTGTCAGAGTTTTAGAAAGTAATCAAGTTGTGCAATTATGGGAATGTCCTTTAATATCCCAAATCTAGTAGATGTCAGAAGAAAGACTTGAACACAGGTGTAGGCTTCTCTCACTATGCCATTGCCTCTCAGAATGTACATGGAATAATAAGCATTAATTGATCACATTTGGTTTCTTTCTTTTCTTCTTCTGATCTTACTTCCTCCTCCTCTTCCTTCTCTTTTTATTCTTCTTTATCAAAGTATTTTTCATGTAATTTATTCAGATAAATATTTCCCTTCACTAACACTGAAGTTGATCATAACATGAGTAAGACCTAGGGTTCTCAAAAGTTTTGACAGTGGATCACATACTCTGTTTGGTCCCATCAAGAGGAAAAAATGGCTCCGTTATGGGCCTGGAATGTTTTTGGTGTGTGTGTGATCAAAAGAACAACCTAGCTAGTCTTGTTGATAATTGGCACTAGAAAGTTAGCCACTAGCTAGTGATTTTGTTTCTCAGTCAGAATAACTCATCTGTAAGACAGATTGGTTGCAATCTACGTTGGTGGAGAGGCTATGCAGCAACGGTTCAATGCAGTTATGACATAAGAAACAAATAAAAATAAGTATTGAAATGTAAGGACTTTACTCAAGTAGACAAGACCTTACTTTTCTTTGAACTGTGTTTTCCAAAAGTTTCCATTAGGGGATGCTTCTGACCCTGCTTTATTGCCTCATTCATCATGAAATTGAATGCTTTAGCTGCCACAAATTTGAAGGAATTCATTCAAAAGTTGGAAATTCCAAGTTAAAGAAACAGAGTAAGAAAGAAGATATGAGGAGAAGGAAATGGATCTTGAAAGAGGCTATTCTGGAGTCATTCTGCTTTGGTGCCAAAGGGTCAACTTCCTCACTCATTTTCTGCCTTACCAGGGTTTGGATTCTGATGCAGTTGTACTCTTAACTTTGGGAAACTCTGCTCTTCTGATGCTGTAAAAGTTTGCTTGGACCTTCCAAAAAGGAGCAGAAGGTCTGGTTCTAAAGAAGAAGATATGAACCTCAAGAAAGAGTGACATAAAGTGAAATGAGGAAAAGGGAGCCAAGGGCAACTGGCCCTGACATCCCCTTTGTCCTGTTCCTGGGGCTCTCCTCTATATGGATCTCCAGTTCTGATGTCATCATTCTACTACAAGTGGCTCTAGGTGCAATGAATATGAGACTGAAACTTCCCAAAAGACATGTGTATCATGAAGATTATTTGTGTGCAGCAAGTGTTTGTGATTTCTTTGGATATCACCATGTTGAAGAAAATTGCTCTTGTTTTCACTATGGTACAAGATCATATAATAAATTCTGGCTGGTAGAAAAAAGTAGATTTAGTGAGAGAGGACACATGACTATTATTTTGAGGTATTTGAAACCTAGGGATATTTCCTGGAGTATCAATTGGGACCCTGTCACAGAACACTTGATTATTATGCTATTAAGTCCCAAAGAAATAAAAGTGTTTGATAATAAACCAATTAAACACAAACATAGTTTCTCTGCTTCCATTCCCTTTTTCTGATCTGTTCTGGTACTTTGGGAAAACCAATCCTTCCAAAATGCCATCTCATGTTACTGTTCTGCTTAAAAACTCCTATTGACCCCCATTATCCCTGGCATCAAGCCCAAGTGTCTCTGGCTGTATTGTTAATGTATTTTTTTTTAATTTGAAGATCTTTCCCACCTATTAATAGGCCCAGAAGCCTAAATCACATGTAGTGGGAGGAACTTGATGAATGAGTGGAACATGAAGAGTGGAGCAGAGCTGGGAGGAAGTTGGTCAGAGCAGCCAGAACTGAGAAAGAGAGAGAGTAGGCAAAAACTAGCATGAGTGGGAGAGCTTTTCTGTGATTTTGTTTAAGGGAGCTAGTTTGTAAGAAGCCTTGATAGAAGGAAGATGGTGCCTTCTGCTTTGTTACTGTGTATAGATTTCCTTGTTACTATGATGGATTTGGCTTTCTAGTGTTTGAATAAATGTTTTAGTTCTGTCTTCCATGTGGAGAGTCTGTTATATTTTGTGATTCAGAACTGTGCTGGTATATTCACAACCTCTGTAGCCACGGTGAATATCTCATTAGCACTACACTGACTAATCACTTCTTTTTTACTGACCATTTTTGGATTGCCACTGTTGTCTTCTTCAATATCAACTCTCTGCTCTAGTTAAGTGTATTTGCCCATTACTTTCTCCTGATACACCATGCTCATTACCACCTTTGGTAATATATTCCTCCCTGATTGAAAGGCCTAATTGTCATTCATCCCTCAAAATTCATCTCTGGCGCTAGATCCTTCAGAAAGTCTCTCCCCCCTTCCCCTCCATAGCAATACTGATGCTTTATTGATTCATGTAGAATAATAACTTGGAGTTTGGGTGTAGGGAGATTCTTTAAATTGTTACTGGTATAAAAAGCATGAAATTACATTAGTGGAAGGGAATTGGAAATTCTCAAGACTTTGACATGTGGCCACTGCTCTTAAGTGTCACATGTGAAAAGTTGAAGAGGCAAAATTTCTGGGTAATTCACAATCATTTTATTAATTATGGCTAGTGAATAATTAATAAAAAAATTTCAGCAAGAATGTCAGTGACCATAAATGAACCTTGAGGGACATTGAATGCTTACAAAACCTTTGGAAAAGGGGGTGTACCTGAGGGTGGAAATTGACTCATGGACAAAGGGAGACTCATCTCAAGCCAGACCACTCTTGTTACTAAAAGATCTATCCTCCACCCAGTCAATGAAGTATGGTGGTATGAGAATTCCACCTAGATAATATAGTTTGAAATTTTTGGTCAAGTCAGAAATGCCCTTGAGAAGCTAGTCTTTGAATGAGGATATAGAAAAGAAAAGTATCTGGATTCCCCCACCCTCATATTAATTGGTAATTAATATAAGGGAGAAATAATAATTTCCCTGAGGAGGTAAAGCATAGGGAAGCAGGACAGACAGGGAAAAAATTACATATAGTACCTTGTAAGCAGTTTCCTTTTTTTTAAAACACATCTTGCTGGCTAGTTCTGTTGTTTATCCTGAGTTGCTGCAGCACAGCTCCAGTTAATCTACCCTCATTAAAATGCTGCACACAAAGAATTTTCTTCAAAATAACATTAAGATGTAGGCAATACTGCTCCACCCCTTGGTGACCTCTTTCTTCTCTGAACTCCAGTTTTAATAGCCAGTTTAGCATTTGTTTATTCTTGCTGCTTCATGTCTCTCTAGCATGAACATAAGATCCTTAGTCATAGACTGAACATCCTATATTTTGCTTATACTCAACCACAATACCTAGGATATGTGTGTATACACACACACACACACACACACACACACACACACACACACACACACACATATATATATATATGATAGGTACTCAATAAATCTGTTGATTTCTCAGATGAGCCCTCCCCAAAAGAGTATGGGGGAGGGACGGAGATTGATCAGCATGCACAGCCAGTTAGGCATACAGGGGTCAAGCTGCCCAAGCCAGATGTGACTATGATAGATTTCAGGCTAGTTTCAATTGCATTCTCTTTTGCCTTGTTTTCCTGCTCTTGGACTATGAACTGCATGGAGTTATGGATATTGCCATGTCACAAAGACTTGATAAATTTCAAAGGTTCTGTCTGTTTGATGACACTGTGTAGCTGATTATTTTTTAATCCACTGAGGTCATTTCTAGGTGGAAGAAGTTTTGATTGCAGGTCTCTCCTACATGACCTATAAACATGGACAAATATAGACTCAAGACAGCTGGGACAGAGGACAAATGTCTTAAAAATTTCAGATGAAAAACTGTCACTGCATAGCTTTCCTTTGATGTTCTCTATTGCTGTGTTTCAATTGGACTGGAGTATACACAGGATATAAGGTCAGTGTTTCAATCCTGCTAAACAAGCATTTTCTTTGCTTTAGAGAGACACTCTAGTGTGGTGAAAAGGAAACTACACTCAGATTCCAGAGAACTCTGGGTTTCCATCCTGACTTTGACACTCACAAGTTGTGTGACCACAGGCAAGTTACTTAACTTCTCTGAGACTCATTTTTGCCCTGTGTCAAATGGAGGTTATTACTTTCTTTCATATATTGTGGTAGAAAGGAAGAATAGATAACAAATGCTCTGTAAACTCTCTATATAAATGTCAATGTGCTATATAAATGCTATATAGTGCTATATAAATGCCAATAATTTTTATCATTATAATTGGGCTGATTTTGACATTTTGTGGTGGCATGCATGCCATAGATTTCCTGTCCTTGAACTTGTGACTTTTAACCTGATAAATGTGAATAAGGCCGTCTCCTAGTGATGAAGGCTGGAAGCAGGGTATGAGAACCTCACAAGGACTGGAGTACCAGGGGCGGGTCATCTGGAGAAGAATTCATGGATTCAAGCTGAGGTCAAGGTAAAGTTTTACTATGCTTTTCAGCGGGCAAAAGTTCTTAGGGAACATGCAACCTTAGAGGGATACAGGTAAAGTTTATATAGGATATTCCACAGTAAAGCATGTGCCAAATTTGCTAACTAGGTATTTTAGGGTGGGATTTGGAAGTGGTTAGTTCTGAAAAGAACCTGCACTTTTGGTATCTACTGCACAGGTGTTTTACACAAAATTCATCTGGAAATAGCCCAAGGCAGGTCTACCTAGAGGTATGGTTTTAGGAATGAAATGTCACTAAGTCAACCAATGGTCAGGGTTGGCTTATAAATACCAGGTTGCTCTCATCAATGTCTTGTTAGACAAGATAAATGTATGTCTAAGTCTAGAGTACATATGATTGGTCAGTGAACAGTAAATGTCGTTATGACCTAGTGCACAGCCAATTCAGCCAGTATACAGCTGGTTCAGACTAATAAATTCTATAAGTACAGCTGGCTGCTGTAGCAGAAAGGGAGATAATGGTTGTTGCTGGGGCAGGCTGTGTCCTTGGCCTAGGGAGAAACTGTCTGAGATAGCATTTTGAGGCTAGGGAGAAAAGTGATTTTAGAATTGGGGTCCAAGCACGTGTACTCAAGCACCCTATCACCAGGACTGTGATCTCCCAAAACCACTCACAGAGTCAATCAGATAGATGTGGTCCCAACTATGGTACTACAGTATATCATGTGAATACTATTCAAAATAAGGATGGGACTTAATAATTCATCTTATTAAAATGATACATTTACTTCCTATGTTGGCCAAAACCAAGAAAATCCCTTCTTTGCTTTACTGGACTACTTCCTCACTAATCTCACAGGAACATTTGGGGATGTATAAAAGAATGAAAATATCTCATTAGTGGCAGTCAATTACTTGGCAGTTATTACTTTATGTTGTAATGCTTTTCTGTATCTTCAGTGTCATTATGGGTGTATGGTACCCATAGAAATTGTCTGCCTTTGACCTCCATGTGGTATATACCCAGTAAATCTCTCCTCATTCATATTTACTAAGTATCTACTTTGAGGAAGACATAGTGGTAGGAGATGGTTTTTTCTGCTTATTTTTGTTTCATTCATTCAATCACTGATTCATTCATTCATCTAATAAACATTTCAGTAATGCCTTTTGTTTTTACATGAGAGTCATTTCTGAATTTGAGAAACGAAACTCTCAAGGTTAATAAAAAGCAAATATTACAGTCATAGCATCCAGAAAAGTATGCAGTATTCTGCGCATGGTGTGAGCTGGCAGGAGAAGCAGATTTCACTCTCTGTTCCCAAAGATCTAGATTTGTTATTACATTTACTCAGTTCAATTTATTTGTGTGCTTTACATCAATATTATTTGTGTTCAATTGTAATATTCCCTGGCTCTGTTAACTTCATCCATAAGAGAATTTTTCTTTCTAAATTCTTCCCATTCATCATTTCTTCAGACCAAATAGTGTTCATTTACCATAGTTTGTTTATCTATCCCCATCTGAATGGATTGATACCCACTTTGAATCCAGTTCTTTGCTACCATAAAAATCACAGTTGTGGGCATTTGATATTGATAGAAACTTTCTGTCTCTAACTTCCTTAGGGTATATGCTGAATAAAACTCAACTCAACCACATTTACTAAATACCTACCATGAGTCAGATAACATAATAAGATACAGGGATACAAGGAGATAGAGAAATAGCCTCTTCTATTTGCTTATAGTCTACATTGTTTAATCAACCTTCCCACCCCTCACTCCATCCTCTTTCTTTATTGAAGAAATTGCTTCTGCCAATATTTTCGTTCCAAGCAGCCACATGAAAGGTGTGACCAGCGTACTGCATATGGGAAGCCATGTGCCAAGCAAAGGAAATAGTGAGATAAAGTACAGATTCACAATGATGGTGGCATATCATGTTTGAGAAATAAGTAAAACAGCACTTGTTCCTAACTGTGTTAGAGATTTGTCTCAATAGAAGCTCCCAAGGTATGGTTTCTCCAGGAATACTGCTGGCCGTTAACAATTTTTATTTGATGAGAATGACCAATTACAGAATTAACATATAGCACCTCTTTTGTGAGTTTGTTAATGTAGTTTAAATGTAAATGTCTAAAAATAGAGATAGTTGCATGCTGAAATTTCATCTCTAAAAATTTTATTTGAATTTCCCTCTTTTGTTTGTTTTTTCACTGGCGTTTTTCTTTTAATATCTGAAACTTCAAGGAAGGCATTAGGTTAAACAGCAGATGATTCATAGCCTAAAACATAAGAACCTCTTTTAAAGTCAGTTCTTTATTTACATGGGATGTTTTTCTCTTCTTGAAATAGAGTTGAGTTGTAGGTTGCAAGTACAGTTAATGGTTATGATGCCATTAATACTAGCAACAGTGGGAGCCATTTAAATTGGTCATTAAGGTCTGCAAAGATTTACATACAGTATTTTATTTGAACCTTACAATGCTTTGATGTCAGTGATATCACCACTTTAGTGGTCATAACACTGGTTCAAGGAGGTTAAGTGATTTGCTCAGGGTCAGAAGGCTAATATGTATTGGAGGTAGAATTTTAAATCAGGTGTGCCCTGATTCTATACACAATGTTCTTTCTACTGCACAATTCTTCTGGTTGGTACATAAACCTGGCAGACTAGTTTGGTATCATGAAGAAAGTTCTGATCTAGTAGTCAGGTGACCTGGATTCTGGTCTTTACTATGCTGCTTTTAATAGCTGTGACCATGGGGAAGCCACATAATCACTTTGGATCTCAGTTATCTTTTCTATAAATTAAAGAGACTTAGAGTCAATGATTTCTAAGGTCAGATTCTAGTCTGAAATTCAATTTCTTGGATATTAGCAACTCCTTCAAGTCATTAAATGGAGTAGTTCCCTTTACCTTCTTGGGGTCCCCATTCATTGTTGTTCGGTCATGTTCATTTTTTCATGACCCCATTTGGGGTTTTCTTGGCAAAGATACTGGAGTGGTTTGCCATTTTCTTCTCCAGCTCATTTTACAGATGAGGAAACTGAGGCAAACACGGTAAAATGCCTTGCTCAGAGTTGCATAGGTAGTAAGTGTCTGAGGCTGGAATTGAACCATGAAGATGAGTTTTTCTGATTCTAGGTCTAGCATTGCACCACTGAGCTGCCCCAGGCCCTATTTCTAACTTCTAATTCTTATGCAGAGGGTAATTAATGTACTAGATCAGATTTGATACAATCTCAGGTCCGAGTTGAAGTGGCTTGATGATGTAGTAGATAGAGTCCTTGACTTGTATACAAGAAGACCCATGGATTCTTCCCTAAGGCAGTTACTAACTTTGTGGTCCTAGGGAAATTGTTTAACCTTTCTAAGCCCCAGTTGCCTTATCAATCAGTACAATACAAGTATCTTTCTGTGTTAGCTATTAGCTGCTATTTTCTCATATGGTTCTTATGAGTCTCAAATGACTTAACATAAGTAACAACCATAAAATATTAGCTATCATGAATATGTCTAACTCTTGAATATGTGTGTAATTGATATTCCAAGTAATAGGTGATGCAAAGGTTTTTGGTATTTCCCTTTGGCCTCTGTGCTTTCTGCATGAATAAATTGGGCTATATGATCATCGAGGTTCTTTTAAACTGTGAGATTCAGTGGTGCTCAAGGCTATTTTTTCAGTAGAGATTTAACTGCCTAATTGGTTTTCTTAGATTAGCATAACCTAAGCACTGTTTCCTTGGAAGCCACACTAGGTCAAAAGAATGCAAGGAAGGCCCCAGGAATATTGGGAGAGCAGCTTGTTTGAATTTTTGAGAGGACGTGAATTGGTTGTGAGGTGTATATTTTGTTTAAGGAATACCAAAAAATGTCCACTGAATTGCTGGAGTATTAGCATTAACCATAAGTTTGTTTCCTTGTTTTTAATACCATCAGTCTAACAAAGTATTGGACAGAAGTGAGAAAGCATCCAAGGATTTTAAAGTTCCCACGGACAAAACACAAAGTAGATGACACTTGAAGGATGGAGACTGTTTTTGCTTTTCTTTGTATATCAAGATCTTATCAAATAGTAAACAATAAATGCTTGATGACTGACTGACATTGACCTGGACAATCTATAAATGACCTTTCAGTGATGAGGATATTCTATTAGTTTCTGGGAAAAAAGAAGTCTTTAGTTCATGTAGGCTTACTTTTGACTTTATTCAAATTCTCTTAATGAGATACATTTAGGAATTTCTCCTTAATTTCTTCCTAAGCTTTTCTCCAATCAGTGAACCTATGAAAGTCCCATTAACTATTCCAAAGAGTGGCTCATGCGTCGAGATGGGAGAAATCACCCTCTTCATGGTGACATTAATATTAAAAAACTGGCAGAAGACCATTTGAGTCACAGGTAGCATGCCCATTTAGAATGCATACAGTTCCATTGTCACCAAGAATCTCTTATCATTCTTTTCTTATGGCAAGCTTATCGTGTCGTTTCTCAATTATGCTTCATTTGCTCTTATCTCAAAATTTAATTGGAACCAGTTGCTTCACAGATGGGTTTAAAGGATATTTTGACTTGAAGAAGAAGAGGAAAAGTCTTATTGGTAACAGGTCTCAAAAGAGAAGCCATTGGAGAGCAAGGAAGGTTTTGTGTGAGTTTAGGGGAAAACATGGCACTTCAGAAATAAAAAGTGGTATGGAAGAACAGGTCAGTTCAAGAAAAATTTATTAACCACCTACCATGGACAGAATATTCTGCTAGAAGCTAGGAAGACAGTGTTTAGATATGACCTGGCCTTGATGGAGCTTGTAGAATTTCAGGGTAATGAAGCACACAACACAGGTGACAATTATTTTTGATGTTTGTTGATTTGTTTCAATTGTGTCTAACTCTTTGTGACTATTTGGTGCTTTTTTGTTTTGTTTTGTTTTTGGTAAAGACACTAGTGTGGTTTGCCATTTCCTTCTCCAGTCCATTTTACAGATGAGGAAACTGAGGCAAAGTTAAGTGATTTGCCCAAGGTCACACAGTTAGTGAGTGTCTGAGGCCAGATTCAAACTCATGAAGAGGAGTCTTCCTGATTCCAAGCCCAGTGCTCTATCTGCTGTGCTACCCAACTGCCCAAGGGAAAATAATACACAGTAATTTTTAGCATGAGTACAAAATGTTAGGTAAGTTCTGGGGCAGTGAATACGGGTATGAGAGGGAAGAAAAACAAGGAAGGGTCATGGAGGACTGAGAATATGGGCTTTAAAGATGGGGTAGGAATTCAACAGGTGAAGAAGATTTACAAAGAGTAGAGAATCAAGCATGATCAAGAAAGAATTTTTAGAGAACATCAGTTCTCTGAAGCATTCTATGCAGTGTTGTCTTTCAATTGTGTCTAATTCCTTGTGACCCCATTGGGGTCTTTTTTGGCAAAGATACTGGAATGGTTTGCCATTTCCTTATCTGGCTCATTTTACATGAGGAAACTGGGGCAAACATCATGGAGTGACTTGCCCAAGGTCATACAGCTAGTAAGTGTCTGAAGCCAGATTTGAACTCAAGAAAATGGGTCTTCCTGACTCCAGGCCCTGGCACTCTATCCATTGTGCAACCTAGAAACCTCTATCCTATACAGCACAAGAGATGGTAGAAGAGAAGCTCCCTGAAGGCAGAAACTTTCATTTTTACTTTTGTGTTCCCATTGTCTAACAGAGTAATCTGCATAATAGGTGCTATTAAAAGCTTGGCTCATTTCAGTTGAGTAACCAATGAGTTAGGGAGGAGGGGATGCTAAGTTCTTTCTGGAAGGGGTGGCCTTGACTACTATAGCTCTCTCCCTGCTGTTCATCATGAGAAGAAGAAGTGTGTAGAATAAAGGAGAAGAAATGAAAATAATCAAAAAAGGAATGATAAAAATTCAGTCATATCCTGTTTTTTACTTTTGATTCTAAGCTTGACAGGCAATAAATAAGATGAAGCTCTGAATACAACTGAAAAGAAAGATTTTACACACATGCAAATCTGCATAATACATACCTTATACACTCCTTCCTCAAGTGTAAATAAGTTCAACACGTTCATCTAGTGTTTTAAAATTTGCAAAACACTTTTCCCACAATAACCCCTCATATATAGTGAAAACATTGTTAAAAATCACCTTTGGTACTAATTATATTACCTTAGAGATGATGCAGATGTTATAGAGAGGTTAAATAACCTGCCAAGGATCAATTGATATCAGGCCCAAGACTTAAACCCAGGTCCTCTGGATTCCAAATCCAGTGCTTTCCATGAGTGGTGAGGGTTGATCCTTCATTTTCAAAGAGAAGCAATGACATCATGGAGTGATGTCTTGACTTTTACATGAATTGAATTTAAGTGAGGCAGAATTGTATGAAGTCACCAACCTCATTCTCTCTGCCAGAGTCATCCAAGTCCAACGGCAAGACAAAAGTCCAGACGACTGGTGATTTTAGGATGCAGTAGATGACTTTGGCTTCTTCATTGTCTGACCAATCTCAAAGCACTCCACAGAACCTACTTCAGCCATCTTCAAGGCCGCTGGAGCAAATTGTTCTCATGTATCCATTCTATCAGGGAAAGTCTTCATGTCCTTGGGTTAGACATCCTCCTAATTCACTGATAGCTTTGAGACCTGTCTGTTTCCTTCAACCTGAATTAGCCTATCTGCTGAGACAGTTTTACTGAGATGCGGCCACTGTGCATTTTGTAGACACAGAAGAGAGTTGGGTGAAGGTGGACACCAAAGGTGGTTGAACAGCCCTGAAAAGGCCTCAGCAAGCTCTTGCATCAGATGGGCTGATCCTCCCTGAACACCCCACACACCTCAGTGAGGGTTGGGGAAGGTGGAAGAAGGCATACATTGCTATTACCAATTTGGTTCCATGAACCAGGGAGGTAAGAAAGGAGATGGATGATAGAGATGCCTGCAATAGTGTTTTAATTCTTCAATAGCTTGCTTAAGTTCATCGATACTGGCTATGTACTGTTTTGGTACGTATCTCAACCCATGTATGCACATCTTCTCATTCTATGCTGTACCCGTTCAAGTGCAGTCATAGATAAAACAACAGTCAGTCAATAACCAGTTTTTAAGTATCTTCTATTTGCTGGTTACTCTGATGAGAACTAGGCATACAAAACAAAGGACAAAAATATGTTGTTGTCTTCAAAAACCTCCCATTTTAATGTAGGGTAATTCATGTAAACAACTATATATCTTCCAGATAGAAAGTAACTTTGGAGGGTAAGTCACCAGCAGCTGGGGAACTAGGACACAAGACATGTGAAGGCCTTTCCCTAGTACTTTATACAATTCCTGGGGACAAGTGGAACTATCCATTTGTTATACTTCATTCTTGCCATGTGACCAGTGTAATCATATATTTCCTCAGTGATATACCTTATGTGACTGCTTGAATTTAGGTCATCTTTAGAAAGATACTGTCCTTTCTTTGCACCCATCTTTTGTCTCTCCATTGACTTTTGGAAAAGACTCAACTGTGAGTCTTCAGAAATTGTACGTTTCAAGATTTATAATCATATGTCATTACTAGGTAAATATTTATGATATTTTTTCCATTAGAGAAAAGCTTGGTGGTGAGTTTAAAAGAACTGTTTAATTTACCCAGTGGAATGCACTATAACATTTTCTTCCAATTCAACTTTGACTCCCACTGATTGTCATAAAAATGATTATACACACATATTATATATTTATAAATACATAATGGAAGATTATGGCAGCATTTTGTTGCTCAGAGAAATTCATTGGTATTATGCACTAGATTCATTATTCTATGCATGCACTGGTTCTGGATAATGGATGATGCTCTTGCACTTTCCCAGTCACCAAAGGACTGAAGCACAGCTGTGTGCTTACTCCCATGCTTTTTAGCATGATGTTTTCAGCAATGTTGTCAGATGCCCGAACAAAGACAAAAGTGGCTTCAAGGTCAGTTACCACGTTGAAAGTAAATTATTTAACTTGAAAAGGTCAAGACTAAACAGGAGAGAAAGTTGGTGTGTGATTTTTTTGTTTGTAGATGATTGTGCACTCATTACAGCCTCTGAAGCTGAGATGCAATATGGATTGATTCTCAGCTTCTTGTGCTAAATTTGGTCTGACAATTAATACCACAAAAACAGAGGTTCCCTACTAGCCACCACTACAACATCCATATGTGGAAGTGTTGGTTATATATAGCAAAAGGAGAAATTCTGAATGTTGTGGATAAGTTCACTTACCTTGGCAGTATATTTTCCAGGAATGTACACATAGATGATGAGATTGACATATTGTAACAGCAAGCATCTTGGCATACCCAGGTTGACCTGCTAGCACAAGTTCTTGGATCTGTTTTTCTTAAAGGAAAGCAACTTTAAAGGGGTCAGTAATCACTTTAATTAAACACTTACCATTCACTTAGTTCAGGGGAAAAGTCAACACCTTGACCTTCAGAGAAAATACAAACAGAAATATAAAATACAAACAGAAATTACAAGCAGAAATTACAGAGAAAGTAGCATACAGACCATCAGATGTGCCTGACCATAAGCAATACATACATCAGAGATAACAGAGAGATCCAACTGTCTGACCATTTACATATATACATAATTACCAGAGACAGAAGCACCAACATCTAAGTTTTCAAAGCTGAGGGAGCTCCTTAACTGCTACCAAAATCTCATCTAGCAAATCATGGGACCCCACTTCCAACAAGTGAGCCCTGAAGCAAAATGCTAATCTTAGAATATATAGCCAGAAGGCATCATAACCCAAGCCTAATTAACAAAAAGGTCTGAAAGCCTTCAAGTAAGCAAATCTCCCTAACTAAGCTTCCCTTAATGGGTTCTAAGTGAAGCCTATCAATGGGCAGGGAAGATCTTCAACTCCCATTAACATTACACACATGCATTTCCAGAGCTAGCTCACTGTTTGGGGGGCTCTGAAGGGGAAGGGACATTAGGCTGCCTACCATACTGAAGGGCTACACAGCCATTGTGCTGACCTCACTGTTGCAAACCTAGACAATAAACCAGTGCCAAGCCAGGAAACTGAATCACTTCTATGTTAATTGTCTAAGGAAGATTCTGAAGACCACCTGACAAGATAGGATACTGAACACTGAAGTCCTTTCCTGAACTGGACTGCCAGGTATTCAAACTCTACAACAGAGTGCAACTCTGATGGGCTGGCCATGTTGTTCAAATGCTAAATTTATGTTTTCCTGCAAGATTATTTTACAAAGATCTCACATAAGGAAGATATTTAACTTGATGGTCAGAAGAAGCAATACAAGTACACTCTCAAGGTCTTTCTGAAGAACTTTAGTATCAATTGTGAGACATAGGAGACATTGGCACAGGATCAGCCATCATAGTTTGCTCACATCAAAAAGGGCACTGTGCTTTATTCATAAAACAATTGCAGTAGCTCAAAAGAAATGTGAGATGAGCAAATGTAGAGACATCTCCATTCCAAATGCTCAACTAGACTATTTGTGCCTGACTTGTGGTAGATTTTCTGAGCTTATACAGGTCTGATCAGTCACAGTCAGACACATTGTACCTTGACTGTGACATAATGATATAATTTGGTCCTGTGAAGGACAACCACATAAACACGTATGTGTGTGTTTCTATATGTGTATTCTAATTTATTCACTCAATGAAAATTATTTTATTGAAGAAAGTATTTATAGGTTTTCACACACGTGTATATGTATTAATCTAAATTAATCTAAAAGTATTAATATGGTCTAAAGTTATTAAAGATATGTATACTATACATCTTAATATATATTATATTACATATAAATATATGTATGTATAAATGTATATCTTTAATAACTTTAGACCATATTAATACTTTTAGAATACCCTGTGTCTAGATATATACCTATGTATATGTATATAATATACACATGACACATACAATATATGTGTCTATATATGTACAGCATACATGTGTGTATATATTACACACACATACATCTCTATATGTCTACATATATACACAGTGATTTACTAAGTCAGTGGAAGAATGTTCACTCAAAGAAAGCATTTGAATGGCATATTGTCTCTCTTTGACCCTTTTCACAAGGCATAGCTAATGATGAAAAGACAATAAAAAGTGTTTTTTTAAATAAAGGAAGAGATTTATTTTAATTGTCAAGGTGTGTAGGATATTGCTATTGTTGTGGATGAATAATACAAATTTTGATGCATAATACAAATGGAAAAAATAACATAAATGGGTATAAAAATATAGCTGTCAGAGAGTATTTGGATAGTTTTGGAGAGAAAGTAAGCTAAAGTATAGATTTGAGGCCTTGGATCCCTTTATTAAACAGGTAGAAGAATGCTTTGCTTATGTAGAAACAGTTTACTATTATAAGGGATCAAAAAAGATATTTATAAAGTGCTTAGCACATCGTAGGCACTTAATAAATGCTTATTCCCTTCTTAACCCCTTCCCCCCCCAAAAGGCAAGGAAAGATCTGTTTATTAAAACTAGAGAAATGTGAAGAAACAGGGTCAAGAGCAGGAAAGAGACAGACAACAGCCTTTTTGGATATTTCTAGGCTGAAGTATAATGAGTAATTCTCTCAATTGACTAAAGATGCTACAAGTAAGAAAATGAGAAATTATATTGATATATGGAGAGGGAGGTACAATTTTAGAAGAACCTTTGATTGATAGAAATTTGAGGAGTCGTGACTTTTTAAGTAAAAAGTAAATCATTCAGAGTCAGACATTGAAAACCACAGGGAGAGGAGGAGGGTAGATCTCATCCTAGCCCCAGCATCAAGACAAGTGAAACCTGAGAAGTAAAGAAACAGAGTGGGGAGGGAAAAAAAGGGAGAGGAAATCTGCCTATTCCTCCTGTGGCAGATAGAAACAGTCAGATGAAAGAAGTCTTCAACTGTATGTTTCCTAATAGATCAGAGGAAAAAAATTAACTTCATTGGCTGGGAGTTCCAGGGACAGTTTATTGCTTTCCAGGGCCACCTAGAATTAGAGAAAGGTGAAGCTCTCTGCTGCCACCACTGGATTAAGAAGGAATAGCAGAGAGGGATTTGGAGCCCCTTTGTTATCCTGCAGAGGAGTTTAAAGAGAACCTTATTCTGATTGGATGTCACAGCATCTAATGAGGAAATAATTGGTTGGTCTGGTCCACACAGCCAAAAGATAGACTGATGAATTTGGCAGTCTTCTGGCTTAAAGAGAATTGTTATTTATTCATATGATGAGCTAATACATTCTAAATTTCCTTCTAAAGAGGATGTTTAATTTAGAGGGGGAAAAAAACACTTACAAAGTAGAGAAAAAGTTCCCTAAAGAGTGATGACAACTCATGTTTGCTAAACAAGGTACAGAGAAGCAGTTATACATGATATAGGTGTTACTGAATGGGCCAATAACCTTGAAGCTTACTCTCTAGACTTAGGAGTTACCCAAAGCACATGCTTCTTCCTCCTTCACCTGCTTCCATGCTAGGTTCCTATAAATGTGCGCACACTTTTGTAACTGTTGAATATTGGTGGGAGAGTGTGAACTGTGTTTACATATAAAAATCAGGGAGTTAGTCTATGAGGTCTCTTCTTGCTCAAAGTCCATGAGCATAGAAAATAAGATACCTAGATGGGGCAGAAATGGCAAGGTAAGACATCTCTCTCTCTCTTTTTGTATACATACATACATACACATATATACAAATATATGTGTACATGTACATGTGTGTATATAATATTTATATTAATATCTATAATTTTGGTCTTTTGCTTAAAATCTAAAAGTGCCATTATGATTTACAAAGTTGATTGTTTTGATAGAAAATACATTGGATAGGGGCAGAAAAGCAAGAACGATGGGTAGGAGATGTATATTAACCCTCAGTGAGGTTAACTCTTAGGACCATGAGAAAGTTTGAATGAGACCATGGGGTGGGGAGATATCTTTGGGACTTAGACTTTCTAGAGTATCAGAGATTCACATTGGCAACACAGGTCAGCATCTGTCTTGCAGCTTATAGTCTTAGAGAGCTGTCTGAAATCCTTAGAGGGTAAGTGACTTGGCCAAGGTCACTTAGCCAGTGTGTGTCAGAGGTAGAATTTGGAAAATATGTCTTCCTGACTCTGAGATCAGCTCTCTCCGGTAATTTTGCCACAATGATGTACACACACACACACATACACACACACACGCATACATGTTCATATTCATCCATATGTACATATGTATTTGATTTGCTATACACATATATTAACCTATTAAAATACATTTTGTTGGGTCATGGACTTAGAAATGGAAGAAACTTTAAGGTCATCTAGTGCCCCGTTTTTACAGAGAAAGAAACTGAGGCCACAGAGGAGAAATGATTTGCCCAAGGCAGCAAGGAGTACAGGCAATATTTGAACTCAGGTCCTCTGACTCTAAGGATCATGCACTTTCCACAGCAAGCCACAGTTTTCCCCATGTACTTTATTGGGTTTAAAAAAATGAATTTGGTTTGCTTCCCTGAAACTCTTCCAGGGAGTGCCCACATGCAGCCCCTGAGCTCATGAATCTATCTCTAAGTACTTGACTGTATACAATACTCACAGGATCTGTTTGTCATTTGATGTTTTAAAAACTGAATCATGGTTTATTTCCCCAGTGATTGAAGCCTCTATTTCACATTCTCTAAACCTTATGTATTCCTCTTTCACTGAGAGAGATCTTGCCTACTATCCATCTGGGTTTTTTTTTTAAATAAGCATCCAGGAGTAGTTGATACTATCCAAAATCTCAAATTATTTATTTGGTGTCACACATTCTATTGGCAACCCCACTGGGGCAGTGGGGCGACCTGCCAGGGGTGCCAACTATATTGTATAATAGTTGCTGGATCTGCTATTAAGCATTCTGGGATGGCTAGGTCAGTTGCAGTGACATCAGGGAGTAGGGCAAGGCCGCACTTGCTAATTATTATAAAACAAAAAGTTGATAATTACTTCATTCACAGGATCGAGTCCCTTATTCTCTTAGAGGCTTTCATTTGTAAAATGGAGATAATTATATTTGCAGGGTCTATTCACTGGCTTATTATGAGGATCAAGTAAGATGATATATGCAGGAAACTTTAAATTAGCATTATATGTGAGAGGCAGGTGTCATGAGAGAGACAGAGATAGAGAGAGACAGAGAGAGACACAGAGAGAGACAGAGATAGAGAGAGACAGAGAGACAGAGACAGACACACAGAGATACACAGAGAGAAGTACACCCAATCAGTAGCTTCTATTTTCACACTCTACTGATTTCCCATTACTGCCCCTCATATTCTCTATATCAGGCAACTCTCATGCCTTGAGCATCCTCCTTCATCATTTACATATCTTTGGCTCTTTAGCTTCCTTCAAGACCTAGCTCAGGAGACAGTTATTTCATAAGCCTTTCCTGACCGCCTTCATTGTTAGTATCAACCCCCCATGAAATTACTTCGCACATATTCTATATTTACTTATCTGTATACATTTTTTCCTCCCCAAATAGAACATGAATTTCTTGAGGGCTGGGATAATTAATTCTTAGCTTTATATGCCCAGTTCCTGGAAGAAAATCTGTTGCATAGTGTGAGCTTAATTGATTCTCATTGAATTAAGTTGAGTAAAATTCAAAATCCTGCTTCCCTACTCCAGAGATTGCCCTTAGCTTTCAAATTCAGCTGGGCTTTTTTCTTTCTCCCAATCAGATATTCTTTCTTACTAAGCTGGCTTATGTACAGAAGCAAATCATTAAATAGGGCTGAAAAGATTGAGTGACCTGACATCTGAACATATTGGAATTCTGAAATTAATGGATTTTTATTTCCAAGACAGAAATCATTAGACACATTATCTCTTATTAAAGCTACATCCTCAGTTCTGTGGTCTTGCCTTTGGGTCCCCATTCCACATGGAAAATCTATTCATGACCACCACTTAATGATGGCCCAATGACATTCTATAGTGGCAATATCGTTCACATACAAAAAAAATTTCCATTAATTCCTTATACCCAGCAGTGCCCCACCAGTTCTTGGTGGGGATGGAAAGAGAAGAAAGGAAATATAAATTGCACAGAAGATTAGAACAAAATGGTTTTAAAATATAGCGGAGAATTAAGAAATGATGGGAATTATTATTCATGTACAATTAACCTTTGGAAATTTTACTTTGAGGATGTTGGTTATCTTTCTTCTTTGAGGCAGATTTCTCTTACTTATTTACATAGACCTCCAATTTAAATATGCAGGATGCTGCCTTCAGAAGTAAAGAGAATAAATAGCATTACAGACACTTCCAATTGAGTCCATTCATATATGCACCATTGAGGAAATTCCTATTACTCTCCAAATTTAATTTTAAAAAATTCATAAATGTTCATTGTTTTTTAAAAGATTGTGTCATTTGATTCTTTTTTAATGTATATTTATTTATTTTTGGTTTTCAACATTTATTTCCACAAAATTTTGAGTTCTAAATTTTCTCCCCATCTCTCCCTTCCCTTTACTCCATAACACTTTACATTCAAATACCCTTTCCCTCAATCTGCCCTCCCTTCACACCCCTCCTATCCCTTATTCCCATCTTCTCTCTTTTCTTGTAGGACAAGATTGGTTTCTATACCCCATTACCTATATTTCTTATTTCCCAGTTGTATGCAAAAACAATTCTCAACATTCATTGCTAAAATTTTGAGTTCCAACTTCTCTCCCTTCTTCCCTCCCTACTGAGAAGGCAAGCAATTCAATATAGGCTATATATGTATAGTTTTGCAAAAGACTTCCATAATAGACATGTTGTGTAAGACTAGTTATGTCTCCCTCCATCTTATCCTGCTTCCCATTTATTCTGTTCTCTCTTTTGACCTTGTCCTTCCTCAAAAGTGTTTACTTCTAATTACTCCCTCCTCACATTTGCCCTCTCTTCTATCATCCCTCCCCCACTCCATTTGTCCCCTTTTCTCCTGCTTTCCTATAGTATAAGATAGATTTTCACACCAAATTGAGTGAGCATCTTATTCCCTCCTTAACTCAAATGTGAAGACAGTAAGATTCACATGTTTTCCTCACACCTTCTCCCTTTTCTCCTCCATTGAAAAAGCTTTTACTTGCCTCTTTTATGAGAAATTAAATCCATTTCTCCTTTTCTTCTCCCAATATATTCCTCTCTCCCCCTTAATTTTATTTTTTTTAGATATCGTCCCTTCTTATTCAAGTTACCCTGTGCTCTCTGTGTATATGTATATATATATATATATATATATATATATATATATATGTAGTGTGTGTGTGTGTGTGTGTGTGCGTGTGTGCATGTGCGTGTGTGTGTGTAATCCCTTTAACTACCCAAATATTGAGAAAATTCTCAAGAGTTACAAATATTATCTTTAGATGTAGGAATGTAAACAGTTCAATTTTAGTAAGTGCCTTATGATGTCTCTTACCTGCTTACCTTTACATGCTTCTCTTGATTCTTGTGTTTGAAAGTCAAATTTTCTATTCAGTTCTGGTATTTTCATCAAGAATGCTTGAAAGTCCTCTATTTTTCAAATTTTTTCTTTCTGACTGTTTGCAATATTTTCTCCTTGACCTGGGAACTCTGGAATTTGGCTACAGTATCCTTAGGAGTTTCTCTTTTCGGATCTCTTTCAGGAGGTAATCAGTGAAATCTTTCAATATTTATTTTGCCCTCTGATTCTAGAATATCAGCATAGTTTTCCTTGATAATTTCATAAAAGATGATGTCTAGGCTCTTTTTTCTGATCATGGCTTTCAGGTAGTCCCATAATTTTTAAATTGTCTCTTTTGCATTTATTTTCTAGGTCAGTTGCTTTTCCAACGAGATGTTTCACATTATTTTCTAGTTTTTCATTCTTTTGGCTTTGTTTTGCAATTTCTTGCCCTGTTCAATTGTGCTCCTCCTCCTCACCCCAGGGCCAGGCTAAGGGCTGAGATTCAGATCAGCTGCTCAATTCCCCCAGGGACTTTAGGCAGAGGACTCCAAAGATGGATGCTGCAGCTGCAGAGGCTGCTGTAAGGCCAGTCCAAGATCCCTTCTCACCCAGATGAAAAATCTTTCTCATTGACCTTTGAAATTGTCTGTGGTCTTTGTGGGTTGAGCAATCTGGGAACTGCTGCTGCTGGTGGCTCCCTGAAGCCTGTTCCAGGTCCTGTCCCTGCTGGTTTGATAGACCTTTTACGTTGGCCTTCCAGGCTGTCTTGGGCTAGAAATCTCTTTCACACTGTTGTTTTGTGACTCTTGCTGCTCTAGAATTTGTTTAGAGTCATTTTTTACAGGTATTTTATGGGCTATGTGGGGGAGCTTCTACAGATCCATCTTTCTATTCCACCATCTTGGCTCTGCCCCATGTCCTTTGATTCTCATAGAGAAAAAAGAAGAAAGTGGAAAGAGAATGGATAAGAAATAGCTAAAAGAGAGAAAAGGAGACAGGAAGAAGGTAAAAGAGGAAGAAAAAGGGGAAGAAAGGAAGGAAGGAGGAAGGGAGGGAAGGAAAAAGAAAGCGTATGGAAGGGAGAAGAGTGGAAATGGGGGAGGAAGGAAGGGAGGGAGGGAGAAGAAGGAAATAAGACAGGAAGAGGAATGGGTGAAGGAAGGGGAAAGATGGAAAGGGAAGAAGGAAGGAAAGAAGAAAGGAAAATGAAGGAGAAAGGGGGAGAAAGGAGTGAGGAAGAAAGAAGAGAAGGAGGGAAAGAGGGAAAGAAAGGAGAAAGGGAGGAAGGAAAACTTTTAGAAGTATTAGTTCTTTTCTATGGATACTTTGCATAGACATTTGATTTTCATTTCCTAGAATCATATTAAATACCAAAAATAGACCACAAAGCAGAGAAAATTATTCCAAGAAGAAGCCAGTGGCCCTGTCTAACCCATATTTAGGTGTTTTGATTGGAGAAAAAAGATGTTATATAACCCCTGAATAGGGAGAGGAAGTTCTGACATTCCATGGATTGACTTCCTCTAAGTTCATAAGAGTTCCGGTATTGGGATTCATGGGATGCATAAAATTAAAGATGTTTTTGAGATTAATTTATCTCCCAACTCATTAGTAAGATGCCATTATAAATTCAGGAAGGATAGGAAATTCCAATAACAAAATTTTGAAGATGTAGTGAGAAATAACTCCATTGAAGAGGAAAAATGGGAGCTGTCTAAAAAGACTAGTGTGGCTACATAGAGCAGTCCTTAGTCAACTTAGATTTTTAAAATCTGTTTGCAGATGATCAAAGCAAGGAGAGCAGAGGATGAATGCAAAAAACACTGGATGATGCAATCAGAATAACATCAGGGGTGCTAAAGCACAGCATGATAATAGCTACAGACAACAAAATGAGTTAGGTTTATTTAAAAAAAACTATATTGGGGAAAACAAGAGAATAAAAGAAGACATAGCAGGGCCCTTACTCAGAGATACCTGACAAAAGAGAGAAGGCAATATAACTTCTTTCTTACTTTGGTTCCATTTGACATGGAAAAGGATGAAACAAAAATGTCCAGTAGCCAGTTGACAGCCAAGACAAGTAATGAGAGAGAGAAAGTGCAAATTGGAGTTCTGGATGAATTTAAATTACTAAGACCAGAAGAATTACATCACTGGGAGGAGGAAAAATGGCAGAATGATGAGAACCACTCTCAATGACATATGAATGATCATAGAGAATGGAGAGGTTTTGCATGACTATAGAAAGTTAAATATGATTTTCGAGAAAAGAAAAACAGAATTTCCACATTATAAACCAGAAAACTTTAGTTTAAATCCTAAGAAAATTCTAATACGGATCATTTAAAGAAATGGTTACTGAACATAGTGAAAAAGAGTGGTGATACATAAGAACAGAATTCTAGAACCTCAAAGGGGACCTTAAAGGGGAATATAATCTGAAAAAGAGAAAACTCATAGTTTTCTGAGAATATTGAGATAGATACACAAGGAATCAATCAAACTAGATTAAATTTTTTTACAGAAGATAGTAGCACTGTATGGTAACAGAGAATTTACACAGAAATGTGGCATGCTCCTACATGAGTAGTGTCAGGAGGGCTAAAGATTCGTATGAGCTGACAATGGTAGGACTGGCTGAAAACAAGATGGTACCAGTGTGGGGCCATGGTGGTGAAACCCAGAGAGTCAGAAGCATAGCTGGCAGGGGCATGAAGCATGGCTTGTTAGGGCTGGTCTTCCCAGAAGAAACTAGCCCATAGCACCAGGGGGCTGGTATAGTGGGGTGGGCCTAGGGGAAGGATGATCCAGGGTGAGAAAGCAATTGAGCTATAGTAGTGATGTCTCAGAAGACTGGAAGTTGAGTTAGGAAGGAGAAGAAAAGCCAAGGCTTTGTAATCTTTTCAACTTGATGAAGAATTTTTTTCATATATTCATGTGAGTTGTAAGACAATTTCTTAACATCTATCTTACCCTTTGTGATTAAATTCTGTGTCTACCATGATGGCATCGATTGATGTAAGGAGGGAAATGCCAACTTCCCCTTACCCTTCCCTTACGTCAATTATATTTAGGATCTCCTGTGAATACAGTTGTCATTTTCCCCATTAGAAAGTAATTTCATTGAGGAAGGAGACTGTTTTTTGCTTTTTCTTTATATCCCTGCCACATAATATACTGCCTGACAAATAGTGTTTAATAAATACTTTTTGATTGCTTGATATTCTCCAAAAATAAAGACATATAAAACCACACACACACACACACACACACACACACACACACACACACACACACCATAATAGTTTAAGGAAACTAATAAAGAGACAGGATAATTGCCTTACCCAGGGTCACAAAACCGGATTAGAACTCAGGTCTTCCTACTTCCAAGTTCAGTTCTCTGTCTACTAGACCATTTAGGTGCCCAATATGTCATTCATTGTCTGATTTTTTTCTCTTAAGCATCATCTCTAGGATGATATCATTTACACACTTGTTTCTCCTTTAGCAGTGAGTTGGGGGTCATCTAGGTGACACAGTATATAGAGTACTATGGTTGGGGTCACTAACTGTTGGTAGTGGGAGTGGTAGTGTTCCTGTTAGGAAGACTCAGTGAAGAATGGTAAATTGACTTGCCCACAGTTGCATAGCTTGATAGTAGCAGAACTAAGACTCTAGCTTGTTTATGGTGTCTTTAAAGATTGTATTGTGTGTAGTTTAGTTGTACTCTTGGAGTGGAGCACATAATGCCTAGAGCACTCGCTTCATAGGGTTGTCATGAAGTTCAAATGAGATATTGGATGCCAAGTATCTTGCAAATGCTAAAATACTCTAGATTCAGTAAATATCATGGTGACATCGATGAGTGAGGTAACTATGCCTGGTCCTATTCAGTAGTCGGCACTGAAGCAGGAAACATCATTCGAGTTCAGTCTCTACCTACTGTGCATACTGCCTATTCTCCCAAAGGTTTCTGGGATATCAGCCAATTTCTGATGCTTCCCTCCAGCTCTCAGCAAGGTGACTGCTATCTACCACTTACCAGTCCTTCCATCCCCACCTCAGGTAGTGTTGCTTTTTTCTAACTGTGCTAAGAGTTAGTATGAATTGTTCTAACAAACTTTAGCTTGGTTCCCTTCTCTTTTAATATAAATTCCTGACTTTCATCCCTTAATGAAGTTGTGTTTCTCTTAAAGTTCTTATACAGGCATATTTACATATAGCCCTTTAGTCAAACAACTAAAAATGAATAACAGCAAATAATATGAAGGGTGTAACATTCATATTCTTCAGTCTGCCAGATCATCTTCAGTCTTTGCATCCCCAACACATATACCCATATACACGTATGGACATGTATACAAACACACAGACACATATAGACAGACACACATATATAGAGAAACAGACAGAGAGAGACAGAGACAAAGACAGAGACAGAGGGAGGGAGAGAGATAGAGACAGAAAGATAAAGATGGGGAGAGACAGAAAGAGAAAGAGAGACACACACAGAGAGGTCACTTCCTCTGAGCTTCTGGTGGAGGTAGCAAAATTGTTAATCCAGGACTGTTTACTCTCTGTGGCAGATCAGTGTCCAGATCTTTGATATGACTCAGGAGGGAGGAGCTCTCTGTTGGTCTCTACTGAGGGTTATAGGGTGATCCTAGTCTCTGGCTCTCTCAGGTGACTACCAGTATTTGCATCTTTGTCTCTGTAGGAGCCATGGCAGTGGTTAGGGGAGTTTCCCCCAGGAACAAAATTGTCTGGCTATCTCAGTCCTAACCTTTAGGAGGCTGACAAGCACCAGAACTTGCCAATTAGAAACTATGTCTTTTTCTCTTCTCTTCTAGAAATTCAGTAGTAGCCCTTTGGAAATCTCCCATACCTCAACTTCTTTTATGACTTCATGGAATTGTTAGTTCTTTAACTATATTGACACTTTAAACTTTGTGAGAACAAGTGAAACTGCATCACTTATTATTTTTCCCATTTTAAACAGTATTTTATTTTTTCTGACTACATGAAAACAATTTTTAACATTCATTTTTATATAAAATGCTGACTTCCAAATTTTTTCTTTTCCTCTCTCCCCTCTCTCTAAAATGGTAAGCAATTTGATCTAGGTTATAGATGTACAATCATGTAAAACATTTCCATATTATTCATATTGTGAAAGAAGAAACAAAACAAAAAGAAAAAATAATACAAAAAATAAAGTGAAAATAGTATGCTTAGATATGCATTCAGACTCTGTAAGTTCTTTCTCTGAACGTGGAGAGTATTTTCCATCATGTGTCCTTTGTAACAGTCTTGGATCATTGTGTTGCTGAGAAGACCTGAGTCATTCATAGTTGATCATCACATAATGTTGCTGTTACTGTATGCAATCTTCCCCTAGTTCTGTTTGCTTTACTTTGCATCAGTGCATGGAAGTCTTTCCAGGTTTTTCTGAAATCTGCTTGCCCATCATTTCTCATAGCACAGTAGTAGTAGTCCATTTTGTTTGACTGTCTAAAGATGACATTCTCCAATTGATGGGTATCTCTTCAATTTCCGATTCTTAGCCCCCACAGAAAGAGATATTATAAATGTTTTAGTTATGTGTAGGTCCTTTCCCCTTTCTTATGATCTCTTGGCTCACCAAGTATGTACAGTTTAGTTGTCCTTTGGATATGGTTCCAAATTACTCTCCAAAATTGTTGGATCATTTCACAATTCCACTAACAGTGTATTAGTATTCTAACTCTTCCCACATCTTCTCCAATATTCATCATATTTCTTTGCTGTCATTAGTCAATCTTATAGGTGTGATGTGATACTTCAGAATTGTTTTAATTTGAATTTCTTTAATCAATAGTGATTTAGAGCATTTTTTTATATGATTACATATAGCTTTGATTTCTTTATATCAGCTATCATTATTGAGAAAACATTTGTATCATCTCATCAGAAAATGAAGTTTTCACTAGTACATTTTTTAAGTTTCTGGTATTTATACCAACACAATGGATGGTGACATGATAAAAATTAGTGGAGCAGGAGGGATCAAGGACAACCTGATGAAAAAAAGAGAAAAAGAGTATGTGTAGTGGATTTGTTGGTAAGAAAGTCTTCCATGTGAATATGTTTGGACCTTGAGTAAAATAACATTGATAAAAAGAGAGCAAGACAGCTGAAGAGGCAGAAACTTCTTCCTTCAAAATCATTTTTTTCCAGAGAGAAATGAGAGATTTTTTAAAGCTGCATCATGAATAATATTCCCAGTCATAACTATAATTTAATATTCCTTTAAATCCTTTTATGCCACAGTTTATTCAACCCTTTTCAGAAATAAAAACTCTCCCTACAGATTCAAGCTCTGGCAACACAGCTCCTTCTGTTCAGTAAACAGTCACAGCAACAGAAAACATGTCTCCGGTTTTGCATTCATAAACCAAAATATTGCTTGTGGCAACCTGGTGACATTGCTTATTAGAAATGCCAGGCACTTTTGCTGGCATATTGAGGAAATTGGGTTTATGGGTAACATTTCTCTCTAATAGATGCCTACAGTAAAAGTCCCATTGTGAACATTTCTATTGCAATTTCTCCCATCTAATTTTGCTATAAATTTCATTTGTGGGTAACAGAACCATTTCTCTTACAGTTAAGTCAGCAAGTCCCTCTGTGTCCCTCCCTTTTATAGAAGAATGGGAGGATAAATGGAAATGAACCACTTAGATGTGATTAATATTTTGTAAAAATTAAATTCCCATCACTTCTGGAGCATCATTAACACACATCCATATCAGAAGCTTAACTTTGACTTTCATGCAGGAGACTATGCTGATGAGCAGTGGTGTATAACCAGAAATCCAAAAGAACATTCCCTAGATCTTAGAGAGCACGAAATAAGATGCAAAGAAGTTGGCTCAGGAAATGGCAGTCACATAGCAACAATAACAACATGAAACAGAAAATCTCCCAGAAGCTTTGAATTAGTACAAAAAGAATGCTTTAGATAATCTGCGAATCATATAAATTGCTACAGGGTTGTTATTTAGAAGTTTTTCAGTTGTGTCTAATTCTTTACAATGTTCATTTTGGGGTTTTCTTGGCAAAGATACTAAAGTGGCTTGCCATTTTCATCAACAGCCTCAGTTTCCTCATCTGGATAAAGTAAGCCTCCGTTCTTTTCTTGCTTGTCTAGGATTATGGAAGAAGGCAAAGACTGCTCCTAGTGGGGAGGCTTTTGCATTTTCCCTTGGCCATTTCCACTAGTCCTATGATTGTATGACTCTACTGTTGCTATTTTCTCTGTTTTATTTTTTCCTACCTGTTTGGATATTGAATACATTTGAATATATAGCTTTGAGTGTTGAATATGCTACTTTGTGAGTTTGGAAAGTTAGAACATAGAGAAACAGAAGTCCAAGAGTTAGAGGCCTTGCCTAGTTTCTCCAGAGGCTAGTCATGTGTTAGGCAGAAGCGAATGTCCTGAAGGTCCAGACCAGTGGTACCTATGATATAGACTCATCCATTAGCAATGCCATATTTGGAAATTAACTTACTAGGAAAAAATACATTTTAGAAATTGCCTTAAGTATGAACCAACTTTCTCTAAGCACTCAGATGGTACAGCGGAATGTAAGTCCATGTTTTATTTTGTTTTGTTTTTTTGGGGTTTTTTGGGGGAGAGAATTTTTCTAACTTCTATTTTTATTATGTATTCTCAGTAAATAAGTCCCATTATAGAAGCTAATTGATGTTGATTGGTTAAATAATACTGGTATATGATATTCCAGCAGGCAACACTGAGGAGGTATTATTAAAAAATTAGTATTAGAAAATCATCTCCATCACCCTCCCCACCCCCATGGATATCTTTAGAACCCCGAGGGGGGAAATATAGCTTTCCTTGCATTGGAAAACTAAGCCCAGAGTCATTGCTATAATAATGAGAGACTATGAGTGATAGGGAATAGACCTGAGTCTAGACGACCTGAATTTTATTCTTACTTCAGATACTTAACTCTGTCATCTAACCTCACTAAACCTCAGTTTGCTTAGCTATAAAATGGAACTAATAATACCTGTAGCCTTTAATTAATATGATCATTGCTCAAAGCAAAGGAATCTCAGAGGTCATTTAGTTCAGGTCTTTCATTCCACAGATGAACAATGGGGACTGTGGAGGATCACAGAAGTGGTGCACATCATAAACCAGATGGAAATTCAGGATCTCTGACTTCACAAGGTTATGGTAAGAAGGAAATAAATGCATATAGGGCACTTTGAAAACCTGAGACCATGATGCAAATTCTAATGACTGTTATTTTCCTGTGGTTTTGATATTTTGATGCAAAATTATTGCTACCCTAAGGAGAATACAGGAGCATAGAAACTGTTCTAGTCATAAACATTTTATCCCTTTGAAAAGTATGGGGGAGGGGGAACAGTAGATGAGAGCTTAATGGTTTAGTGTACAAATTCAGTAGCAAAAGTGTTCCAAAAAAGGTCCCACTTTGAAGTCTCATTTTGGTATAGAGATTACCCTGGGTTCCCATAGGCTGTGACAGTGAAAGATCTGGTAAATTCTGTACACCAGAAAGACTTCCTGTATGGTTAGGGGAATGAGATTTGCTGATGCTGTTGACTAAGGACCAGCTTAGCTAAATATCAGGGTTTATCACACACTCTTAGGTCACTCATGGCCAGTGAGCAAAGAACTGCATGACTGTGATAATTCATGAAATAATATAAATGTGGCTATCGGGAAAGATAGCAACAAATACGTTGGACAATATCCTTCAAGAAAAGAGGTTCTCTCTGGTAGCTGCAAAGTAGAGTTGTCCTCTGCCCTGGAACTGAAACTAAGGACTCTGCTCTCCTGAAAGTGCCTACAGTCAGCAGGATCCCTGCCCCTCTGATACTGCACTCACCAAGTGTGTGCTAGTTCCTTCTGCCTGCACCAACTGCCTCAAATGCATCTGGTCAGCACAGCTGTGTTTGGCATCTCTGCACCGTGGAAGGTCCTTCCATCTTCTCTTACTCAGCGGTACACCATCCCCTACACTGTCTGCAAAAAAAAAGTATCTAAGACTGAGGCTGCCTCTCCATGCAGCTCAAGTTCTCAAGGTTTATTGTTTGTTGATTCTGAAGAGTTAGCCTGGAGGAGTTTGCACCTCACTCAGGCCAGAACCTCCACCCCAGGACATCTTTCCTGGGATCTTCTCAAATTGTTTTAGGAGGACAACTACTTGACCTCAAGTTTATTTCTGCTCCTCTGAGGCAATGTTCTGTCTTATTTTTTGTAGAGAAAATTTGGATAACCAAAAGTTTTCTGACCTACTCCTCCATCTTTCCAGAATACTATCCAACACTCTTTTAAAAAGTGACATTGACTATATCTAATAAACAAGAAATAACTGTTCACTGTTGTGGGAATCATTCCTAAATCAGATTTCTGTGTGCAATTGAACCATGAAATTTTTGAGCAAAGGTAAAAATCAACAGCAAATTAGAAGAAAGGGAAATGAAGAGAGATAAGCCTTTCCAGATACTCTGAGTTACTAGTGCTCTCTCTGCCTCCATAAAGTGTCTTGTTTATATTTATGGCACACTTCACTCTAGAATTCAGTGACCTTGAAGGCTGTGATTATTTTTCTTTTAAATTTTCTTTGGATTCCTAATACCCAGTATGGTCTTGGAACACAGTAGTGGTTTACAAATGTCTGTGGAATGGAATTGAATACCCTGGTAACTATTGTACTACCATCATAGTTGGATTTTGCCATCTCCAGTATTACTGCACTATATGAAGACATCACATTGGCATAGAACATGAATTGGGGGAGGGGAGGTTGTACCTGATCAAATACATATGAAAGAAATGGATATTAAAGATTTTACATTTTAAAGGCATTCAAGGATTGATTTTCAAGATACATGAAAGAGAAAGAAGACTTTAAAAGTCTGCAAAAAGCCATGGCAAGATGTCATATGCTACCATGTTAGAGGTTTATTTTCTTTTCTACATAGAATATGAGAATGGGTTATATATGTTTTGAAGATTTCCTTGATCAACTGAGACAGGAGCTTCACACTTTCACACTATTTTCATAGTTTCTAGTAAACTTATATGTGTGTGTAGTGGAGATGGAGAGAAGGGGTAAAGAAAGCAGAATTTTATTCTGGGACAGAGCAGAGTCTCATAAGGAAACAAGTGATTGTTTTGGCTAATGTAGTCAAACCATTAGTTAATTCAAGCAAAAACAAATATCAAATTGAGTGGATTCTTTTTCACTAAGTTTAGGATTTGGTTTAGAATCACATATTGTTAAAATTGGAAAGAACCTAAAAAATCATTGTCACTTACATGAACTGACGCAAAGTGAAATGAGGAGAACCAGGAGGACAATTATAAACAATGACAGCAGTAACTGTGAATGACTTAGCTAATCTTGACAACACAATTATCCAAGACAAATCCAAAGAACTCGTGATGAAAAATATCATTCACCTCCAGAGAAAAGAACTACTAGAGTATGCATGGAGATCAAAGCATCTAATTTTTATTTTATTTTTGTGGGAGGAGGTTATCTGTTTTTTTCTCACAACATGGCTAATATGGAAATGTATTTTGCATGATAGAACATGTATAGCCTACATCAAATTGCCTGCCTTTTCAATGAGGGGGAGATGGAAATGAAGGAGAGAATTTGACACTCAGAAGTTTAAAAAATGAATGTCTGTCAAAAACTATTTTTACATGCAATTGGGAAAAATAAAATATATTAAAATTGTCATTATTCAGGTAATCATTTTATTATTTACTTATACTATACTGATTATCAGGTTATTATTCTGTATAAAACTCTGACTTCTTCATATATGGAAGCACATCTAGTTGAGTCTAAGTCACATTAAGGAGAACTATGTCTGCTAAGATTTTAAGTGGTCAATATGTCAGATAATAAGAGAGTTAGACTGCATTTGAGCAACTCTTTTGCCCCTGTGACATTCCAGTTGTTCATTTGTGTCTGACTCCATGTGACTTTATAATGTTCACAGTATTATTTTTGGCAAAAACATTGGAATGGCTTGAGCTCAGGACTTCCTTACTCCAGGCCTAGCACTGTGTCCACTGAGCCACCTACTTCCCCTCATAATATATCTTTTTTAAAAAAAATAGTATTTTAGGGGCAGCCAGGTGGCATCGTAAATAGAGCACTGACCCTGGAGTCTGGAGGACTTGAGTTCAAACGTAGACTCAGACACTTATACTCAGACCCTGGGCAAGTCATTCAGCCCCTGTTGCCTACAATTTCAAACAAATGTTATTTTAATAGTGCTCTGTGATTGGAAGCACATTCTACAAATTCAAGAATTTAATATATCTCTTCCATAAGAATAGTGATCTGATTTTCTTTTTCAATTTGAAATTATTGGGTTTCATTCCATTGCTCCTAAACATATATGTTTCTCAAAAGAAGAGAGAAGAAACAGGTTGTTAAAATGTTCCCTCTTCTTTCCCCTACCTGAGTGAGGTTGGAGTGGACATGAAACATGCCTGGCCTTATTCTTTGTTTTTTCTCATTCCTTACTGCTTTGACTTGATAAACTGAATCCAAATATATAGTCTTTAGGATACAGTTAGGACCTCTTTGGGATAAGCACCAGAGATTTTTAATAGATCAAACAAAAGGCAATAGAGAAACAGTACTAGTGAATTATCTGAGAACTGCTTGAGCTCTGAGAAATTTAATCTTAAGGTCCATGTAGATAAGTAGTATTTACTGAGTGACTAAAAATCTAGAAATGAGGAGAACTGAGTCTGACTGCATGCTAGCTGGAGCAAAGGTAATTTGAGGGATGATCACCTGTCTAAATATTGAAATTTTAATTCTTCACAACAAAGGAGATTTGGAGGAATAGGACTTTTTGTATGCATTGATCGAATTCCTCAAGCATGATAGATAAAATGTTATGTAGGAGTAGGTAAAGCAGTCAAAGGTGGAGGAGCTCTATACAATCAGTTAAAACAAGACCTGGATCTGACTGTAGATCAGATTTCAGACTTAAATTCAAGAAGGTAGGAAAAAGCCATCAGCCCACATAGGTAAGACCTAAATAGCATCCCTTATGAATATGAAATGGAGGTGATGAAAAGCTTTAAGGAATTAAATCTGGTAGATAGAGTGCCTTAAGTACTATGGACAGAAGTTCACAACATTATAGAGGAGGCAGCAATAAAAAACGTGTCAAAGAAAAGAAGAGTAAGAAGGAAAAAATGGCTGTCTCATTAGGTTTTGTAAATTCTGCTAAAAGAAGGTATACTCGACTGAATGCAAAATTCCAGAGAATAGTGAGGAGAGAAAATAAAGTTTTCTTTCATGAGCAATGCACCAACATAGAAGAAAACAATAGAATGGGAAAGATAGATCTCCTTAAGAAAATAAGAGATATCAAGGGAATGTATCATGCAAAAATGGGCATGACACAAATGGCAAAAATGGTAGGGACTTAACAGAAGTAGAAGAGATTAGGAAGCATTGCTAATAGTAAGACTAGTGGAGGTGATAGAATTCTAGCTGACCTATTTAAAACTCTAAAAGATAATGCTGTTACCATAACTGTACTCAATATACTTGAAATATATTTGAAAAACTCAACAGTGGCCACTGGATTGAAAAAGATAATTTTATATGTTGATCTTAAAGAAAGGCAATGTGAAAGAATGGTCAGATTAGAGAACGTGTGCTCATTTCACATGAGAAAAAGGTTATGCTTAAGATTCTGCCAGCTTGACTTCAGCAGTATGTGAACTAAGAACTACAGAAGAGCAGGCTGGTTTTCAAAAAGTCAGAGGAACTAGAGATCAAATTTACAACATTTGCTGGGTTATGGAGAACACAAGGGAGTTCCCCAAAAAAAGACATCTACTTCTGCTTCATTGACTATACTAAAGCCTTTCATTGTGTGGATCATAAGAAAATATGGCAAGTAATCAAATAGATAGGGGCATTAGATCATCCTATTTGTCTTTTGGAGGACCTGTATATTGGTCAAGAAGTGAGAGAACTGAACATGGAACAATTAATGGGTTTAAGATTGGAAAAGAAGTATGACAAGGCTGTATATTGTACCTAATTTATCTTACATATATGCAGAGTACATCATGAGAAATGCCAGGTTGGACAAATCAAAAGTTGGAATGAAAGTTGCCTGGAGAATCATCAAAAACCTCAGATATGCAGAGCATACCACTCTGATGACAGAAAGTGAAGAAGAATTAAGAAACCTCTTGATGAAAGTAGAAGAAGAAAGGATGAAAGCTGTCTTGAAGCGTAACATGAAAAAAACCAAACTAAGATACGGGCAAATGGTTCCATAACTGCTTGGCAAATAGAGGGAAAAGAAATGGAAGCCACAACAGATTTTATATTCTTAGACTCAAAGACAATTCTGAAATGAAATGTAGCCATGAAATGAAAAGACACTTGCTCCTTGGAAGGAAAGCTATGGCAAATCTGGACAGCTCCCTAAAAAGCAGAGGCATCAACTTCCTAACAAAGTCAAGATAGGCTAAGTTATAGCTTTTCTAGTAGAGATCTATAGCTATGAGAGCCGGACTATAAGGAAACCTGAATGCCACAGAAGCAATGCTTTTGAATTGTGGTGCTGGAGAAGACTTTTGAGAGTCCCTTGGACGGCAAGATCAAATCAGTTAGTATTTAAAAAAATTAATTCAGGCTATTCACTGAAAAGTCAGATACCAAAGCTTACATACTTTGGATCCATGGAGAGAAAACAGGACTTATTGGAAAAGAGCCTGATTTTGAGAAAGACTGAAGGCAAAAGGAGAAAGGAATGGCAGAGGATGAGATGTATAGAAAATTCCATGGAATTGATGAACATGAACTTGGTCAGACTTTTTGAGACAGTGGTGGTAAAAAAAGGTTATAATCCATAGGGGTCATGAAGAGTTGCACATGATTGACCAGCAACAACAATGGGTAGAGGAAAGGATGGAAAGAGTGTCTTTAAGATGTATATGATGTTTTATGCCACTTAGCATAAAACATTCCTTTTAATGTTAACAATTTGCAGTTTAGTTCTAGAACAGTTACCATAGAAGTTCTTTGGTGAGCCACATACTAGGTGGCAAATACAATTGTACTAAATTTTATTCTTGCACTAGATAGTGTCCTTCATTCCTCTATTCCCCATAATGACCATGGTTCTACAGGGGTAAGGGTCATCAATATTATCCTTTCTTCCTGTTGCCACTGTCCTTCTGATCAAGAACATGGTATATTTCCATCCCATTGGGAATGAAGCCTAACAGTTGTATACAGACTGTGTCTCCTAGATATCAGATACATACAGGTCCCAAAAACATGACACAGTTTCAATAATTTCATTTTAATATTGTTTTGAAGGTATATTGTGTTTTCTGTGGAACAATCTCTTGTGAGTAGTCAGTACTGTGGGGTAGGTGACTATGTGTCACCTAGAACTTCTCTTCTTACTGTTAATTGCTGGGTTCTTTATTCAATACCTTAGGCACCACCTACCAGCCACTTCCAACTGACATTTCAATAGCAATAAACTTTTTATTAGGTGTTGACTATATGTCAGGCACTACGTTAGATGCTGGGAACTTAAAAGTATAAAAAATGCATGATTATAGGGCAAGAAGGCGGGTGTGGCAGAGAAAGCAGCACAATCCCTCTACCTCCCTTCCAACCACAAAATATTGTTTCAATCTTTCAGACTTCACAGTACAACCTAATGTGCTTAGTTAAATAGTTTGATCAGATTACATGAAGGCATAGTAAAAATCAGAGCCACAGATGTGAATTTTAGAGCACGATAATCTATTCACTTCCTATTTCTGACCTTCTAGGAGAGAAGAAATAAAACCTTCAGGTTGGGAATCAACTTCAGCTTGCCAGCTACTACATGGACTAGGCCACAGAAAGAAGCAGATGATCCTACACATCCCAACTCTAATCTGCCATGTGGAGCCCAGAGGGAAACAGGCCATCTAAACTCCCAGTAGTTTGGGAGCTTTGTTGATCCTCTTAGTTAAAGTTGAATGAAAGAAAAGCAAGATTTTTCCTCCTGACTGCTGGGTTTTGGTCTCATTTCAACTCCTGTGTGACTTTAGAGTCTTTCTACCTGATCATGAGAGTTAATTAAAACTTCATATAACTGATGCCACTAACTCTCTTTGTTGACATGAGTCAGGACAGCCTGTTTGTGTCTCCTTTCTTTCCTTCAGAATTATCTCTGTATTGACCATCAAATTTGAAATCACACCATTATGGCCTTTACTAACAATGAAAGCAACTGGAAGTTATTTAGGTAGTTCCCATGAAGACACTAGTCCTCAGAAGACAGAGTCCATGAATCTGTACAGATGAGGTCAAAGCCAGCTGAAGAGCCCATGGTGGATTGAGAGGGAGGGACTTCAGAAGTCATGTAGCCTAATGCCCTCATTCTACAGATGAGAAGATGGAGGTCCAGGGAGGGGAAGTGATTTGTCACAGAACCTGGTAGACAGTAAGTCCTTAATAAATGCCTGTCATTGTTGTCCAAGGTTGTCCATGTAAGTATAAGAGATAGGGTTGGAACCCAAGTCCCCTGACTCAATGGTCAGGGTTCTTTCCGCTGTGGTTATGCTTTAAATCCTAGAATGGGTGTGAGTATTTATATGTCATTGAAACTAAAAACCTGTGGCCTATCACTGACATCTATTGAACTTTCTTTTAGAGGGGGCATATCTTTACTGCCAAAAGAAAACAAAAATGAAAGATATGCTGACTTCCTGAAAGACCTGCTTCACATGCCAAATATGGCTTTACAATAAAGAAGCATCCTCCTCTCTCACATTCTCATAGTGGGAAGTCTGACTCCATAGTTACATGATTAAAAATTGCCCAGTAACTTCTAGCTATAAACAATGAACAATTTTGTTTTGCCTGCGGATTTGTTATAAGGATGTTTTCTTGTGCCTCCCTTCCCCCAATGGGGGAATAGGGTGGGATAGGTGGGTGGAGAAAATAAAAGGTCTTGCTAATTGAGGAATAAAATAAAATTTTTAATGAGGAGCATTGAACAGCCTGAGCTTTCTGCAGTTATCTGGGAAGCTAATTCTCTCAGTCCCATGCAGATGAGTAGGGCAGAATGGAGATCTGAGCAAAATGGAAGTGTTTCCCTACAGATCACATTCTGCTTGGCTCTGATTTTCCTCTCTTAAATGCAGCATTCCATCTCCCCTGGGCTTCCTCGGCATCCTGCAAAGTCCTCTTTGCTCTTGCACTTAGGTTCATTAGACAGCAAGAGACTTTGGAATCTGGCCTTTCTGATTATTCATTACTCTCAACAGTAGCCACTCTGTATCCCTGAGGATGGGTAATGACTTCTGTTAACTTGACAGGATCTTGGTAGTGACTCTGATAGCCTCCTGTTTCATTTATGTCATGGGTATATAATGACTCTCAGTAGGACCTGACATATGAATTATCCTAAGCCTTAACAGAGGATCATAAATAAAATATTGGTAGATAGAGAAATAATTGCATGCCTTATATTTGCATTTATCTCTAAATGCTGCATGGGGACTCTGCACTATGTCTCAAACATAATAAAAAAGACAGAATTACAAGGATGAGTTGGAATATTGAAAATTACTACTAAATGTCACGTATATTTCTGTTTAGAACTGATTACCTATAGATAAGTATATTAACACTCAGATTAAATGTTTAGGACCTTTAGAGACAAATTTCTCTACTTCCCAAGAGATTTTCCCAGTGGAAAATGAGTTTAGTGGAGGAGATATTTCTCTTATTTTGCTTTGAAAGAGTTAAGGTAGCTTCTGGAATATAAATGTTCATAGAATGACAGTCAGAAGGCACTTCAATTCAAAGAACATTTATCTAGTGTCTCTGATATTCAAGGCACTATCTAGGCCTAAAGGGAAGTTCAACTATGATTTTGATGTGATCCCTTCTCTCAAGGGATTTATAATCTAATAAGGCCCAAACGCAGTTATTTAGACCCAGAGAACAAAATTAGACTCTGAATGAAGGGAATTCCCAGTAATACCTCACTATCATCACAACTCTCAAACATCTCCTTGGACAAATTTTTTTTAAAGCAGGTGTCTGATATATTGGAAAGAGCCATGGGCTTGGTGTTAGAAGAGCTGATTTCATGATTCATCTCTAAAATTTCCAGTCACTGTGTGAATATATAATTCTCAGCTTCCTCATCTGTAATCCATCACCTAAGGAGAATTGAATTAGGGCCCGCTGTGCACCAGCTCTGTCTCAGGCCTTGGGAATACAAAGTAAAAAGTAAACAAATAAGGAACATAACCTCTTATCTCAAGAAACTATCATTCTATCAGCGATGGCAACATTTGCATACATACTATATAAAGAATAAATGCAAAATAAGTGCAAAGTAGGTGAGGGAAGGAGGGTCCTGGCCGTTGAGGAGATCATACATGGCTTCATGTGAAAAGTGATGATTGAATCCATAGCAGAACAATATTCAATTTGCCTCAAAGGAATTATTGGAAGAAATAGTTTGTTGAAAGTAATATGCTATGGAAATGATAATTATTGCTTTGGCCCATTAGATCCTTAGATCTTACACCTATGTGTGGTGTTTATTCATTTTCAGTGCTATCCAACTCTTTATGACTCCATTTAGGGTTTTCTTGGCAAAGATACTGGAGAGGTTTGCCATTTCCTTCTTCAGTTCATATTATAGATGAGAAAACTGAGGAAAATAGGATTAACTGACTTGACCAGGGTCACACAGCTAAGGTCTGAGGTCATTTTTGCACTCAGGTCCTCTGGACTATGTATCATCAAGAACCCTGGCATACACAGGAAGACTTGCTGTACAGGTTCTTAGATCTGCTTTTCTAAAAGGAAAGCAACATTTGAGGGGTCAATAATCACTTTAGTCAAGCACGTATATCATTCACTTAGTTCAGTGGAAAAAAATCAATGCCCTGAACTTCAGAGAAAATACAAAGAAATAATCAACAGACAGGGTGTCCAACTGTCTGACCCTAAGCAATGCATGCGCCACAGATCAACAGACATATGCAACTGTCATACATACATGCATACAGAGGTACCAGAAAGAAGCACCAACATCTGTGTTTTCAAAGGGTGGAGCACCTCCTTAGCAGCTGCCCAGAGTTTAGTCTGGCCAAGAAAACACTTCCAAAGAATAAGCTCCAAGGGAAAACCTCACCTCAGTGTATTAAAATATTTTTCAGAGCCAGAGAGCATAACCACCCTGGAGAACCAGTGCCTCCTTAGAAAATTAACAAAAGGCACTTGAGGGCTATTAATGTACAGGGAGAATATAATTAACATTACAGACTCCATGGCTGGCACTCTGTCTAATGTGTTACCTAGCTGTCCTGCATCTATTTAGCTAACATAAAATAATTTTAAACTGAGTTCAGAATTTTTCAGAAGAACTGCATTCTAGGCTATTGCCCAGGGAAATACCTTCCCTACATGATATCCATTCTTTTGTAGGTCCCCAATTACATCAGAGGTATGACATCCTGGTAGAAACATGGCTGGCAGATGGGTTAATTTGACAAAGGGAAGCTCAAAATTGTTGCATTCACATTAAACATTATAGTCATGTCAACAAAATACTCCAGAAATGTATTTCCTTGGCTGTCACTTCATAAATTTAGACTTGTCTTTTTCACTCCTTAACAAGGTTGTTTTTTTTCCCTATTAGATACTCCCCTTACAAAAATGACTGAAGCAAAAACTACTTCAGATGAAGCTATGATTCCTCTCCCCATGCTAATTCTTGACTTATAACTATTTCAATTTTGTTTTTACTATCAAAAATGTAATCATTTATTGAAGCAGCTAACTTATTAAAATGTTTAATGCTTATGGAATTGTAAAAAAACAAAACCAAACATCTAGATATAGCTTGCATTTTTCCATGAATTCTTTGATTGTTATCAATTTATTTCATCAGTCAATAAACATTTATTAGGTACCAATTTTATGCCAGGCATTGTGCTAAGCACTGTGAATACAAAGAAAGGCTAAAGACAGACCTGGCTCTCAAGGAGTTCCCATAATGGCAACAAACAAACAACTCTGCACAAGTATGCTATGTGCTGGATAGACTGGAAATAATCAACATAGGGAAGAAACTCTAATTAAGAAGAATAGAGAAAGTTAGAAGCCTGGGGTAGAGAGAGCATTACAGGGTTAGGGGTGGGAGAGGAAGTGAAAATATCTGGAATCAGAGAGAGTGTTTTGTTTGAGAAATGGCAAGGGAACCAGTGTCACTCAATTAAAGAGTACATACATTGAGGCATGTGGAAAGAAGTAAGGGGACAATGCTGGTGCATAAATTTTGATCAGAATGTTTGATCAGTGTTTACCAGTGCTGACACAGTTTGAGTTTGTAAGCCATGTGCTTTAGAAGGTTTTCTTAGTCTCTCAATTTATTTTTACATTCTATTTTTTAATTCCTTAAATTTCTATCAAATCATGATTGCAGGTACCATAGGCACAAAAGATAAACATACTACAAATATAGATAATTGATATCTTAGGAAAAAAAAACCCAACAACCTCATATCCACATGTTCATCTCGTCTTTTCTACAATAAAATAATTCAGCAATGTAATAGATGGTTAAAAACACCAATTATTAATGATAGCAGATTAACATTGAAAACCGTTAGAAATAGGATTTTAAGAAATTGAGCTACTGAGATAGAAATGGGGTGGCTTTTGATCAATTCAAACTGTTGTAATTACTGTTAATTGGGTGTTTTCCCAAGCCAATTAAAATAGGATCTTAGATAAGAATCTGGGACTTCAAAGACCATCTACTTCAACCCCTTCACTTTACAGATTAAGAAACTGAGGCCAAAGAGTTTAAGGGATTTGCTGAGTGTCAAAGTAGTACATATTGTTTGAACCCAAGTTTTTGTAGTAAAATCTGTTTCCCGAAGCAATCCCTATATGTGACTACTAATTGCCTGAATCTGCTCCCTCCAGAGCTAAAGTATTGTCATCAGAGCTGGGCAGGAAAATGGTTGCTTTAAGCTTCAGGGTCTTTAGTGATTTGCTAATTCACCATTTTCAGCTACCTAAGTAGCCCATATCTATGCCTTTTTCCAAGCTGTCCTCACCGGTTTAAGCTGCCAGGTTTCCTTCCACTGGGTGTCTCTTTAGTAGAGTTTTCATGAGGTTTAAACTCTGTTATAAGCTCAAACACATCATGGTGTCCATATGCCAAATGAGTTGTTATCCTTTCCTGGCATCAGGGGATGGCTAGTTTCAGTTACCATAGCAATCAATTGCTGCCTTTTGCCTCCAGCTAAACTTTTAACATTCTGTTGTCCAGTTTATATTATGCTAGATTGCTTTTCCTAAAGATCAATGGCAGGGGCAATTTTTTTTCTTTTTTAAATTTGTTTCTTATCTATAACTTCTTAAAGGGAATTTTTCACATTTTTCATTTTGAAAATTAAAAACAAGCAAATATATTTTGAAACATTAAAAAAAACTGATCATAAATAGCAAACTCAGTGGGTTTCTGTTAACATGGAGTTCAAATTCTGGTTTTTTGGGGGAGTTTGGGGGAGTTGCATGGATTTTGACATCATGGTCTCTCTGGACTGATTTCTATCTTAGCAATGAATGCTTTTAACTACCATTGCAAGAGTCCTTCCCGACTGTTTCCTAAGTTAATCAAAGCAAAGGTGTCAGTGGGTTTTACCAACTTCCCACATCTCAGAACATCTGTTTATCTTCCTGGGCAGAGCAGAAGCAGTAAGAGAGATAGGTAAGTTAGATGGAATATAAAAGCCAAGCTACCATAATTCTGTCTTATTAGAAGGAGGTGCTTACCACCTTGACTTTTGGAGAACAAAGAGAAGAAAAGTGTTCCTGACTTCAAGTTTAGCTCTCTCTGAATCACCAAGTTTTTAAGAAGACCTGCATTCAGGTCTTGCTTCTGACACATAATTTTGTAACCCTGTGCAAGTCACACGGTCTCTTAGGAAACTTTCCAAGACTGTGTAGCAGAGAAGATGCTAGGTTAGGTGGGTAGAGGGAGTTTCCTCATCCCATAGGAGTTCCCTATACCAAAGATATCCCAGTTGCAATACCTGTACCCAAGTTCCTCCCTAAGACAATTTTTTCCCCAAAACTTCCTCCTGGGCAAAGCTGGCACCCCTCCCCTCAACACAACACTTGAGGGTTTTCACACACATTGAAACTAGCCTCAATAAGAAGCAAAGTCCTGATCACTGGGGACCAGCTCTGTAAATCAGTGAATGTCTGAGCACTGACTGCAATTCTGTCCACTCAGGCAATTGTGAGCATTGTGTGTCTTGTCCATTAGTTTGTTTATTGAATAAATAAAAGTTATGGGCTATTAGTTTTCACTAGAGGATGTGACCATAGATACCATAATGGTGTTTAATACCACTATCTACCCTGCAAAGAAGAATAAATTCAAGCACTAATTGGTTGGGCAGAGAACCTATATTGAACCCTAACAGCCCCTAATGCTTGTCTGACAAAGACATAGATAATTAATTAGGATTGAAGTGGACACAAGACCAAGAGGGCCAGCCCCAGGCAAAGATCGTGAAATACTCATCACTTTTGGCATTTTCCCATTCTTTTTCCACTCTACTTTCTATCTCTGTTCACGAGCCTGGAGTTCTATCATAATGCCACACTCAGACCCTACTCGTATCACTAAACTTTTCCTGATTTAATGCTGTGTCTCAGAAAATTCTAGACTTTGTTCCAATCCTTCAGTCATCAATTCAATTCAAGTTGTCTATTGTATAAACCATAAATATTTAGAACCCATAAGTGACTGAATAAATCACTGCACAAGGAGAAGATTTGGCATTTTTTAGGCATGATCTGTGTGTGTATGTGTGTATGTATGAGTCTGTGTGAGTTTGTGTGAAAAGACCAATTAATGCCACGCCTCTTTAATTTTTGGGTTAATTCCTGCAGGTACCATTTGGCTCAGAAGGCATTACACTACATCTGTTGTGGCTTCCAACTCAGGGTTTACCAAAATCTTGAACTCTGAAAAAGCCCTTCCATTTCTGACTCTTTTCCCAGCAAGCCATCTGCCCCCTGTTTGGGGTTTGTGAATGAGGACATTCAATTTTTAAAAAGCTTTTGATCAGGTCATAAATCTAGAGTGGAAATTTCCCCAATTTACTGCTGGGGAAACTGAGCATCAGTTTAAGTGACTTGCTCGAGGTCATACAGCTAGATCTTATAAATTATCTCATTTAGCACCTTAGAGGATTTGTGGTCTAGTCATTTAATGAGTGGAGGGACTGAAGTATATAGAGTATAAATGACCTATGCAACTTCTTTAGAGTTAAAAAGAACCTCAAAAGCTATCTAGGTGCATATCAGGAAAATGAGGCAGGTTGGTTTGGTCAGGATCAAATGAAATAACATGTAAAATGCTTTGTGGATCTCAAAATTCTATGTAAATGTTCAGCCATGTCAGACTCTTTGTGAGCCCCGTTGGGTTATATTTTTTTTTGGCAAAGATATTGGAGTGGCTTGCCACTTCCTACTTCAGATCATTTTACAGATGAGGAAACTGAGGCAAACAGGGTTAAATGATTTTCTCAGGACCACATAGCTAGGGTCTGAGGCTTTATATGAACAGGAAAATGAGTCTTCCTAACACCAGGCTCTAACCACTGTGCCACCTAGCTGCTCATGTAAATGTTAATAGTTATTTAAAACTACTATTAACTAGCATTTAATAGTAATTGTTATTTAATTTAGTAATACTTACTATGGTTACACAGGCAGTAAATGTCCGAAGCAGGATTTGAACCCAGATCTTCCAGCTGCAATTCCAGTATTTTTGTGATGATGAAGATTCACTTAGAATCTCACTATCACATGATCTCCTGAAGAATATGGAAAAGTTGCCCTACATGTGATCAAATTTTGGCATTGTGCTAAATGACAAGGTTCTTTTCCCTCTTGATTTCCTTTAGAAGTGATCAACCTTCTTGGATAATCATTTGTTTTTCCTTATTTTGCTAGCATGTATATACTGCCTGAAGGAACGCAAAGCACTTTCTGTATTTGCTAACTCTGGGAGGTCAGTGCTATGATTATTCCTCTTTGACAGATGATAGAACTGAGACTGAGAGTGGTTAAGTGACTTGCCCAGGGTCAAATGGCTAATAAGTGTCTGGAGAAGGATCTGATCTTAGGTCTTCCTAACTCTAGGTCTAACACTGTGACTGTTATACCACCGGTTGTCTACATAATTGTGTGCCATTGTATGCAATATAGAAAAGGGGCCTAGGGGACAGAAATTCCACTATTTTGTGCTATATCACAGTGCTCTTGTGGAGAGATTCCAGAGAGTTGAAAAGATCCTGTACCGCCTGCCAGGTGACCTGACCCCACTTTGCAACCCAATCAAACATCATACTTTTGCCTCAAGGACCCAATCCTTGTTAAAATGCAAATACCTTTGGAAGCAGTGAAGAAGCCAAACTGTGTAGAGTACTCCATTTGGGGGATAGCTAACCCCCAGCTGAAAGTCATGCCTCTCTCCAACACTGCCTGCTCTCCATTTCTTCCTCTCCTGCTTCATAATTATGTTCAGTCTCAAAGCCTGCTTTCTGAGACTTTGGGATGAATGTAGGCATCCAGGTCATCATAGAAGAAGAACGTGGGGAAATGGGGGAAGAGAAAATGGGGTTACAAGTCAAAAGACATAGATTTGAGTCCTAGTTCAGTCAATTATTAACAGGGTAGCCTTGACCAAACACATATCATCTCTGCATCTATTTCCTCATCTATAAAATGGGCATTGTGGTTCTTTGCTTGCCTAACTCATAGGCTGAAATCTGATGAGGTTACATAGTTTGATAAACATCAAAGCATTAAATAAATATAACCTCATGTTTATGTATTGCAGGATCACTGATGTAAAGTTGGAAAGGATCTTGGAGGCCATTGAATATAACTCCCTCCTATTACAAGTGAGGAAACTGACGCATAGAGAGGCAAATGACTTGCCAAAGGAAAGGATCTAAGGAAAGGATTTGAATCCAGGTCATCCTGACTCTCATTCTATTACATTATCTATTATGCCAGATCACTGGATGGTTTTGTCCTTCATAAGCTGGTTTACCCTAAATACCAATGGGGGCTGCAAAGTCATAGACTTATTTCCTAATGACAAAAATTCATCCAGATTAGGTTCTGTTTGGAAGGTCTTCTAGTTGGGTAGGATCTCACTCAAGAGGATTTGGGCAATTTCATCTGTCATCAATGTACTTCAGAGACTGATTGGCCTACAGAGGCTAGTCCCTGAATGAGAAAATAGAAAGGAAAAACTTTAGTTCTAATTTAATAAAGGTTACTAGTAAAATAGAAAATAACAGTTTCTGTTATAACCTTGAGCAAGTCCTCCTACCCCTCTGGGTCACTTTTCTCTCATATTAAATAAGGAGGTTGACTTAAATGACCTCTCAGATGCCTTCTAGTTTTTAATCCATGAATTAATGATTGTAAGTAAACTAAATTTCGAAGAAAATTTACAACTATTTCTCTCTAGTTCTTTCACTTAAAGCCAAGTAAGCAATACTTACAAATTTCATTTACTGAAGACACAATGGAAATACTCAGTTCATATATCAATCAATATGGCTGCAGATTTCAATGAGGAACAAAAGAAGACAGTTTTCCAGTTTTTAAGTCATAAACATAGTTGTAGTTGAATACAAATAGATTTTTGAGTCAGCTGCATTGGTTATTGCATTATTAAGTAGCAAATATTTTCTTTTTTGTTGAATTTCAAAAGTGACTAAAACTATCACAACGAAGTTGGAGATCTCAGTTTGATAACATATGTTTGGTTCATGTTGAAGGAACATTCAACGATTCTTATTGATCAAAGGTGAATCGAAGCCTTTGGTTATTAATGTTCACATTCATTCCAATATCTAAATTCTTACCCATCCCCTCTTTCACCTGCCGCCTTTGCTCTTCACCGTTAATTGTGTATTATGATGGCTTTGGTTAAAATAACATTCTCTCACTGGAAGTAATAACATTTGACATTTATATTCTGTTTTCTAGTTGGCAAAGTACTTTAGATACCTTGTCTTTTTTTTTAGTAAGTTCTTGCATTATTACGAAGTTCCAGGTCTACCAGAAAAATCTCTCTCACACTGTGGTCATAGCTGTGCACAGAGTTCTCCTGGTTCTGCTCCTTTAGCTCAGCATCAGATCATTTAAGTCCTTCCAGACTTCCCTGAAGTCTTCTTTTTCATCATTTCTTATGGTGCAATAGTATTCCATTACATTCATATACCATAATTTTTCAGCCATTCCCCAATTGATGGGCATCCCCTTGATTTCCAGTTTTTTGACCACACATAGAGAGCTGCTATAAATATTTTTGTACGTGTGGGACCCTTTCCCATTTTTATGATCTCTTGGGGATACCCTTGTCTTCTTTAATCAAATATTTCCTCCATATCTGAACTATGAAATGGCTATGATTTTCTTGATTTTATCCATCTGAAAACTGAGGCTCTGAAAATTTAAATGACTTATTTTGTGACAAAGTTAGTGAATGGCAAAGGTGTGATTTGAACCCAGACCTTCCTAGCTCTTAATCTAGTGCTCCATTCCTCCCCTGAGGAGAGAGGCTGCGGATTTTGAGTAGCTCCATCTCACTTAAATACAATTCACTGAAAAGTCAATACATTACCTATGACGTCATCCCTTCCCCCTTCACCAGGAGAAAGCAGATAAGCAATAACAAACATTTATATAGTGCTTCAAGGTTTGCAAAGTATTTTATTCAATCTCATTTCAGCCTCAGAACCACTTTGTGAGACAGGTATCATGTATTATTCTTCACAGGTAAGAATGTTGCTTTTCCATTGTGAAAAGGGAAAGTAGAGAAGTCATCCAGTCCAACTTGTTCTCAGCTTTTGGGTGGGGGGAAAAGGAAAAAAACATTATAAAGTCTTTCATTAGATCCTCTACTGGTTAGCCCAGGATGTATCCAAGATGGCTAGCAGAATCAAGAGTATGAGCCACTAGTGACAGCAGCCCAGAGTCAGTTAAAATAAAATACTGTGATATATGTTTTACTGATCTGAATGTGGTCATATCATCTGTAAATTACAGCACTCAGCTGTTTTTACATTTAGCCATTATTCTGTCATTTGTCCAGCTGCCAAGTTCCTCCCTCCCAACCATATGCACCCTTTACAAGCCTTAGAAGCAGCTGTCTCCGAAGTGAGTCAGTTCAGGGAAATAAATAAAGAGAAAAACAAATTGTATAAAAGTAGATTAACTTCTGTTTAACATCTTTTACATTTGGTTCTCTCCAGCAGCCACTAATCCCATCCCTTAAGTAAATTCAGCCTGTGAGCTGGTTTTGCATTCCATGTGACTTGAGTGCTAAGTATTCTACTTTCCAGACTGGCTGGGTACCTATTGTAATTATGATCTTTCATTGGTTAAGTAGGAAGAACCATTGGATCTGGATTGGAGCTTCATGAGTCTTTCATACTCATGGGCTTAGAAACTTAGGGAGTTAGAGAAAATCCTCCATTTACAGATTGAAGATGCTCTCCAGTTGTGTTATTTGACAAATGATAGTTTTCCTTTAATTTTGAAAAGTAGAGATATTAGAGAAGATTGATTACTGACTTGAAGATTGTAATCATTGAAGGATCCCTTCACAACTAGCTGCATCTCTGCCTTAGCTTCTGCTAAACAGGAGAAAGTAGTATAAACTCTAGATGAGGAATATTAGAATCAGTTGATTAATTAACAATTATTAAGCATCCCTATGTGCCTGGTACTGTTCTAAGTCCTCAGGATACAAACAAAACAAAAAAGCAAATCCAAATCCCTCCCTCAATGTGTTTGCCTTCTAAGTGGGCACATAACACACACAGACACACACACACACACACACAAATAGGTATATTCAAGATGCATGGAAAACAGATGGTCAATTGATTAGAAGAGAAGATAGCAGCAGCTGTAAAGGCTGGGAAAGGCTCTCCTGCAAGAGAAATATTAAGAGAGCATCTGGGCCAGTCCAGGTCTAAAGAGTTTGGGAAGACAGAAGAACGGAGGGGATAGATCTTTGGATTTAAAATCAGAAGACTTAAATTTGATTCCTGTGTGTGTCCTCAGCAAATCACCTCTCTGATCTTTGATTTCCTCATCTGTAAAATGTGAGTTTGGGCTGGATGGCCCCTGTAAGGTTTCTTTTAGCTCTAGATCTATGATCCTACTCAGCAAAAGGTGAGGGAATGAGAATTGGGCAGAGATGTGCTCATTTGTGAAACATAATAACAAAAAAATTCCTCAAAAGAAATGTCCCTCACTGATCTGTCATATTGACTAAATTACCACTTTTTATATAGTTCCTTTAGTGTTTTGACTCCCTATCATGGCATGGTGGGAATGGGGTGGTAGTGCCTTGTCTAGTTTTTCTCTCCATTCTAATACTAAGGACTCAAGCCTCGGAGCCAGTTCTTATCCTAAAGTTTTGGATTCAGTTTGCCAATTTCCCCTATCAATACTCTTGGAACATTTTAGCAGGTTTTTATCTTGCATGTCTACCCTATCAAAAGAGTAGAAGGTAGGGAAAAGGGCATTGGTCCTTGAGTCTGAGGTCTTGGATTCGAAATCCATCTCTGACTTCTAATAGGTTTGGATTTTAGTCTCCTTGAAATTAATTTCTTAATCTCTCTTAATCATAATCTAATTTAATCATAATCTCCTTGGGATTCAATTTCTTGACCTGTACAATAGGAGAATTGGCCTGAATGACCTCTCACATCTCAAGACATGAATCTTGATTTTCACCTTAGACTCACCTCTATAGGCAGCTGGGCAGCACAGTGAAGAGGGTGCTAGATTTGGAGTCAGGAAAGCCTGACTCTGAATCTTGTCTCAGACCCTTAATATTCATGAGACCCTGGTCAAGTCACAGTCTCTCAGACTTAGCCATGAAATAGAGGTGCTTCCCTCATAAGGTGACTGTGAACATCAAATGAGATTTTACATGTAGCTTTGTAAACCTTCACACACTATATAAATGCCAGCTATTCCTGGCATCATTGCTATTCTTATCCATTGCAAAGACTTACCTTCCTGAGTTCAAATCTGTCCTCAGACACTTACCAGTTGTATGACCCTGGGCAAGTCACTTCACCCTGTTTGCCTCAGTTTCCTCATCTGTAAATTGAGCTGGAGAAGGAAATGGCAAAACTCCAGTACCTGTGCCAAGAAAACTCCAAAAAGGGTCATGAAGAGTGGGGCAAAACTGAAAAAAAAGTGACTGAAAAAAAAAACAGTGAATTTATCCTCTACGTGGCTTGCTTTGTATATATTTCTTTGCTCATTTTCTTTTCCATTATATTGTAAGTTCCTTAAGGGCAGGGGCTGTCTTTTTATTCTTTGTATCCCCAGTATTTGGTACAATACCTGGCACACAGTAGACATTTCATAAATATTTATTGTGTGGCTGAGTGTGATTCCAGGCACCTTTCAAAGAGGACAGAGCCTCTATTCCTCCTCCTAGCCCCTTCATATGCCTCAGGTATATCTCCAACAGAATTGCCTAATTTGACAAAGAACAAATCCAAGAATGCATCTGGTACATGTGATACATCTGTTACAGCTGCTTCGAATGAGGGGGGAAGGGCTCAAGGGGCTGACTATTTCTCTCTAATCCTGAGGGGAAATAAACATCCCAAGCTACTTGTAACCTCATGCAGTCATTGTCTTAGCTTGGAGGGAAAAAAAGACTTCCACATTAGCTTTTGGAGAAACTGTTTCTCTAGTTGCAACCCAGGGAGTCATTCCCATTACTGAAATCTGACTTCATCTTCTCAGAAGCATCATGAAAGCATGAAAAATGGTTGTAAACCTTCAAGATGTCACCTCTTAAAGACAGTTCTCATGGCGATGATATTAACATGTGTGAAAAGTTATATGGTCCCTGCCAATACAGAACTGATAGACAATCTGTGCAGATTGTGTTACTGAAGTTGAAATTAAATATCATTGTGACGGAGGACCAGAAAAGTACATTTGAGCACATGATGTTGGGGAATGGTCTTTCTGAATCGTTTCTTAAATAGACCCTGGATTGCCTGTTGTATCTCTAAGCTTGTAACTGGTTGTTGCAGTTTTAAAAAAAAATCAAATTTTGGGTTGATTGGATTTTTTGATGATGAAGCCAATAGTCGATCGTGAATTGTCCATCTCCCTACTGATTGCTCTGCATGCAAATGCAGCCATATACTACTCCTAACACCAGTTATGTCTGGGATTCCATGCTGCTCAGATTTTGGGAGAAACTGATTCTTAAGGCACAATAATAATGTTCAAATTCTAGACAAATGAAACAATGATCCGACCATAATCCCCAAGCTCTTTTCCCACGAAGGGCTCATGGGGAGGTGTGGCCCAGATGGCTTCTACCTAAAAGCGATGCAGGGTCCAGAGTGGCAGAACTTCTGAACCAACTGGCAGGGGGCTGAAAGGGTTGAAACAGAAGGGCTGAGATGATCTGAGATCAGAACCTGCTTCTGCTAAAGAAAAAAGGATGCCTACTGTTTGAACGGAATGAAAGCTGCCCTCACTCCATGTACAAAAGTAGCTTCAAATGCCTTGACTTGAACAAAATACCTGATTTTTTCTTGAAAGGATGGGTTCAGCCTCCTGACCTTCAATTCTTCTGTCACAGAAAAGTTTCAGTTTTCTTCTGAATGTCACTTTAAAAAGTTTCACTTGTTTCTAGAAGGCACTTATGTGCCAAGGGAAAGCCTGGTGGTGGGTGCATGTTCCATGCAGCTTGTGATTGCTACAGAAACTAAAGAGTGTTTTTCTAAGGGGCTGTGTTGTGTAAAACTATAAAATCAGCTACTTTTCTCCAATGCACCCCTAACCTCTGTTATTGTCTTTTAAAGACATACGCCAGGAGGGAAGTGGGTCAATTGTCACAACTGAGGCCCAGGCTACTCTCCCTGATGGTGGAGAGGGGACCTGGCATAATGGGAAGGACTCTGAACTTGAATTTGTGGGTTGGAATCTTAGCTCTATGAGACTGTGAGCAAGACATTTAAATTTGTGAGTCTTAATTTTCTAATTGCAATAACTACCTCATAAAGTTGTAGGGGGAGATAAAAACTCTGCAATGTTTTTAAAATTATCTTAATTTTAAAAACTATTTTTAAAAAATGTAAATTATTTATTATTTTTAAATTACAATTTTAAAAAATTGGCAATAACCATCTTTAACTCTCCCATGGAAGGAAGGGAAAGAAAGTAAAACAAAATCCTTGTAACAAATATGTATAGTCAAGAAAAACACATTGAAGCATTGACCACGTCCAAAAATTTATGTCAAATAGAATCCATCTCCAGAATGGACCAGGATGCCAGGAAGTTGGAAAATGAATGGAATGCTTCAGTATCACTCTTTCAGAATCTCAGTTGCTCATTTGTCTTTACAGTGTTGTTATAAATCTTAAAGTGATACATGTATGTATGTGGGAAGTTGTTCTGTGTTGTCACTGTTTTATACATTAGGTTTTCTTACTCCCTAAAGGCATCTATTCAGGCAGATTTGGTCCCTCAGTCTACATTGTTACCAGATACTCCCTGGCTTGGGAGATTACTGGATTCCCCAGGCTTTCTTTCCAAAGTAAGCAACAAAATTTTTTGTTCTCTTAAGATTGAGGCAAATAGGGTTAATGAATGGATAAAGTAATTATTTTAAAAGAAGCCATTAAGCACTTCCCAAGTGCCAAGTGCTGTGCTAAGGTCAGAGTTCACAATACAAAAGTTACAGAAATCCCTCCCCTCAAGAAGGTTGTTTTAGAAGAAACATATAACACACAATAGGAATGGGGGCCAGAGATAGTTATTTTGACTTTTAAATTTACAAGGATGGCATATGGAGTCATAGGGGAGCCATATCATTTCCAGCAATTTCAACTAAAACACATTTACTAGGTAATTGCAAGAAAATGTGACTTGAAGTAATGGAAGGCACAAAATTTATAGTGGAGAAGTTTGAGGAGGCATTGGGTTACTCTTTGCTCTCCTTCTCCCTTTCTGGGCTAGTGGAATCTCCCTCCACTTTCGGTTGATTCACTTTCCTGTCTTATTCTTCCTCTCAAATGAAAGGGAAAAGAAATCTGCTCAGGTCCATCCTCATTCACCTTTCCTTCAGTTGTGATAGGACATTCTGGGCTGAGAAAGATCAAAGAATCCCAGAACTTAGACCAGGAAAGGAATGTAGACATAACCTCTTTAACAAAGGAGGAAACTGAGTCCCAATGAGAGTTTCTTCGTATCAGTAGGAAGTAACAAAGCTGGGAAATCTCAACCCTAAGTTCACATATTAAACATCTTGACTCACTCTCAGATAGCTAATACTTCTGACCTTATCCTATGTCTTTCCTCCAATAACTTTACCTGGTCCTATATTCTTTCTGTACTGCCTTTTCCATTAAGTGACTGGATCAATCATCTATGGTAAGCAGATAATGACACAAATGAATCATAGCTAGCTCTTGAGACACAGCCTGTGTGTGTATGTGTGTGTATGAGAGAGTGTGTGTATGTGCGTGCACATGGAACATTCTCAAATGTCCTGACTGAGCACTTTGTGCTATGAGATGATGAGTTTCCTCATTGGAACCTATAATCTCCTTATTGGCCACTAAGCTGAAAGAGATATTTACTCAGGAGATCTTTAAAAAGAGATTAACCCCACTCTACGCACTTTCTTCTCCTCCTGGATTTGAATGATGTCATTACTGCTTTGAGCTAATCCAGCTCTCTCTAGGGCCCACCATAGCAGACACAGGATATGGTTAAAACCTGGATCCTGCTTAGTTGATCCTGGTCCTAGACTTTGGGCTGCTTCTTCTGTACTTCTGGTTTTATCGTCTCAGGTCAACGAGAAACTATTCCAAGATGAACTCATCCAGTCTTGGAAACCATTTTGTGTCTTTGAGAAGCCTAGATATCCTGGGTCCCTTTGATCAGAGTTCTGAAAAGTAGCAGGACGAAGTATCCCCAGTAACAACTGCATAGTTATTGGGGAAAAGGGTCACTGGTTAGAGACTGAGTACAATTCCTGCCTGGCTTACCAGAAGACAGAGTCTGAGGAAGACAGTGCAGAACTGAGGTGAAATGTAAAGAGCATGATTAAGAGTGCCCCAAACTGTTTCTTAATGAGGTAGTTTTAAGTTTCCCCTGATGAGCACCAATTATAACAGTAGCTATAAATTTTATAAATCACTGTACTCATTTTAAAAGTTTTACTCTTAATCTAAGTTTATGAGAACTTAAGCATTTTGTATAGTAAATAAATACCTGTACTATGCCAGATCTTCACTATATGACATTTGCTTTATTTTTTTCCTCCCCTTTGGGGTAGTCCCTAGACAAGAGCCAAAGCTAAGTTTTCAGCAAAATCATCCCAAGAACATTGGGATAGGCTGGGGGTAAAACAAGGCAAAGCATATGAGAAAAGAGAACCTAAATCTCATGGAGGATCCCCCAGAGCTGAACTCCAGCTGAGTCATGTGTAGGGGTTAAAAGCAAATGGGCCCCTAAATAGAAAGTGAGTGGGCACACTGCCCCATTTCCTTGGGCCTGGCAAAGTTTGTTACTGCTAGACCTGAAGCTACGAATATCTTCAATACTGAATAGTTTCAGCATCCTTGATTGTATCATGTAGATAATTCTCCTCCACTGATGCAGAGCAAAACCCCTTTATAACTGAGGTTAGTCTAAGGACCAGAACATCCCTTATCCTGCAGAGATGGGCTCACCTATGGTAGTTTCCGAACTAGATAGACAGTCTATCTCTAGACCCAACTTGGTAGGATTTATCAGAGCCTGAATTCTGCAGGCATAGCTTTTGAGAATGAAAGGTTGTTTCCATATTATGGTGAATCAGCCCCAAAAGCAAACCTTTATTAAATGCTACTGTGCTCAAGGTGAGAGATTCCAGGCATGCAATGACGAATATGAAATATTTCTTACCTACAAAGAGCTTATATTCTTTTCTTAAAATTTATTTTTTGTATTCTTATATCCCCCCACCTCCACTCTTATTTATATATACATATCTTTTCCATTCTCTTCCTAGGAAGTCATCCTTTCTAATACAGAATAAAAAAGAAAGTGAGAAAGAGGGGGGGAAGATATCAGGTAAACCCATCAGTACAGGAAACTGTCTCACTAGGATATACAGTATTCCACACCCATAATTCCCCATATCTATAAAGAAGAAAAATGTTCCTTTTCAAGAACCTTGCATTTTATCAGAGAGAGAGAGAGAGAGAGAGAGAGAGAGAGAGAGAGAGAGAGGGAGGGAGGGAGAGAGGGAGGGAGGGAGAACATGAATAAACATGACTAAATATAAAAGTCATGTAACTTGGATGTGGAGTTATGCCTACTCATTTAGATAGTATAGCCCAGGGGGTAGGGGTAGAGCACATTATGTAGAACTCATACCCCTTTCCTTCCTTTTTTCTTTCCTTCCTTCTTTCACTTTCCTTCCTTTCTTTCTTCCTTCTTTCCTTCCTTCCTTCCTTCCTTCCTTCCTTCCTTCCTTCCTTCCTTCCCCCAACCTCTTCCCTCTCTCTGTTTCTCTCTCTGTCTCTATCTCTCTGTCTTTCTCTCTCTCTCTCTCCTCTCTCTCTCTCTCTCTCTCTCTCTCTCTCTCTCTCTCTCTCTCTCTCTCTCCTCTCTGTCTCTGTCTCTCTGTGTCTCTGCCTGCCTGTCTGTTTCCCTCCCCTTTCGGAGGTAACTCTGGTGAAGTGATATAAAGAGACTTCAAAAAATATAAAGCAGTCCATCACATGATAAAATGACAGTTGCCATTTCAAGGGAGAAAGAAAGAAGGCACTGTTCCCTAGATTGTGTGTAGTGTCAAAAGCCCTGAATTTAGAATCAGAAGATATGGGTTCAAGTTCTACCCTCAGCAGTCATGTGCTCTGTGACAATTTAAGAAGTTAAAAGGAAAGTATATTGTAAGCTTGAAAGCATTATAGAGCTATGTCTCTAATATAACTGGTCCAAAGTTTCTGACTGGAAAAGGGCAATCCTGGGAGCTTCACACATATTAGTTGAATTATGCAGCTGTATCTTTCTTTTTCTCCCCTTTCAGCTCTGCCAGGAGGCGAGAAAAATCCGAGGGAACTCGGTAGAAATTCTTAGCGCTTAGCTAGCAGAGGGTGATAAGAAAACAATGAACTCTCTCAGATTTCTCTCTTCCTAGAGCAGTTAGAGCCAAGAGGGAAAAGGGCTTTTGACTCAAAGCTTGCTGGAAGCCCTACAGCTGTGGATAAGCCCTGGACACTAAGAAAGGTTTAAAGTTAGAAAAATGTGAGAACTGGAGTTTGAATCTGAAAGGTTGATTCTCAGTTTGCTCTAATACTTAGAATGCTCCACTGAAACTAGAAAAATAATAGCTGAAATTTAACTGATGCTTTATGGTTTGCAAAACATTTTATGTTTCATCTCTTTCGTTTCTCTTCTAAGGTAGGTACTGCGATACTGTCATTATCCCCATTTTACAAATGAGCAAACTGAGGCTGACCGGCTAAGAGACTTGCTCAATGTTCTATAGTTAGTAAGTATCTGTGGCAGGATTAGAACTCGGATCTTCCTGACTCCATGTCCAGAACTTCTTTCAGTGAAAATTGTAAGCCATTCATATCTGTCCATTCTGTGTGACTCCTGTCCACTCCCCTTTATAAGTTTTTCTTGGGGCTGTACATCTTTCTTGATTTCTCTAGACACTGAAAATATTTTAGTGCAATACATAGACTATCTCCAAGTCTTTGTCTATGCGTTATAGATCACCTATACTCACTACATGACAAAGTTGGTGATCCCTAACAATTGCCTGGTGACTCAGGGGTGTTCCAGGGTCTGGCAAATGTTAGTTGAAGGCACATCAACCCTGATTCCCCTCTGCTTATTCTCAGGCATACCTTGCTTGTTTTCCTGAAGTTCAAGGTGGTCATGGCTTTGAATTTCCTCTCCCCCTGTGTGGCCAAGAGGAGCCAGGTGGGTCAGATAGATCCAAGAACAGACTTCAAAAAAAGACAGAGATGTTGGGTCCCTAAGAGGAGCATTAGGCACCCACTGATATGCAAAATGACCTGTCATGGTATATTTTATAGTAATTGAGATCTGGTTGTCACTCAGTGGTCCCAAATGTTTGTCCCTGAGTCTCTGGCAGCTCTAGCATCATGATCTGGTCAGTCTTTTAAAGTGTTCCTTTGCAGTAGGTATTTCATGACATCTTAACATTACATTAGACATGGACCCAACTTCTCAGCTCTCTGTGGTTCCATTCTGAGGTTTGAAGGCACGAAGAAAGGTTCCTCCTGCATACAAGGACTATATACAAAAGGCTCAGAGAATTGAGTTAACTTGTCAACAAGCACATAGCTAAGTTGAGGGTCAAAAGTGGGTTTTGGAACTAAAAGCACTCCATGCCCCATGCCACCATGCCTCCCCATAGGACTTTGTGAAGAACATGCAAAAATGGAATGAGGAGGTAGTGAACTGCTCATCACAGATATGCATATAGAAAATGGTAACCTTGTGTTAAGGATAAATATTATAGAGTATATTCGTGCTTGACATGGTGACTACATGACCTTGAAGGTCCCTCAAACGCTAAGATTTAGCAATTCTTTCAGAGTATTTCCCAAGTAGTCAATGGAGGAAGGTTTGGATCCCGGTGCTTTGAACCTTGATACTTCTCCATAGGATCACAAATCTATATGTAGTTTAAAGGGACCCCATGAGGAACCTATCTCGCACAACCTCTTCTTTTCAGGAAACTAATTCTCTGAAATATGAAAAGAATTACCCAAGTCACAGGGCAGCTAGGTGGTACTATGGACTTGGAATCAGGGATTCTCATCTTCCCTAGTTCAAATCTGGCCTCAGCCACTTACTAGCAATGTGACCCTCAGCAAACCACTTAGCCCTGTTTGCCTCAGTTTCTTCATCTGTATAATGAGCTGGAGAAGGAAATGACAAACCATTCTAGTATCTTTGTCAAGAAAACCCTATAAAATGCCTGGGAATATACTTGCCAAGACAAACTCAGGAACTATATGGACATAGTTACAATCTGACTTTATGTAAATAAAGTCAGCTTTAAAAAAAAAAGACCCCAAATGGGGTCATGAAGAGTTGAACACATCTGGAAAGACTGAACAGCAACAGCCCAAAGTCATGTAAATTAGTAGTTGTGTGCCTCAGAGACAGCATTTGAACCTGCATCCTCTAACTGCAGAGGCTGATGTTTCAGCTTCTTTTCTCTTCTTGGTAAACCATTCTTGAGGGGTGGTTACTGCTAATTTCTTTCCAAGGAGCCTGGGGTATAGCATTTGTAAAACTTGCTTTTCATATAAGCTGTTTGCTTAGCTGTTAACGACTGTTGAAGGACTTGTAGGGCCACCCGTTAAGGAATGGCTCAACAAGTTGTGACATACAATAATTTTAGAGTTGACATTTATCTAAGCCAGACACAGTGCTAAGCGCTTTACAATTAACTATTTCATTTAATCCCCACAGCAGTCCTGAAAGATAAATGCTGTCATTATCCTCATTTTACTGTTGACATATAAAGAGGTGAAATGACTTGCCCAGGGTCACACAACTGGTAAGTAGCTAAGGCCTGAGTTTAAGCTCAGTTGTTTCTGACTCCATGCCTGGTGCTCTACTGACTGAGTGCTGGAATGGAATACTTGCTGTGCTGGGGGACGTGATGGATGTCATCAATGTGTAGAGGCATGGGAAGATTTGTGTAAACTGATTCAGTGAAGTTAGCGGAACCCAAAGTAGCTGATATAACTACAACAATGTAAATCGACAGAATAATTATAAAATGCATCAAGCTTTCTAAAATGGTTTATAAATATTGTCTCATTTTAAAAGAGACCAAGATTCATCATAAGACAATTGAAAGTGAATGTTGCAAAGAAAAACTTGGCCCCAAAGAAGGAATATGAGCATATATCTCCCCACTCCTATCCCTACTATGGTCAACTACAGTTCCAAAGGACTAGTGAGGAATTGTACTGCCCACCAGCTGATGGACTCAGGGCAGATTACAACATATTTTCTTTTCTTTTTGGACATGGTTTTAATGTGGGAATTTGTTTTGCCTGCCTATCCATATTTGCAATGGGTTGCCTTCCCAATGAGTAAGGATAGGTAGGGGGAGTGAGAGAATTTGGAACACAAAATAAAATAAAAATACAAGATAATCCCACAAACACTCTTTTGCCAAAATAAGAGTTCCACAGGGGAAGAATATCCGATGTATTTCCAGATTTTGAGGTTGTATTGGTTGTTTTTGCTATTTATCCCCACCCCCCTTCCCTTCCTCTTTTTCTACTTTCTTTAAAAAATATTCTGAAGAAATCCATTTATTTTAGTGCGACTACATAGCATGACTATAGTGAAAATGTGCTCAATAGGAAAGTATATGTAGAACCTATACAGAATTGTATGCTGTCATGGGGAGGGAGGGGGGTAGCGGGGGGAAGGTGTGGGGGCATAAAATCTTAATTTTAAGGAAGTGATTGTAGAACATTTATAAATAAATAAATAAATAAATAATTTAAAAAAGTTCTGTTACGTAAGATGACTCTCTGGGAGGGGTAGGAATGAATTTAGGTCATATAAAAGCAAAAGATATCACAAAATTATTTATTTAGTAAGAAAGTCATTCAAAGGACCCCTGTATTTTGTATGTCTATTGTATTGGAATGTAGTTTGACTTTAAGAGTCAATGAATTCAATTTAATTCAATAAGTGTTTAAGCTCCTGAGTACTGTCCCAGGTGCTGAGAATTCATAGATGAAAAGAAGGCATTCTCTGATCTCAAAGAGTGTGTAGAGTGAATGTCTTCCAGTAAGGGTTGGAAGAACATTTTTTTTCTGTCTGATACAGAGGAAATTCTTTCTCGCATTGGACTAAAATAGTTGGATTAAATAGCTACCGAAATCCCCTGTGATTTGTTGAAAATGTATTTCAGTACCACTATTGGTGAGATCACTGGGCTGGTATTGCATTATCTGACCAGAATAGTAGCATCTTTAGTGTGCTTATGTAAGTATCCAGGTGGCTATGAACATAGTTACCAACTGGGGACTGATCGAACTAGAGAAATCCTTTTCTTTCACCAGAGCATTGCATCGTGATGTCCCAGGAGTTTCTTAAAAAACCCCAGAAGAGCTATTGTAACATTCTGGCATTTGCTGGGTTATGGTGCATATACACAATCTTATTCTGACTGCCTCATCATAAGCTGAAAAGTCCCAGTGTACAGAGTGCTTTAGAACTCAGCCTTAGGGTCTGGGTGAGGGCTCCTCTCAAACCCTTCATTCATAGGACACTGAACCATCCCTTCCCTCTCATTGGAGACTAGGTAAAGCCCCATTCTCCCTAAATGCTTTCTTCCCAGTTATATGCAGTAATTCAAGGGGAGGGCAGAGGGAAAACCTTGTTTCAAGATAATAAGAACAGAAAAACCACATATCTTTAATACAGTATAGGTAGAAAAGGCACTATTCCACACAAAGTCATTCACAGGCTATGCTAAAACAAGGGGAAAGCACCCTGATCAGCTAGAGAAGCTGGCCTACATTTTGTTCAACTAATCCCCTGTTATTCTCACCCAACTAATTCTGGATCCAATTTATCCAATGAGCAGAGAGTGGTGCACAGCGTGCCCCAGTGCTCTGGGAGGTTGTTTGCTTGTTACTGGGGGTATACCTTAGCTAGTTCTCATACTTCCCAATTGGGAAGCCCAGGAGTATGATTTCCTTGCCCTTTTGAGAATCTTAAGTAGAAAAATATCAAAGTCTTTCCAATTTGGTTCCAAAAAACATTCATCCTCATGACTCCAGTCACCACAGGGATTTCCCCACCTGAGCTAAATCAAAAATAAACATGGCCTAAACTGGAGGAAAGAGAATAGATGAGAGTCTCACCAAAAGGTTCCTAATAGAGGAATTGCCTCAGGCTGATTCCTCACTGGTTGTATGGGCGACTGATTGGTTTTCCCTTCTTAGTAGCCCTCCATCATGAAAGATGTAATGCTGGTTTTATGATTTTCCCTCTTTACAAACTAAAATAAGTCTGTGTTTTGGGGTAAGGTCTACTTGCACCCAAACTCTGTAGGTGACACTTTTATCTTTCCTTAAGTTGTAATGTTTATTTTACAAGTTGGTAGTTCTTCTTTCCAACTGACTAGAACAGAAGCCCCATACTTCTGTGAAAAGATGAGATCTTCAAATTTATTTGAAATCATGTGATCATCTGTAGAGGGTGTATGTGTTGGAGGGGGTTGAGAATTCTGATAGCAAAGGCAGCTTATCAAGGTAAGTAAAGGAGGGGGTGGTTGGGAAGGAGGAGTCAGAGCCTGGCTACAGACTTCCTAAGGAGGATGGGGAACAGAGTGTGTCACTCCCTGCTAGGAATTCTGGCAAAGCTCAGGAAGGTGGTGCAATGATTAACACAAATTCAGAACACTTTAAGATTCAAAATGTATTGAGTGAGCCTTTGTCCAGGGGAACATATGGTGAAATACAATTCTTTCACCTCTGTAGAATGTTTGGAAGCTACAAAAACATGCTATTGCACATAACGTCAAATGCAGTTGTTGTTCTGATTGGTTTTGTCTACATTTTGTTTGTTGTAGTTATTATAAGGGGAAATTTCATGGGAGCAAATGGGAAGATGGCTGGCATAAAAATCAAAGCCATCCATAAACTTTAAAAAAGAAAAAGAAGCTCTTCAGGCCTCCTAACTCAAGTTCTCAATCCTCACAAGTGTTCTTTCCTGATTGCCCCAGCAGTTAATATTCTCCATCTCTTTTCCTTGTTTAAACTTTGTATTTACTTATCTGTGTATGACTTGTATGTCCCTAGAAGAATAAAAGCTCTTAGAGGTCAAAGATTGTTTTTCATCTTGCTTTTGTATCCCTGGGGCCTTACATATAGGTGTTTAGCCAACTATTCGGTTAACAAGTAATTATTAAGAACTTACTATGTACCAGTCACTGTGCTAAGCATTAGGAATGCAAATAAAAATTCTATAAGAAAATCCCTGCTCTCAAGGAGTTTATATTCTAATGGGGGAGTCAACATGTACATAAATAAGTGAATCCCAGACACTTACAGAACACATGGAAAGTAACCTTATAAGAGAAAATTCTAGCTCTAGAATGGGTTTCTAAAGACCTCCTGCAAAAAACGTTGTTTTAGTTGAGTCTTGAGGGAAAGTGGAGATTAGGCCAGATGGAAGAGGGCAATGGAAACATTCCAAGAATACTGGAAAGCCACTGTAAAGACACAGAGATGGAATATGTGTGGAAAAGAGGCTGAGAGAGGAAACCATGTGGCCTTAGAAATGATAGCAGATGGAGATATTAGGTGAACAAGGAGTTCATGTTTCAGAGGAGTTTCTAGATGACAATGGATTCTAGGACCAAAACAGAGGAGATCCTAGACTAAGTAAGAGACAGGACCAAAATGCACCAAGATATAGAACCATGATGAGAAGTAAACCTGTACTCTTTCCTTTAATGGCACTGTGAGTTATGTAGACTGTGCTAGTCTGAGTTGACTGTCAATTGACTTTTAGTACTTTTTCCTTCTTGAATGAAAGCTTCATCACTAGGGTCCTGGGGGTCTGTTCAGTTTTATGGGCTAGGCAGAAGCCCACCAGAAAGAGGAGAAGACTTGCTTTGAGTGGTTATAGGCTTAGGCACAAGTTTTTGTTTTCTTTGGTCTATCAAGTGAGATAAAAGTGTCCTCTGTTGTATTCTTCACACAAGTTCTTGCAAAGGAACTGAGAGCTCTTAGTTTTGCTGAAAAGACTTAGTCAAATTTTGATTATTTCCGAAGATCTTGATGAGGTGGGGCAAAATGAGCCCCAAAAGGTGATTTCTGAAAGTTTCTGAGATTCCTGAGGGGTTGGAGTAAAACGAATGCTGACATCAGAGGAACTTGGGTTCAGATTCTAGTTCAGAATCTTAGTGTCTTTACAATCTGGAGTTGGTCACTTTCCATCTTTGGAGCTCAGTTTCCTTATCTATAAAATGAAAGAGTTAGCCTAAATGACCCTAAAGTCTCTTCCAGCTCAAAAACCTACGATTCTGTGATTGAGCCAATGCTATGTAAACCAACATCCGTGGATGTGACTTAGAGGTTACACAGACATAGACTTTTCCCAGATTTCATTGTCAAGACAAGTTGTTTCTCAATACATGATGATGTCATTGGTGTGAAAAAGATATTCTTACAAATTAGGTCAATGCTTTCACATGTCATTTGGGCAGCTTTCTTTGAAGTACTTTCTATTTTGGGCTCTGGATAGATATATATACTTGCTTGTGTTACCTGTATTGAAAGATAAGAAATTGTAATTCTCAAGGGTATAGGGGATTTGGGTCCAGAGGACCTTACCCTTTGGGTTGTAGTAGTAGAGTTTGGAACAGACTGACCGTGCTTATAGTTTCCATCTGAGGAGACACTGGGACACCCCGGAGATGGACCCCAGGAGGAAGTATTTTCAATGATTGACGTTTTCCCAGAATACTATTTGTATCTACTAGAATCTGCCCTACTGTTTAAACTAGCTATGATTTTGTTGTTTACCTGTGATGGTTTTTGTTCTTTTTAACAGAAAATTGTATTTGCATCATTGCCATCAGTCACAGGATAATAGATTTAAATTGGAAGGACCTTCATAGGTTATCTAGCCCAATGCCCTCAGTTTTGTTTTGTGTTTCTTTTTTCTTTTATTTCTTCTCTCTTCACTGCCCCCTCCAATTAAAACTTAAAAAAAAATCACCTGACAGCAAATTCCTCCTTTTGCAGAAGGAGAAACTGAAGTCTAATGGGATGAAGTGACAAAAAGATTACACAGGTATTGTGGAAGAATTGAGAATGATTTATTGAATTTCAGGAATAAAATTATGCTAGGAACTACATATACCCTACTAAAGCTAAGCTAATTTTCCTCTAACAGGCAATGAACCAAACTAAGCTGGAGACATCACTGGTGCAAGAGATTAAGGCTGGACCTGTTGGTGTGGCTTCCTGACAGCCTAAGAAGAAAAGCCAAGAGCTGGAAAAGTCAGAGCTTTCTTAGGCTTGACATACATTGATGTTTGAGCTTGATACCATGGCTAGGGCAGAGAAGGGAGGATGTCACTCCAATGGATCAAAACTATGTCCTTGTTGAATATTCGTTTCATGTTACTTTTAAATAGCTTTTTTTAAAATGGTAGATGGTCTCTGAGTGTCTCGAATCATTCTAATCCTGATCTTAAACAACTGGACTGGAGTGAATCAAACTTGGTCCAATAATACAAAGCCGCAGTGTCACTGAGCCAGTTTGATTCTCAGTGAAACTCTTCAGGAGGAAATAGCTACCTTGCAAGGGCGTGATCCTTCCTGCATGATATCTGGCCGTTGGACCCAGATGGCTCTGGAGGAGAAAGTGAGGCTGGTGACTTTGCGCAGTCCTCCTTCACTCAGATCGGTCAATTGCAAGTCTGGTCATCATCTCCTTGATGTCATGGTCCTCTTCGAGATGGAAGGACGGACCACAAAACCACAGTGAGAGTGTGTATTCGATGGCTTCTAAGGTGGCTTTCAGTCTGAAATCTACTCTAGGACTCTAACATATGCCCATGTAATATGTCATCACAATTGTTATTCCTAATAATGTCATTGAAATTATTATTTATTATTCATTCATGATTTCAATGAATTTCAATGCTCAAGCAGGCCTGGATTATCACCCTGCAAGTTCTGTCCACCACCTCTCTGACTCATTGTGCTCTTGCTAGTAGGCAAATACACAGGCTATTAGAGAGACCCGTGTTTCAAGGCAGGAATACCTCACTATGTGAATCCCATCTTTCTATATGTCACGGAGCCTCATGCTATCTTGGCTTGGAAACAAAGGACACACAAAGAATCAGGAATGTACAGACTGGTTGGAATAAACTATTCATCAGAGAAAAGCTGGGTGGGTGGTCATCCCTTCTTTACCTTCCTTTTCTGTGTAAATAAAATAAAAACAAAAACCAAGCCTTCATCAACTTTCTTACATTCACTGGCCAAGTAATGGAAGGTGTTTCTAAGCCCCCTGGGTTTGTCAGAGGAGGTTCAACTTGGCTCTCTCTTTCCAGGGATTTGTCATTGTTCATAGTGACCTCCAGAAGTTTTTAATGGGAAAAAAAAATGAGAGAGAGAGAGAGAGAGAGAGAGAGAGAGAGAGAGAGAGAACCAAAACATTCCTTTTGTTGTATGTGAAGATCTCATCACTAGAGGATTCCTGACATGTCCCTCCTCCTTCATCCCCTTTCTTCCTCCCTTTTGTTGAGAAGATGGAATGCTGGCTGCCACGGGTTCTATTTTCATCCCACCATGCTGTCAACACGGTCATTTATCATAGACTGAATTAATAAGAAATGGACAGAAGAAAGATTGTTTGCTGCCAAACAGTTTGGGGACGTCTGGGCTCCACACTTAAGTCAGCTGAGTACCAGAGCTATTGTCTGCTAATCATTTCATTTTCATTGGGTTTCAGGATAGACAAACCAGTCCTCTTATTATGGTATGATCTTTCCCTGGCATCCAATTCTATCTTTCCATTCCAACTATTTACTCCCATCAAATCCTCATAAAGGCAGCAGATTGTGCTTACATTGAGGTCAGTATATAGAAACTGGTTGTTTGTAAATGGCTGTTCCTAGCTGTAATTGTCAGTGGACTGGTCAGTATTATCCAAATGCAAAGTACCATTGATGAATATTCAAAACCCACACAAATGAAAGATGTTACAGATGCAGTGATTAGTTCAGGGGGAATCCTTGACCAGTCCTGACTTCTCTTTCCTACTTTCTCCTTCCCAGTTTGTCACTAATCATTCCCAAACTTTCCACCTTAGAGATGTCCCTACGCTGTGTCCTGGCAAATCCTACTGGGATAGGCAGACATATTCTCAGAGTTGCATAGACCTTGAGCTGAAAGGAATCTCTGAAAGGATCTAGTCCAATCACCTACATTTTATAGGAGAGGAAACTGAGGCCCAGGGAGGTAAAAGAACTCCCTTATCACACAAATCATAAGGAGATCAAAGACTCAGAGGTGGAATGGACTTAAGAGTTTAAGTCAAACCTGCTCATTTTACATTTGAGGTAACTGAGACCCTGGGAAATTAAATGACTTGCCTGAGGACACACTTGCCTGAGGTTGTAAGCATAAGAGAGACCTGAAACATGAGCCCACTTGAAAAATGAGCTAGAGAAGAAAATGTCAAACCTCTTCAATACCTTTGCCAAGAAAATCCCAAATGGGGTCACAGAGAGCTAGACATGACCAAACAACAGCCTCTGATTTCAGTTGTTGTTGTGCAGTTGTGTCTGACGCTCCATGACCCCATTTGGGATTTTCTTGGCAAAGATTTTAGAGCGGTTTGCCATTTCTTTTTCCAGGGGAGGAACTGAGGAAAACAATATTAAGTGACTTGCCCAGGGTCACACAGCTAGAAGGCCAAATTTGAACTCATGAAGATGAGTCTTTCTGATTCCAAGCCCAGGGCTCTTTCCACTGTACCACCTAGTGGCCCACTCTGGCTCTAAAGTCAATATACTTGCCACTGTGCCACACTGAAGTTACTTGTCTTGTTATAAGTTCAAAGAACACAATAAATCTATTGGAAGGTACTTAATGAGATATCCAAGGCACAGGGTAAGAATTAATTCTATCTAAGACCAGGCTTTATTTATTCAGTTTATCTAAGATAGAGGATATTTTTAGCAATCCTAAGAATATTGAAAGACCCTAAAAGTTTGTTCCTATTTAGTTGGGACTAACCCAAATTGATAGAGTGCTGGATGTATAGGCAGACGACCAAAGATCACTCTTCACCAAACCATACCTGTGTGACCTCAGGCAAATCACTTTCCAGGTTCAGATTCCATGAACATACATAAATACCTTCCTACCTACATGTATACAGAAAAGTGTATGTTTATAAATATGAAAACATTCAATCCCTTCACACACAGATATCTCTACACATATGCACACATGCATAAATATAAAACATATATGTGTGCATACATACATATTGACATATATGCATATACACGTAATACATATGTGCATGTATGTGTGTGCATGAAGGAATTGGACTATATGACCTTAGTGATGGATCCCTTCTAGGTCTAAACCTATCAGATTATAAAATATTCTCCTCTATGGGACTAAAGAAACATGGTAACCAAAAGGCAGGGATTGAAATCTTCCTAGCCTCTGATATTAGGAAAAAAAGGTGAAAAATTAATCAGCTGATATGTGATGACCTGATCCCAATAAGAATCCAGACAGTCATTCAAAATCCAACATAGAAAAGTCACTGTGTTTCTCAGTCCTCTTTTCGCCTCCACACTTATTAATGGGGCTGTCTGGGACTGTCAGAGGAAGAGAGAATTGAGATATAAATGTAGTCGGCATCAGGAGAGAACAATACCAAGGAGGAAAAGTCATGCTCTTGAGTCTGACTTGCCCAGATGGGTGATTAAGTCCATGGACTAGACCTCATTGAACAGATAATGTGCTCAAGTATCTCCTTCTCTTTAGACATAGACAGAGTTCCAGTATGTATCTAGTGATTCTTGAGAGCATAGGTCCAGTCTATGTGAGACTTCCTTTCCCTTCCTTACCTGTCCCCTCCTCATTATATGTATGTGTATACACACACACACATACACATATATGTATGTATATATATATTCATATGTGTGTATACAAACACATAAACACACACATGCATTCAAATATACATATACATGTATATGTACATATCCATCCATCTATCTATCTCACCTCCTCTGGCCTCTGCTAACTTTGCCTCTATGTATGTTTATTTAGAGTATAAGACTGTGAACCCTGCTGGCTGCGGTGTTTCCTGCTGATTTGGTACTTTCCACTTCATCACAGCATGGCTTCTGGGAAGGGAGGTAGAAACAGAGAAATCTCCTACCACTGCCAGACTCCCAAGATTGATTACCCTTCAGGGACAAGACTCAGGAACTTCTGACTCTTGTATGAACCTAAGATCTCTTCAATATCTGACTCTCTGTCTCCAGGGATTAGCCATTTTAAATCCCCCAAGGTTGTAGACTTTTTTAATTTCTCTTGTAATGCCCACCTTTAGTTTCATCTGAGAAAAGTGCTTACGCCTTATAAAAGGATCAAATGAAATGGCATGGGAAATGCTTTGCAAATCTTAAGCTATAACTAATAACAGTTATTTACTTCCCAAGGTTTTGTGAGGAACAAATGAGATTGCATATAAAAATCACTTTGAACACTTTCAAGTAACATAAATGTGAACTATCGTCCTCATTATTAGGTATCACGACATCATCATAGGTGTGCTTAGAGCATAGGCTGGTACGTCCTAAGCAAGCATTCCACTGGGATCCACATAGCTTTCTAGTTAGTCAGTTGTGAAATCCAACTTACAAAAGTCCTAGTGTTTCCCATAGACCTGTTTGCACATCCACACTCATTAATGGTACAGTCTGATGTCGAAGAGGGAAGGACAATGGAGATGAGGCCAGAACTTGACCTTCTCCTTGTCAGCCATTATCATGATACATCTACCTGGGCTGGTAGCCCTTTACCTTACTGCATCCCAGTCTTGACCTTGAATGCCTGTTATCTCCTCCATTAGAATATAAATTCCTCAAGGGCAGGGACTATATTGGTCTTATCTTTCCATCATGAGTGTCTAGGCACATGGCAGGTGCTTTAATATCAGCTTGTTGATGGATTTTTTTTAAAGGAAATCATCATTTTTGTGTCCCCAGAATTCATTCATTATTAGGGAGGCAGAGCAGGTGTCATTATTTCCAATGCTCAGTTGAGAAAACTAAGGTAAACTTACTCATCCAAGATGATATAGCAGCTCCAACTTAGCTTTCTCCTAAACCTAGTGTACTACATTTTCCTTAGGTGCACTTTTATCATTTCATTCTCCATTTTCCTATGGTTCTCTGATGTTCGAATTATAAATAGCTTCGGGTACAAATTCGTTTAGATAATTTTGGCAGCTGCCCACTTCATCTCATGATAGACTTACACAAGCATAGGTATCAAATCATAAAGGATCTTGGAGGTTATCTAATTCAACCTTATTGTACAGTGAAGAAAAGAAGGGCCAGGGAAGTGATTTGTTAAAAGTCAGGCTGCTATTAAGCAGCAGAACTGGAATTTGAATTCAGTTCTTGTAACTTCAAGCTCTGTGTATTTCCCATTATACCATGCTATCCTTAAATCTAAGGTGTCACTATCTGCTGGGAAGCTACAAAAGCTATATCAACATCATATTCTCTCATTTACATTTTGTCTTCCTTTACCCTACCCATCCTCTAACTAGGCAGTAGAATTCTATGCCACAGAGTTTTCCAGCTTTCAAAATAAAACATGGAAGGTCCTTGAATAACAGCTAGTAAATGGCTATGGTAATTAGGGATAAGTTCAATTTTCTTGCTGCAAAGAGCAAATGCTTTCATTTGCTAACTATCCAGGGAACAGGGGCTCCAACTTAATCAAATGACTTCTTAGAGGATTTCCAAAGAGGAACTAACTCATCTGTTTGGGTGTAACAATAATTCACAGTTGCAGAGCATTTTAAAATTTGAAAAGTATTTCCCTTAAACCAGCCCCATAAAGTAGGCAGTGACATTATCATTAGCAACATTTTATAAATCAAGAAACAGGCTTTGAAAAGTTATGTAAATTGTCCATGGTCATTCAGCTATTACAGTATGATACACACATACACACACACACACACACACACACACACATATTATAAATGCTGGAGGGATGCTCCAGATGAATGTTTAACAATATTGGCTAGCCCTCATTTGCTATTCAGCTGGTTTTCATTTAATGTATTGTCTTCTTAATAAAGAAGGTAGGTATAGAAGAAAGACAATTTAACATCCAGAAAGCCCTCATTTTAGAACTGATGAAGGGTAGCTAAGGGAAACAGCTGAATCTGGGCAAAATAAAATCTGTTTAGTGGTTGCCAGTGGAAATCCTAAGTCACATGAAAACATGGCACCATGAGTTCTATTTCTTTCACAACTACACCGGAATACATTTACTGAAAGGGAAAATGTCACACTGTGAAAACAAAAAATTGCTCTTAATTATTTAATGACAAATAGAGAGGTAAGATCATGGGAAGAATGTAAAAACAAATGAAAAAAATAGTTTAGCTTCTACCTTAAGTAAATGCTTAGTGTTTAATGCAGAATAAGTTTCATTTTCTGCTCATCAAGAGTAGTCTTCCTGCAAGTCAGGTGGACTTGCTATGGTGAATTTATAGAAGTACATGGAAAAGAATTCCATGGGATGGGTGGATATGAATGGGTTCTCATCTTCATCTTTAAAGGGAATATCCAAATAACAGATTCATTTGAGTAATGAGCTTGCTGAACCTATCTAAAATCACATTTTGAAATATGGAGACATGTCATGCTTACTATGAATGTTTTAATTTTATATTTTATTGTTTCCTTAAAAATGCAGTACACATGTGACATTCAGTTAACTCCTTTCCTACCATCCACCACCCAATTATTCAAAATATCTTAGAACAGAAGAAAAACTGACCAGAGAAATATCTCATTGCTCAGGTTTTCAGTGCTATAAAACTTATGGGAAGTGATAGATCAGTTTCTCTATATCTTATCAGTGTAGTCAATGAGACAGGGAACAGGACAAACCCCATTTGCCTGGGCAACGAGCCCAGGGTGAAAGTAATTGCTAGTTGAGTAGCAGCTGCAGATATCCTCTGATCAAATCGAAAGATCAAATGCTTATTTCATTCTGATAAAAATCATTAAACCACAAATCAACTTACCTCCTCCATCCTGAATACTCAGGAAATGACTGTGTAGACCATCTGCACATAACCAGCCCTTCATAAATCTGAGTGGTGACAGTGGCTTTTATTATGAAATCCCAAGATATAGACAGTTCATCAAAACATAAAGAGTCATCATTCACATTTTATTTAGCTGCCAAAATGATACACTGCTTTTGATCTTGGAGAAGAGTTTTCTGCTCACAGTTGCTAGTGTCTGCCTATATTCCTGAATTTGGCACAAAAAGAGAATTTCCTTTCAACAGAGTTTCTGAAGACATTTGTCCTCTTTCAGTTGCTCTATCTGCATTGTGCCGACCACAGAGAAAACATGTGAAAGGTTACTTGTAAATCCACGCTGAAGATAGAAGACAAAGTTGTCATGGGTGAAAATTCTTTTCCCTGGGAAAGAACCTACAGAGAACATCTGATATAGAGAGATATATATGGCTATTGCCTGGAATTGTAGAAACACATATAAGCATGAAAAACAAAATTGCTTATCATTAGGACATCTCAAAAGCTGGCACTAGTTCTGACACACCGCAGGAAAGGTTGGGATTCTCTTCAGGTCTAACATTGGAAGCTGGAGGTTTGCCTAAATGCAGTTGAATCTATATTCATGATGGGGATTTTGCATATTGGTGGCAATATTTTCTCTGGCTGCTACAAAATGCTCAAGAACTAAGGCATGGCAGACCAAGTAGATTAACGGTCAATTTAGGACAACAATTGCTCACTGACAACCCCAAAAAATATTTAAGTAGCTACTATGAACTTATATAGACTAAAGTAAATATTAAAATGATTTTTAATGGAAATCTGTTTTCAGCTATAAAAGATCCTGTTAATGTAAAAGGATATGCTTCCCAGTCTCTGCTAGACAAGTTTAAATAAGAAAATGGATACTCACATAGATATGGATTGTTTTATGTTGAATTTAACAGCAGGAATATGTCTCAATCTCCTAAAAAATTTGAAGTAATACATTAGGTGTTGGGGTTATAAAACCATAAAATGAAATGTTCTCTTCCCTCAAGGAGACTATATTTGATTGGTAGACATTATGAAATACTTCATATACAGTGAAGAGCAGTAGCCACCAAAGAGACCAAGAGATGTTTGTCATAGTTATCTAGGGTGAAAGAGATTCTGTGGTTCTGCTCCAAACACGCAAACACTGGATGATAGTCAGACAAGTATTTTTGAAGCACTTACTCTGATTACTAGTTCCAAATTTAACACCAAAAGCACTGGGACTCTTATTTACCTAAGTAGGATTTGGAGTGAAGAAATCTGAGTTTAAATCTAGCCTTAAATACTTACTAGTTGTGTGACCTTAGGAAAGTCATTTTATGTCTCAACCTCGCTTTCCTCCCAGGCTAGTAATAGTTATTTCCAGAGTTTTTGTGAGAATTAGATGAAATTAGTATTAAGTTAAATATATGTAAAATGCTATATAATTGGCTATTGTAATTATTGCTATATTTATTGTCTATTTTCCTCCTCAATAGGGCAGATCCAGCGGAGTGGATGCTGGTTAGCACTTCAACATTTCCTGTACATAATCTGGGTAGTTTGGTACCACAGTGGATAGAATGCTGAGCCTGGAGTCAAGAAGACCTGACTTCAAATTCAGCCTCAGACGTTTATTAGCTATGACCCTGGACAAGTCACTTAACCCATTTGTTTCAGTTTCTTCATTTGTAATATAAGGTAGAGAAGGAAATGGCAAACTACTTCAAGAAAACACCAAATGGGGTCATGAAGAGTTGATCATGTCTCAAACAACTGAACAATCTTCTAGACCATGCTATGATAGTATCCTTTTTCTTTTCATTGCCTTGTTCTTTCATTTGTTTGTTTAGGGGAAGATGTTGGGGGTCGAAAGTGAGGAAGTCAGATGGAATGTATGAAATAGAAAAGTTTCCTCCTTTGGAAAACTCTTGGTGCTTTCCATTTGCAAGGATGTCAAAACTGCTAATTCCCAGTAGTTAGAAAGAAAATTTCATTGTTTTTGGGTCATAAATTTAGAGCCGGAAAAGACTTTTAGGATCATTTACTCCTGATGGTCTCACCCTGAGGTTGGTGACCTTGCATTTTAAAAACATTTTGATAACCATATTTCAAAATAATTTATAATTTAATGTATTTTATTTTATGTATTAAAACAAAACATTATTCTGAGAAAGGGTATCTAGACTTTACTAGACTTCCAAAGGGATCAATGACATGAAAAAGGGGATCCTCATCTAGGTCAACTCCTTTTTCCAAGTGAAAAAAACTGAGACTCAGAGAGGCTAATGTTTTGCCCAAAGGTATACAGGTAGTAAGCCAGGATTTTACATAAGGACTCTGTCTCCAAATCCACCATACTATGCTGTGGTTTCCGTTGATAGATCTATTCAATCAGATATTTTGTTGACCCTTCTATGCAAGTCTGTCAATCACAACTTGTTGCAAAGTGTATATGCAGTTTGGTGCAACGCATATTGTTGGATTAGGAGTCAGAAAGGCATAGATATGAAACTGACTTTTAATAATTACCAGTTATGTGACATTGAACAAGTCACTTAACCACTTAGAAACTCAGCTTGTTCATCTATAAAATGGGAGTGATAGGAATCTTGATGGTGTCTATCTCCCCACGTACGATATGTCAAGTACTTTCTATGCTTTAAATTGCATAAAATGACAGTTAATACTTGCCCTCCTAAATTAATGTTAGTATAGGAGTATATCAAATCTTAAAAAATCATGTAGATAATGAAAGGCTTTTCTCTTTTTTAACTTCCAAACTTTGGGGAAATAACACCTTTTTGGAGACATTCAACTGCTATGGAAAATTTAAAAAGAACCTGAAGAACAACTAGTTTTCAGAAAGGTGATACAAGGAACTTAGCCTCTAGATGTTTCCTTAATTTCTCTGTCTGTTGCAGTAACATCAGAAGAGATGCAGATGAAAAATGTCAAAAAGACTCATTTCAAGTGAAGGCTTCTTAGGGTTTTAATATTCTCTTGATCTCTGCCTTTATTTCTTTCTTCACAGCAGGAATACCTCTCAACTCCTCAAAATTGAGGAGGTTGGCAAAAAAAAGCAATCCCTAAACTATTGAGTTGTTCATTAGAAGCCAAGACTACATAGCTGTTATGTATATTTTACTCAAGCCTTAGATGGAACTTGTCAGCTAGAAACAAAGCTAGGTCAAAGGTAACAAAGTAACAAAACAAAAACAATATTGAAAATACGGCAACAATTTCAGTAATCACTTCTATCTTTAATCTCAATGTTTTAACATTGGTCATGCCCTGGGCTTGGAATATGCTACTCTCCTTTCTTTTAGAATCTTTCTGTTCCTTTAAGACACAGCTGAATATCATCTACATACAAAAACCATTCCTGATTCCCCTAATTGCTCAAACTATTTAACTACCTTGTATATATTTATGTTCATTCACTTTATGTATATGCTGTATGTATTGTATCCCCCATTAGAATTTAAGTTCATTATGAGTATATTTTGCTATATTCTTTGTATGTATATTCCCTAACTATAATGTAGTATCTGGTGACTCATTGTTTGAGTTTTGATGTCTCAGAGTGAGTGTAAATAGCAAGTGTTTCTGTTCTGGCCAGAACCTCTGAAGGTCTTCCTTCACAGACTGATTCTTTTGTGGAGGCAAACAAGGCCATCTTTTGCCTCAATTCGTATCTAGTTTTTAACCACTGAATGGACTTTGTCTCAGAAAAACCTGGGAAAGACCATAGCTTAAAAGGACTAAGGCCTCCTATTGCATCTGAGGGCACTGCCTGTCATCTTGACCTACGTCTTGCCATTGGACTTCGATGACTGTGGAGGAGATAGTGAAGCCAATAACTTTACACAGCTCTGCCTCTCTTAAATATAATTCACTTGCCAGTTAAGATATCTTAATATCTTTGATCCTCTTCAAGAACAAGAATGAAAGATGGACAACGATAATGATGTCTGACACATAGTAGATCCTTATAAATACTTATTAGATGACTCATTGACGCTGAGGGAGACAGGAATAGCTACAAAATGGTAAAAAAAATGAGCGAGGTCCATGATATGAAAGACAGAAAGAAATATAGAAGACCATAAGCTATGGTCTCTAGTTTATACAATTATTCATTCAATGAGTGTTTTTGCACACAATTAGGAAGACAAAGAAGCACCAGGTACGGTCCCTGTTCACAAAAGGAGATGAGTCATGTCAACTGTCAAAACTTCAGAAATTAAAATAAAATAACCAAGCCAAATGAATGATAAACAACATTACTTTTCTGTGTAGAGGATAAAGCTATCACTTTGAATCAATGACATTGGAATCCTTGCTGGCCCACAAACAAGATACTCTATTTCTTGGTTCCAGTCATTTTTTTCTGACTGTCCCCCAGGTCTGGAATGCTCTCCCTCCTCTCCTATACTTAATGGCTTCCTTTAAATCCACCCTAAGATCTCATCTTCTACACAAGAAGCCTTTCCCAACCTGTTTTAATTATAGTGCCTTCCCTCTCTTATGTACTTTCTATTTATCCTGTATATATCTTGTTTGTGAGTAATCATTTGCTTCTTGTCTCTCATATTAGACTATAAACTCCTCAAAAGTAGGGCTGTCTTTTGACTTTTTTTTGTATCTTAGCATTTAGCACAGTGCCTGGAACATAGTAGGCATAATCTTTACAAAGGTTTATTTACTAACTGATTAAACTTAGTTTTAGGTGATGGGAGGAGGTCCACAGAGGTGTGAGCATCTGAGTTTGGTCTAAAAAGATGAAGTAGATTTAAATATTTAGAAAAAGCTATCCTAGGTCAGGGATACAGTGAAAACAAATATCTGGGGGTGAGAATGACTGACACTAATTCCCTCCCCTCTTCCTCTACTTCCTCTACCTATATCCATCCTTCTCCTGCTCTTTCTTTTTCTTCTTTCTCCTCCTCCATCTCCTAATTATTTACTTTGTTCTGTTTTAAGGTGAAAATTGTAAAGATATCAAATATGCATCCCAGGCAACAGGCAAGCCACAACACTCTCTCTACTGTGCCTGAAATAGATTAAAACATAATTCGGAAATATTTCAACAAAATTAATAAAAACATAGATAATGCTAAAATATGGTTTCTTAAACCTATGATATAAACTGTCAGGAATATATGGTTTAGTGACCTTCTGCTTCTATTTAAGCTTGATAGCTCTGACAGGGTATTTTATTAACGTTTTCAATCTGCCTGATACGCTTGCCATGACATCTCTGATTTTCTACCGTAAGTTTTTAGGACTGACTTTTATTATAGTCCGGTTATCTAGGAGAGGAGAATGTTGAGAGACTGGAATAAAAGGCATGAAGCTGTGGAGTAGAATCATAGACTACTCTAGCATTAGGCAAAGTCTCTAATGCCATTAACTTCATCCCACTCATTTTACAATTGAGCAATCTGAGGTTCAGGGAAGAGACTTGATTGCCCCATTCAGACATCTATGTTGTGGCAGAGCCGAGGGTAGAGCACAGGTCATCAGATTGTAGACTTTATGCTCTTTTTCTTTCAGTAATTAAAGCTACCTCGCGATTCTCTGTCATTTGGGGTGAGAAGGATGAAGTGGTCAAAGCTTCCTACTCTACCTTCACCTTGTTTCCAGGTTAGTTTTGCTATGCAATACCAGTTCTTCACTGGGTTCCTTGTACTTTGGAGCTGAGAAAAAGACCATACCCTACATGGAGTGGATGCTAAAGATGAAGGAATTTCCAGCCCTGTAGTTGTGACAATTCCAATGTCTGGTAGATGAGTTGTCTGCCAATTTGTCAGAGGGGTATTTATCACCTTAGCTATCATCATTTTTCAGAAATGAGACTGGCCTTATGCATAGATGGATTAGGCTGGGCCTAAGAGATAAGATTTTAGTAATGTATTTATAACCCAAAATGTACCTTCCCCCATTTGGGAGATGATGCTTAAATATCCCTTTACTATGGGGCAGGACTTTTCATGATAAACCAGGAGAAGAGAATTCTGGGGTGGGGAGAAGGTGGAGTATCATATCTGTCTTCAATTATTTGAATTACCATCACATGGAGGAGGGATTGATCTAGTGATCGGTTCCAGAGGGTAGACATAGGAGCAAGTAGAGGAAATCATCAAGAGGCCTATTTTGGTTTGATGCCTGGGAGAAAATGCTTTCAATCAGTTCAGGATTTTCAAGCTTACAGTGGGCTGCTTCTGGAGATTTTCACATGGAGGCTGGATGACCATGTATATGGTATGTTTTCATGGCAATTCCTTTGTGTATGGGTTGGAATGGATGGTCTCTAAGGTCCCTTCCAAGTCTACACCTGAGATTCTATAATTTAAAATGCAGTCTAACATCCCTGGGGGAAGGAACAGGATGATTTATGGGATGCCATTAAAGTGAGTCACATCTTTAAAAGGAATAATAACTTGTATATAATAATTTACAGTTTCATGTGCAGTCATCTTTTTTTATCCTACTAGGTAGGGAAATGCCTGTTTTTTTATACATTAAAAATGTAATAGATAAAACAAAATAAAGTTCAAAAATAAAGTGAATCATATCTGGTCAAGCAGTATGGCACATTGGAGAGAACCATGACTTTGAGACTAGAGGATTAGATCTGGAATTGAACTCTGGCTCTGTTATTTACAAACAACCTAACATAGGACAATTTACATCACCGCTGCAAGCCTCTGTTTTTTCAACAGTGAAACAGCCTAGATGACCTTGAAGATCCCTTCTAGGTCTAAATCAATGACTCTATGATTATTTTTTGAGAACAAGCTTTGGTGAGGAATGGGGAGATCACATCTGTTTCTGGAGATTGAAAGTCATACCATGGAAAAGGTATTAAAAGAATATAGAAATGAAATGACATATGACCTCCTAAATAATTTTGCAACAAATCATCTTTGCCTAGGAACCATTCAGTCTTAATTCAGGTTTCCTGTATCAGGAAGAAGCCTAGATAGAGAGGAGAATACAGTGGAAAAGGTTGCTAAGAAACACATTTCTGCAACCAAGGAGATTCCCAGTTAACATTCCCCTTGAAGTTGAGGGGTTGAGTCAAACTCATTATTCCCAGGCTTCAACCATGGAAAATACTTTCTTGTTAAACCAACCCAGGCTGCAGTGATTACTGCTCCAAAAAGGAAAAGTGGAAAAGCCAGAGTTAATTAGCAACACTTTCTGCCTTTCTCATAATGTTCAATAGCACTCAATAAAATGTTATGATGTTCCTGCCTGAAGCCAATAAAGTTACTGTGGGCTTCATATTATGATAGCCACATAATGGAAAATGGGCAGGTGATGTACTTGAAGTGCCAAACACCTAAAAGCTTTGCCTTGATCTCCAATTTGAAATGACACCCTCACTGAACATTTTCTTTAAAACATTTTCTATGTATGGTTGCCTAATTAGAAATCCCTCCCTTTAAAAAATAGATCCATTTCACATTTGAAACTTTTGTGATCTAATTTTCTAAGGATTATGTTATAGACCTCTCCTCTGTTACTCTCCTTTTGACTTCCCTTCCTAACTCCACTTGTTCCAAGACTAAGATTACTGTCATATTTCGATATTAAAAAGCAACAAGAACATGTTAGCAAAAGCCCATCTGCCCACACTGATGAGAAATCCTAATGTAAACACCCCATTTTATGGAGGACATTAATGAACTAGAGCACGTGTAGAAAGCAATCAATAAAGAGAAGTGGATTGTAGACCTTGTCATAGAAGGATCAATAGAAGGAAATGAACACGTGTCAACTTGGAGAAAAGATAGACAACTGTCTTTAAGTGTCTTGATTCTCACGTTTGGTCTCTTGATTGTATCCTTGTTAGTCTGAGCACACTGCTCAGTCTCCTTTGCTGTATTATTATATGTTTCTTACACCCTAAGATTAACGTTTTTCCAAGATGCTGTCCTGAATCCTCTTCTGTCTCAATTTTCTCCCTCTTGATCTCATTCACTACCATGGTCCTATTATTATGCACATGCAGGTGACTTCTAAATCTATCTAGCCTTAATTTCTCTCTTAAAATTTCCTCCCACATTAGCAGATATCTGTTGGAAATCTTCACCTGGATATTGTATCCACCATTTTAATTCTTTGGGTCCAGAAGAATTTACTGAGCTCCATTCTCTTCAACCTTCAAATATTTGTATTTCAGCTCAGGACATCATGAATCAACAAGCATTTATTAATATCTGTTTTGCTCAAGACACTGTGCTATGCACTTTAGTTAAAAAACTGGAACAAATAAATGCATTTTCTACAAGGAGTGTCTGTTACTAGTTATAGGTTCTTTGCAATTTCTGTAAGTGCTAAATAAATGCTTATTCGTTGGTTAATTGATTAGTGATGGAAAATAATCACCCCCTTCATACTGGACTGAGTCAGAAGGAGTTGAAACTATATATATGATGGAAAGGTTGACACTTACTTTACTCATAGCTCTACGATCTAAGACTAAGAAGTATCTAGAGGGAAGTGCTGGTGAAATTCACTGAGCTTACCAGGAGTGTGAGAGGAGATAGGAGAGAATTCTCCAGAGGTAGAAACTCCATCTACTGTCTTGAGAACATGTTGAAAATCGCAGGATAAAAAAATGCTGCTCATTCAATAATAAAAACCTCAACTCAGTAGACATTGAAGAAAAGATATTCTTGAAAGTTTCATTTTGTTTTTGAAGATGGTATTATAGTAGTCATTTTTGGTTAGCTTGGTTTGTTAGCATTCTCTGTCTACACTGCCAAGATTGGTGTAGAGATAGGTATAGAGTTTTTCTCTGTTCTGTACTTCCTCAATATCATGACCTGCCACCTTGGAAACATATGCTCACTCACAAAGGGGACTAAACAAGACAGTTCCAATGTATTTGTAGTAGTCTTTTGCTCACACTAAATTTTTTAAAATAAAAATAAAATACTTCCTGGATGTGTACATTAATAGATTATCTACTGTCAGCAATATGCTCTCAAAGTCATCAGAATCCTTAAAAGGTATGTCAGCAAGATGGATAAAATCTAGTTGTGCAAAAATTGGGCAGATTTCTATACTTACAGCTGTTTGCTAATCTACTAGAAATGTAATATTGCTAAGCAGGCACAGAAATTACTATTTGGCTTTGGAGGAAGGAATATTTGTAAAAATTATTTAGCATTGTTTATCATTCGGAGAATGAAATTAAAAATTACCACTTGTTACAAAAACACTCATTTTACTGAATCCATTTTGTGAAACTTATCATCTTCGCATATTTCATTTCCTTTGTTCTTCAGGAGTTTGGCTGTTTAGTCACCAGCTGTTCCTTTTTGCTATTCAAACTTTTAAAGATAGAGCACAAAGGGAAAATTACAGTATAGAAGCAGAGTTATTAAGAATCAAAAGGAAAACTGGTCTGTTAAATGGTCTGGTATTAGGCATGAAACTTATAGTACAAGAATTTAATTAGGCTGACAAGAAACCTTCAACTGGAATGTCAAAATAACTCCTGGCAAGGTGAAAATCAGTCCACAGATGCTCAATCTTTACTGGCTTAGGAGCCAGAAGATTAGAGATTACATTAGAAGAATTGGTAGAGTGACTGAAAATTAGGGATGAATAGAATTCCAGTTGTCGGAATCAATTTCCTCCTTTTGGATACTTCCATTGGATAGAGTTAGGTTTTGAGAATGTGTCTCTAATCAGTAATTTTCTGCCTCTGTATCTTTAAACAATTGGTCCTCAATGTGCACTCTCCTGCCCCCACCCCATTCCCCTTCCCTTTCCCCTTGTAGAGAGCCCTTATCTTCCTTCAAAGGGCAACTCAGGTGTTATCTCTCACACAAGGTCTTTAATGATCCCCTCTCCCCCATTACTGGTTCTTTCTTTCTCAAAATTATTTTTAGTTCAATTTGACAAGCATTTTTCAAATACCTGTATGTATGTGGTAGATGCTTCAGAATCCTAGGGATACAAAGATAAAGGAGTTTCTATCCTGATGTAGCATAAACAACAAGTTGGTAGATAAGTAGATGTAAATATATATGTAAGTAAACATGAAATTATACATATAAACATTTACACAAATTATTTGTATGCATGATTAATGCAAAATAATATATTTGTAAAGACATAATATTGTATATATTTATCTACAATCTTTTATATAATTTGTATTATATTAATATTTATTTTTCATATCACATATTTCTAATAGATAATCTTTATATATATGTGTGTATATATATAGTTTTGTATTAATCACATATGTATTCGGATAAATGTGTGTTCATCCTTCTTTGCCAAAGAAGACCATGCCATCAGAGAAATGATGTCATGACTTGAATTTGACTTTGTTTTGAATGAAGGAGGGCTGTGAAGGTCACCAGTCTCACTTCTTCTCCAGAGCCATCTGAATCCAGCAACCAGATATTCATCAGGATGCCTGGAGATGACCCAGTAGGAGGCAACTGGGGTTAAATGACTTGCCCAAGGTCACACAGCTAGTGAATGTCAAGTGTCTGAGGTGAGATTTGATCTTAGATCCTCCTGACTCCTGCACAGGTGCTCTATCCCCTGCACCACCTAGCTGCCCATTCAAATAAATGATATTTATGTATATGCTTGTGTCTGTTTATATATTATATACAGAGAGAAACTTAATGCAAAGAACTTTTAGGGGAGTACTAACAGTTGGGTCAGCTAGGTTGCACAGTAGATAGAACACTGGGTCTGAAATCAAGAAGATCCAACTTCAAATCCAGCCTCAAACACTTACTAGCTATGTAACCCTGGGCAAGTAGCATACCCTGTATTTGCCTCAGTTCCTCATCTGTAAAATGGAGAAATGCTGGAGAAGAAAATGACAAACCACTCCAGTATCTTTGCCAAGAAAGCCCCATGGACAAGACCATGGTGTCATGGAGAGTTGGACATGACTGGACAACAAGAAATAACAACTGGAGTCAGCAATGTAGGTAAGCCTTGAGTGATTGAAGGATTACATTCTGGATCTACTTTTTATACATTCTCTTAATCAATCAATCAACAAAAATATTTCAAGTACCTACTATGGTATGTACAATGTGCTAAGTACACAAAAACAATGGTGAAATAGTTCTTGACCTCAAGAAGCTTATATTCAGTTGAGAGAGATGAGATGTACGGTACATTAAAGGTATGTATATGACAAGCACAAATGAAATGTATACTAACCTTGGAGAAGAAGGCACTAGTAACTGGACAGGAGAGGGCACACTAGGCTAGCTGGTTTACAAAGGAAACAATTCTAATTATCAGTGCTATAATTTATAAATTCAACTTTATTTTTCCTAGGTACTTGAGTAATTTGCTAGTAGAAGGCCTCAGGGAGACCTTGCTTTAGTGAGTAAATTCATTTGAGGCAATTCAATTCAACTTAATTCAATCCAATTCAATTCAATGCACATTTATTAAGGGTCTATATTAGGTCCTAGAGATGCAAAGAATTCTCTTAAAAAGACATTCATTTTCATTGTCACATCTAATGTCTCTTTCTCACTCACCTTCTGTAGCCTTTGACTATTGATTCCTGCTTCTCCTGGATACTCTCTTCTCCCGGGTTCCCATGACATCATTCTATCCTGGTTCTCCTACCTGTTTCATTATTACTCCTCAGTCTCCTTTGCTGGATCTTTATCCAAGTCATGCGTAGTACATGGGTCTCCCACAGGGCGCTGTCCTGGGTCCTCTTCTTTTCTCCCTCTATACTATTTCATCTGGTAACCTCTTCTGTTCTCCTAAATTCAATTATTATTGCTAAGTTAATGATTCTCAGATCTATTTTTCCAGCCCTAACCTCTCTTCTAGCCTCCATATTAGTAGCTCTAACTGCCTATTTTACATCTTAAGACTGATATCTTAAACTTCAAATGTCAAAAACTGAACTCATTATCCCAAAGCCCTTCCCACTGCGAACACCTCTTTGTTTCTAACTTTCCTATTACTGTCAAGGAGACTACCATCTTCCCTCATCCCTTCCCTGTTATCTAGGCTTGCGATCTAGGTGTCACCCTGAACACCTCACTCTCTCACCCAAATCCAATCTATTGCTGAGTCCTGTCGATTTAACCTTATAGATTTTCTCATATGTGCCCACATGTATCTTCTGACATTGCCACTATCTGGACACAGGCCTACGTTGGTCTCCCTGCTTCAAGCCTCTCTCCACTCCAGTCTATCTCCCATTCAACTATCAAACTGATCTCCCTAAAGCATAGATCAGATAACATTATGCCCATATTCAATAAATTCCACTGCTCATCACTTTAGGATCAAATGTAAAACCTTCTGATCATCATTCAGAGTCCTCCATAGTCTAACCTTCTCTTAATGTTTCAATCTTCTTGCACCTTGCTCCTCTCCATCTTCCATGTACCGTACAATCTGATGCTGTATCCTTGCTTTTGCTTGTACAAAAAAACCTTACTTCCCAATTCTTTGCATTTTCTTTTAATTGTTTTAAATTTATTTTATTTTTAATTTGTTGAATAAAACATACATTTCTTTAACATAGTATAATAAAAATATGATGGCACAGTAATCTGCAAATCTGTTATGTTCAACTTTATATTCCCTTTAATTATATAATAAAGTTATCATGTAAATTCTTTTTCTCCTCCTTTCCTTCCTTCCTCCTAGAAATGGTTACCAAAGACAAATATGTGTCTAAAATGTAAAATACATGTATATAATATGTATATTTGTAGAATCATTCTTTATATACTTCTATTTATCAGTTCTTTCTCTGGATGCAGATAGTGTCTCCTTTCATATGTCCTGGGTATTTATAAAAGTCGAAAAGATTTAGTCCCTCAAAGTTAGTCTTAAAACAATATTGCTATTACAGTATATGGTGTTCTCTTGGATCTGCTGATTTTACACTTCATTATTTTGTGCAAGTCTATCCATGTTTCTCTAAGATCATCAAGCTCATCAGTTCATATAGCACAGCGATATTCCATTGGTTATGCCCCATACTTGGATTCGTTCCCTCTTCATCTCTGACTCCTCATTTCCCTGGATTGCTTCAAGGTCCAGCTGAAATCCTACCCTTAATTTTAATTTATTTATTTAAGTTTTCAACATTTATTTCCACAAAATTTTGAGTTCCCGATTTTCTCCCCATTTCTCTTTTCCAGTACCCCAAAATGTCAAGCATTCTAATTACACCTATCACCAATCTGCCCTCTCTTCTAACATCCCTTCCTTCCTTTATCCCCATCTTCTTTTTCATCCTGTAGGGCAGATAAATTTCCATACCCTATGTTTATATACCTATATTTCTTATTTCCTAATTGTATGCAAGAAAAATACTCAACAGTTGTTCCCAAAACTTTGAGTTTCAACTTCTCTTCCTCCTTCCCTCCCCACCCATCCCTATGGGAAGACAAGCAATTCAATATAGGCAATATCTGTGTAGCTTTGCAAATGACTTCGATAAAAGTCGTGTTGTGTAAGACCAACTATATTTCCCTCCATCCTATCCTGTCCCCCCTTTCTTCTATTCTTTTGACCTCATCCCTCCCCAAGTGTTGACTTCTAACTATTCCCTCCTCCCATTGTCCTCTCTTCCATCACTCCCCGCCCACTTTCCTGTATTGTAAGATAGGTTTTCATACCAAAATGAGTGTTCATATTATTCCTTCCTTGAGTCAAATGTGATGAGAGCAAACTTCATGTTTTTTTCTCACCTCCCCTCTTTTTCTCTCCACTGAAAAGTCTTTTACTTGCCTCTTTTATGGGAGATAATTTGCCCCATTCCATTTCTCCCTTCCTCCTCCCAATATATTCCTCTCTCACACCTTAATTTCATTTTTAAAAATATGATCCCATCCTATTCAACTCACCCTGTTCTGTGTGTGTGTGTAATACCACCAGTTACCCAGATACTGAAAAAAGTTTCAAGAGTTACAAATATTATCTTCCCATATAGGAATGTAAACAGTTCAACTTTAGTAAGCCACTTGTGATTTCTCTTTCCTGTTTACCTTTTCATGCTTCTCTTGATTCTTGTGTTTGAAAGTCAAATTTTCTTTTCAGCTCTGGTCTTTTCATCAAGAATGCTTGAATGTCTTCTAGTTCATTGAAAGACCACTTTTTTCCCCCTGAAGTAATATACTCACTTTTGCTGGGTAGGTGATTCTTGGTTTTAGTCCTAATTCCTTTGACTTCTGGAATATCCTATTCCATGTCCTTTGATCCCTTAATGTAGAAGCTGCTAGATCCTGTGTTATCCTGATTGTATTTCCACAATACTCAAATTGTTCTTTCTGGTTGCTTGTAATTTTTTTCTCCTTGACCTGGGTACTCTGAAATTTGGCTACAATGTTCCTAGGAGTTTCTCTTTTTGGATCTCTTTCAGGTGGTGGTCAGTGGATTTTTTCAATATTTATTTTGCTCCCTGGTTTTAGAATATCAGGGCAGTTTTCCTTGATAATTTCATGAAAGATGATTTCTAGGCTCTTTTTTGATCATGGCTATCAGGTAGTCCCATAATTTTTAAATTGTCTCTCCTGGATCTACTTTCCAGGTCAGTTGTTTTTCCAATGAGATATTTCACATTATCTTCCATTTTTTCATTCTTTTGGTTTTGTTTTGTGATTTCTTGGTTTCTCATAAAGTCATTAGCCTCCATCTGTTCCATTCTAAGTTTCAAAGAACTTTTTTCTTCAGTGAGCTTTTGAACCTCCTTTTCCATCTGTCTAATTCTGCTTTTTAACATTCTCCTCATTGGCTTTTTGAACATCTTTTGCCAATTGAGTTAGCCTATTTTTTAAGGTGTTATTTTCTTCAGCATTTTCTTGGGTCTCCTTTAGCAAGGTGTGACCTGCTTTTCATGTTTTTCTTGCATCTCTTTCATTTCTCTTCCCAATTTTTCCTCCATCCCTATTACTTGATTTTCAAAATCCTTTTTGAGCTTTTCCATGGCCTAAGGCAATTGAGTATTTATTTTGGATGTTTGGGATACAGACGCCTTGACTTTTATGTCTTTTTCTGATGGTAAGCATTGTTCTTCCTCATCAGAAAGTATGGGAGAAGATATCTGTTCACCAAGAAAGTAACCTTCTTTAGTCTTATTTTTCCCCCCTTTTTTGGGCATTTTCCCAACCAGTTACTTGAATTTTGAGTCCTTTGTCAAGAGTAGGGTATATTCTGGGGGTCTGTAAGATCTCAGTTCCTCCAAAATGGTACAATCAAGTGTGTACCCTGGTCTGGGAGCAAGCAGAAATTTTTGTGCCCAGAATCTCAGTAATAGAGTTTCATCTTCACAACCACCTGGTCTCCAGTTTCACCAAGCCAATCCTGGGGGCTGAGATTCAGATAGCAGCACCAACATTCTGTGTGAGATAAAGATTAACTGCTCAAATCCCTCAGGAGTATTAGGTGTGGGCAGGTCCTCTACACAGGGCTGAGGTAAGAATCAGCTGCTCAGTGCCCCCAGGAGTTTTATGATGCAACAATGAATGCAGGGTGCTGTAGGGGCTGCTGTGGAAGCTGCTACATCTTGCCTGATGGAACCTCTCGGGGCTGCAACCAGAGGCTGGAGCTATGGGAAGGCTCTTCTCCCTTCTTGGCCAGCTGAAAAATCCCTCTCACTGACCTTTGGCACCTGTGAGTTGAAGGATCTGGAAATAGCTGTTGCTGCAACTGGGGATTCTGCCCCTGAGGACTACTCTTGTCCTCCTTCCAGAGCCATACCACTAGGCCAAGGTTGAGCTGGGTTCCGCTCCCATCTGGTGCAACAGATATTTCTGTTGGCCTTCCAGGTCATCCTGGGCTGGAAATCTCCTCAGATCTGTTGTTCTGTGTCTTCTGCTGCTCTAGAATTTATTGAGAGTCTTTCTTTACAGGTATTTTATGGGCTGTGGGGGAAGAGCTAGCATATGTGAGTCTTTCTACTCCACCATCTTGGTTCTGCTCCCCGCTGAAATCCTACCTTTTAAAAAAAGCCTTTTCCCCTCTTAGTGCTAGGGCCTTCCCTTGACTGATTGTCTCTAATTACCTTGTGTATGGCTGGTTTTTATAGTTGTTTTCATTTGTATTGCTCATTAAACTGTGAATTCTTTGATAACAAGGATTCTTTTTGGCCTTTCTTTGAAACTCCAGGGTTAGAACTTAATAGATGTTTGTTAATTGACATGATCTCATTTTTGAGTAGTGAAGGTGTTGGTGGTAAAGAAATTTGCTTAAAAGAGCCTTAAACTAGAGCTCAAAGGGAGTGTAGAGATAATCTACTGATCCTTTCATTCTATAAATGGGGAAACTGAGATTTGAAAAACTTAAGGAACTATTTCTGGGTCACATAGGGAGAAAGTAGCTGGAAACATTTGAATTCAGGTGAGGTGACTCTAAATTCTTCCCTCCTTAGTAATGTTTCCCCAATCCTCAATACAGGGTTGAGGAACCTGTGACTTTGAGGCCATACATGACCTTGAGGCTGCATGCTCCCCACCCCTAGCCTAATGTCTCCAGAAATAAGTACACTTGCAAATATAATACAAGTAAGTGAATCCTAAAGACAAAAGAGAGCTCCAGAAAGGGCTCTATGAAATTTGATGACAGGTAACATTTCCAGCGAGGATGCAGGGGAATCAGGGAATGCTTCACAGGAGAGGGGAGACCTGAGATAAACCTGAGAGAAGATTCTAATACTGAATGGATGCATTCAATGATAAATGTATGTTTTGGAAGAAAAATTTTGTTTCCTTAAATTAGCTAAATATTTTCTTGACAAAATTACCCAATTAGCTTATTCATTTACCCATTCCTTGATCAATTTTTAAAAAGAAAGTAAATTTTATCTGAGTTTATATCCAAATAATCAGAAATTTTCAAATTCAGAGGTCTGTATTAATGAGATTTACTCTATGTAGACAGAAGGCAAAGCCCTACACTAGTCTCAGCCTGCAATATGCTCTCCTTATGTTCCTATCTTCAAGTTGGATTCAAGCCTGGACCTACTTGAGCTACTGCAGAGAGCCAAGATTAATCATGAGATAAATAGAAGATGATTACCTATTAAAGTCAATTGTTCAGTGATGTCCTTTGGGTCTCACTCTCAGATGGCCTCAATGTGGCTTCTAAAACTGAACAGTTATTTCATTTCTTTTCATTACTTGCCAACTAGTCAAACTGATCAATTGCACTACAAATCATGTAAATGACACTCACCCATTCCAAATCATGGAAGATTCTGGTGACCTTGGGCCACTTTGACTATCTAGAACTTGGCTTCCTTATCTGTAAAATAAAAAGACTGGATCAAATGTCCTCTAACATCCCTTTCAGGTCTAGAAATGAGAGCCTTCATTTATCTCTCCTGGCTTCTTCCTCTTCATCCATGAAATGAAGGGGTGGATGCAGTGATTTCTATTCCAGCACTGAGAAACATTATAGATGTTTAGTGCTAGAAGGTGCCTTAAATCCAAGTGCTTCATTTTATAGGTGGAGGATATGAGACCCAGAGGGTTTATGAACCTATAATTCTAATGAGCTAATGGTAATACTAGAATGAGAATCCAAGTGGCAAAAACTTCATTCTGGCTCTTTCTGTTTTACTGGATCAAATAGAAAGATTTTCAGGTGGGAAGGAACTTTGAGGTCATATTCTTTTATTTTGTAGGCGGACCTAGAGAGGGGGAATGATTTGCCCAAGGTCTGATAGTGAATGATAGAGCTAGAGTTTAAATCCAGATCCTTGAATTTCATATCCATTATTCTTTCCACTGTCTTGCCTCTTTTTTTTCTCTCCACCCTCCCTTCCCAGTTTCTTAGTGACAACTCTCACAAAACACTTCCATTATAGGGATGCAATATTATCTTCTAATTATTTAATTAGCAAGTGCAAAATATAATTACTGTCTCATTTTCATCTTCTATTTTTGTGCTGAATCCAAGGACAGAACATCTCAGGTGCAGTACTTGTATACTACAGAGGGAGGGTTCATTCACCAGGGGGAAGAAATCCATAAATGTCTCTTTCAAAAAAGTCTTCTAACAGATTTGGAGGCTGGGAGCAACTTTGTGATGTTGCCTAGTGTATTCATTGAACAATATGATGACATGATTTCATAAAATCTGTACCAATATATTTCTTCCAAAATAAAGAAAACAAAAAGAAAATGGCAGGATATAGAGAGAGCAATAAAACATTTCCCCTAAAGCCAAAATTGTATCAGCCTCATTATTTAATATCCAATTAATGAAATCATCTATTGCTTGACCTCATGTTCATGCTGTGCAGGATTTTAATTAATTGATAAAAATAGAAATTACCGAAGATTTTTCTAGGTGGGGTTATTACATAAGCTGCATTTCCATTCTGCTCCCCAGTCATAGAGATTTAAAGAAGCCACATATAGGAAATGTGGACTGTTCTCCACCAAATGGAAACTTAGCACTGGAAGAACTTTCCAGGTTATGGCAGTCAAGCCTGTTTGTCTTATAGATGGAGAAGCTGAAGCTAAGAGAGGAGGAGGGACTCGTCTGAGGACATATGGAGGGGTGTCAGAGGGACAATTTGAACTTGGGTCTTTGAACTCAAGAGCTAATCCTCTGCCATTCAGTGTAATAGAAAGAGTGCTGGGAGGCAAAAGGCATCTGGGCTCAAGTTTTGCCCACCAGGTGTGTGACTTGGGACTCATCATTTCATCTTTCTGAGAGAAGGAGACACACACAAACAGAGGGAGACAGAGAGAGAGAGATTCAGAGATATAGACATTCACCGAGAGATAGAGACAGAGAAAGATAGACACTAAAGGGAGGGAGAGCAAGACACACTTATACAATGACCGTGACAGAGATAGAGACAGTAAGAGACAGTTGGAAAAAGAGAAAAATTGAGAGAGAGGAAGAGAGAGATAGTGACACAGAGAGATACAGAGAGAAAGAAAGGGAGACAGAGAGAAAGAGAAACAGGGATAGAGTCAGAAAGAGAGAGATAGATACACAGAGACAATGAGAGAGAGAGACAGAGAACAGATAAAGTACTCTACAAATCTCAAAGTGCTATGTAAATATTAGCTATCTTCATTATGAGGAAACAGATACAGTCATGCACAACTGGTAAGCCTTGCACTCAGCCCTAGAATTGAGAGGTTTGGATTATACTTTCAGTAGAGTTTCCACTTTGCCAAATCGTTATATGATTAATATCTTTTTCATAGCAAATTAGTGAAAAACAATTATGTTTAAAGGTACAATTGTAAATAATAACATGTAGCCCAATGTCAATGCGAGATTCCTGCCCCCCCCCCCCCGCCCCAGTCTCAATCTGTACTCATTTCCGTATCTTTTCCCCCATTATCAGGGCCAAAAGGAAAAGAAAAAAGAACTCATCCAAGTTTTTCAAGTAAACCATTAACGTGTGATTGCATGAGCAAGAATCCTAGCTGGAGAAAGCTAGACAATTCGGGTTTGAGTTTTAACTTTTCTATGTAATACCTACATATCTTTAGGCAAATCACATTTTCCCTCTGGTCTCAGTTAACTCATCTGTAAAAATGAGTTTTGAATTACTTAGCCTATGAGACACTTCCTAGTTCCGGAATCCTGAAACTGTCCTATTAACGAATTGAGAGTTTCCTGACAAGATCAGCAAGGAACTTGGCAAAAGAGACTTTCCCCACTGATTGCTGGGACAAATGACTTACTTTTCAATCCTTCAAAATATGCTAATCTTTGCCTCCAAGCACTATTGTAAAGATTCCATTAAATTCAATACTTTTATTAAATGCCTATTGAATATCAGATTTTGTTCTAGGTATGGGAAATATATACTAAAAAATAAAAATCCATTCCTCCCTTCAAAGAGCTTATATTTTATAGGGGCAAGAATATGTATTTTCTGTAATCATAATTCTTTGTATTTGGCTAAAGCCTTTCTTTGGGGAATCTCAGAGCACTTGATTAGCATGACTCATTCATTCCTTCATCAGAGAGAGCCAGCAAGGGGATTATCCTAATGTTTTTTTCAGCTTGGAAAATTAAAGGCTACTGAATAGAAATCATTTTCCAGTTCTCTCATAGAGCTATGAGTGGGCTTAAGAACAGAATCCATATGTGAAGACAGCTGCTTGAAAGTCCTTTCCGTAGTATATTGCTCTCCGCTTTCATATTGGCATAGCAGCGACTTTTCTGAGGAAAGACAGAATTTTTTAGGTGTGATGTCTTCAGTGCTAGACCTGGAGTCATGCTAACTTGTGTTCAAATATTGTGTGTGGCCAGGGCAAGTCCCTTAACCTCTGTGAGCCTCAGTTTCCCCATTTATAGAGATTTGTAATACCTATCTCAGAGGGTTGTTGTGAGGTTCAAACTTGTGAAAACATTTTACAAAACTTTCAAGTACTATACACGTCAGTTACTATACAGTAATTATTGCGGGCACCAGTCTATTAGTGACATGGGGTGTTCCTTATTAAGTGGCATCATAGAGATGTTTGGGTTTGCTGCTTAATTTCCATGGCCCCTTTCCTTTCTTGGCCCAAGTTTCCCCATTTGTAAAGTTAAGAGGTTCCTCAGCTCCTTGAGGGAAAGAAGTCACCTCCCCTCCTCCTCTTTTTGTCCCTACTGTCTAGTCCAGGGTTTTGCACTTAGATGTGTTTAATAAGTGTTACTGACTCTTAGGTGCTGGAAAACTCTAAATCTTATTGTCTCATGAAGAATGTAAGACTTTATTCATGTTTATAGAGATGAGGCACTAAATAAAGCAAATTCTACCACTCTGATGAAATCATGTTAAAGAAGGTAGCCGTGGTTGGAATGCACAATTTTGTGTCATGTTTCTTTCTTGGCATTTGGGAAATTCAACTCCAGCCTAGAAAATTACAGAAGAGATCTCAGAAATGGTCACCACCTCTGAGTTATAACTATTTTCTTTTTCTTGAAGTCAGGAGGGAAAGAGATGAATGAGTCCAGATGTGAAGTTCACATCTCCTTTCCCACCTGTGTTTAGTTTATCACGTTACCTGGCAGAGTCCTGAACTCCTGTGTTTCTCTATCTTCTATAATAAATGATGGAAACCAAATAGAACCATCGGGGGTCTGAGTTGAAATGTACCAGATGCACTGATTCATTAAAAAAGAGGCAATAAATGATTGTAAAGCACAGCCAACCTGATTGTAAATAGCCATCATGTGACTATAAAACTTTAAGAAAAATCCTATGTCTTCTATCATTTGCATAGAGCTTGGCTGCAGAGAAAGCTAGCACACAAGAATCTGAAAGTTCATTTTGCTGCTAAATCTCTTTTAAAAAATTATTTTTCTCAGAGAGAAACACATTAGTGATTTGACTTAATGCATTACTTTAGCTCTTGATATCTCATTGGTCTAAGGAAGCAAAAGGAAGGAGAAGAGATTGGGGTGTCCTTTTGACACCCCAATTTATAGGCTCATACGTTTGGAGCTGAATAGAACCTTAGCTGACCAACTCCCTCATTTTGACAGATGATGAAAGTGAGGGCCAAAGAGGAAAAGGGACATGCCCACAGTCACACAGCTAGCAAGTGGCCCAGGTAGAGTTTAAAGGTAGATTTTCCCAATTTCACATCCTATAATCTAATTGCTATACAACATCACCTCTGGATAGCTGAAATCTCAGGGAGCAAGAGAAATATTCCTATTCTGAGTGCATTAATCAAGTTCAAAGTAGAGATCCAACCCTCTCCGTTATTTATGAACTCATTGCCTTTTACTTCTTTTTTCCTGTCTTCTGTTCTGGTTCCTGAAGAAAGGAGCTTGCCATGGCTCCCTAGACAGTCAGCAAGGGGGCAAGCAGGACAAATACTATGAAGTCTTGAGTAAGAAACAGAGGTGGGCAAGTAAAGGATGCCAAAAACAAGAATTGATTTGAGAACTAAACACTTGACTGAGAGATTGGTGACTGAGAAAGACATTTGGAATTTTGTACAATGGCTTAAAATACGAGAACTACAATCTCTTGGCTGGGGATGGGCTGTCCCTAACATAAGTGTGTATTTGCCTAGTATCTTGAGCTTTCAACAAACAAACAAAATGTGGGGGAGTGAGAAAACTGGCAATTGTGGCAGGTCTATATTGTAGAAAGAAAACTATCGGTTGAGACAAGCAGAAAACCCCAAGAGATGAGTTCCATGAACTGTAGTCAGGAATAGAAACCACATCATTAATTGTCTGTACTTAACTGCATAGAGTTTAGCCTACAAACAGAGAACCAGAAGACATCCCAGTGGAAGGAGCTGATCCACCAATAGCATTTATTATTGATAATTATAGTTAACTAAGGCTTATGAAGCACTTGACAGCACTTGACATTTTATCCTCTCAAGCCTCAGAGGTAGCTGCTCTTATCCCCATTTTATAGAAGAGGAAGCTGAGGAGGGCACAGGTTAAACTATTTGCCTAAGGTCACTAAGCTGGTAAGTTTTTTAGGCAGAACTCAAACTCAGGGCTTGCTAAGTAAGTCTAGTTCCAGATCTCTATCCATTGTGTCACCTATGTTTCAAACACTGTGGTAAGACATGGGGACACAAAAAGGTTCCTTTTTAATGGAATATACATTCTAATGGGGGAGAGAACATGTAAATAACCAGATAAATATAAAATAAAAAAATATACATAAAGTAGACAATGTCATCTGTAAACAGAAGATATTAGTGGGGGGGTGTGGAGTTGGGGGAAAAAGGAAAAGCTTCCCATGGAACCTAGGAACTGAACTGGAGCAACCAGGAAAGGTTTTCTGGAAGATCTGGAAATCAAGTTGTCTTTGAAGGAAACCAGGAAAGCCAGAAGCAGACGTAAGTGTGGGGGTGGGGTGGGAGAGCATTCCAGGCATGGGTACAAATTGGATCTCATGAGTATTACTGATATTTGGTTTGATGAATCCTATGACTGAACTATAGCTGTAGATAGGCACACTTATTCAAAAGAAATAGAGGAAATAAAGGTGAAAAATGTATTTTGAGATGTACCCACATGAAGAAGTCAAAGGAACAGAAAGAGATCTCATGATTTAGAATACTGAGATATAAATCAACAGAGGTAATGTTGTCTTCTGTCTTTGGACAGAAGAACTAAGTTCATGAAGAGTTTGGGAAAATTGAGTACAAGCCTTACAAAAGAGGTAGGGATATAGTAGTGATGGAGAACTTCTTTTATCTGGAAAAATAATGGTATTTTCTGCCAAAATCCAAAGTTGTTCCTTGATTTTCTTTAAGCATAATTTAATCTTTCAAAAAGATCATTGTATTTTGGATCTGATTCTCACTAGCAGGGAGAAATTGATTGCTGGAGTAGAATTGATGAGATCCTTGGGACAGAGCATAGAATCTTTCCTAGAATTTGTGATATCAGAGGACAGGAAAATCTGACATGACCCTTGGATTTTAAGAGAACATATTATGAAGATCTCTTCAGAAAGTGGAGAGGTAGGAGTCCACCTTCGCATTCATAAGAGAAACCAGCCCTAAAAAGATGGGGAAACTCTCAGGATTTAAATTCTGAACAAAAAAAGAGAACTAGTTCTAATAAAGAAGAATAAAAGATACATACCACCTTCAATTTTTTTTAAAAATGAAATATACAGAAGCTACAAAGGCAGGCAGGATACTTTGAATGGCTTATTTGTGTGCAGTTGTTTTTCATGTGTTTCCTCCATTAGACTGTGATACCTTTGAGAGCAGGGTCTATCTTTTAAATTCCCTCCTATTCCCAACGCTTAGCACACTACTGGGCAACTAGTAGGCACTTAATAAATGTTTAATGACTAAGAATAATAGGAGTGGTGAAAGAACTCAGATGATCTAAGACTGGTAAGGAGAGCTAAGGACAATGAAAGCCTGCTTTAAAAAAAAAATCTACAGGCTGGTGAGTTTCACTTTGATTCCTGAGAAAACTCTAAAATGAATCATTAGACAGATAGCTAGGGACACACTAACCTCATTTCCTTTTTGACATGGTTACTAATCTGATAAATCAGGCAAAGGAGTTGGATTATTTACACAGACATTAGAACATCACTTGATAAAGTATTTGATCCTCTTTTTCCTTGTCTGGCTACTCTTTCTTGGTCTGCTTTTCAGGATTATCAATTACATCCTGACTTCCATGCTTGGCAATACCCCCAAGGCTATGGCCTTGGTTCTCTCTTCTCTCTTTACTCTCCCAATGATTTGAGCCACTCCCTGGGATCCAACTATCATCACTGTGCAAATGGCTCCCAAATCTACATATCCAACCATTATCTTTCTTAGCTTCAGACCCAGATCACCAAATGCCTGATTGATATTTCTGTTAGACATTTTAAAAAATGTGGATGTCCAACTGTATGTGATGACTGATTGTGATAGACTTAGCCCTTCTCAGCAATGCAAGGCCTTAAAACAATTCCCACGGACCGATGATGGGAAATGCCATCCACATCCAGAGGAAAAATCTGTGGAATCTGAATGCATAGTGAAACAGGCTATTTTCTGTTTTCTTTCTCATGGTTTCTCCCATTCATTATAATTCTTCTAAGCAACATGACTAATGTGAAAATGTGTTTAATAGGAATGTATGTGTGGAGTCTATATCAGATTGCCAACCATCTTGAGGATGAAGGGGAAAGAGAGGGGATAAAATATAAAACTTATGGAAGTGAATGTTGAAAACTAAAAGTAAATAAATTAACTAAAAATGGGGATGTCCAGCAAGCACCTCAAGGTTAACATGCCCCAAGCAGAACTCATTATCTTTTCCCCCAAACCCATCCCTCCTCCTAAATTCCTTATTTGTCTTAATGGTACATTTTTTTTCATTTACCCAAGTTCAAAATGTAGGAGTTATCCTTGATTCTTCCTTTCCTCACCCCCCCTCTCAATATCCAATCAGTGATCAAAGTCATTGATGTAAGTCATCAATAATTCTTGTATCTCTCCCCTTCTTTCACTCACACCATAACCACTCCTAGAACTCATCACCTCTCATCTAGTCTATTGCAGTATCTTATGCTCTATCTGTCTCCGGGCTCTTCTTTCTCCATTTCTCCTCACAGATGTCAAACTGATATTCAAAAACTGCAGATCTGAGAGTGTCACTTCTCTGATAATGATGCTTCATTGGCTCCCCATTGCCTCTGGGATGAGATAAATATGAAGTTCTGTCTTTAGTACTTAAAGTCCTTGGCAATCTGCCTCTAGCCTCCATTTCTAGGCTATTGCAGATTACTCTCCTTACACTCCACACTCGAGCCAAGCCAGTCATTTGATGTTCCCTGTACACAAGATTTCATTTTCCATCTTGTCCTCACGTCTACGTCTTAGAACTCCTGACTCCCTTCAAGCCTCTGCTCATGGATCAGCTTTAACAATTCTTCCCCAATTTTTCTTGTGTCATGCATTTACTTATCTATAAACATGTAACCCCTAAATAGAATATAAAGTCCTTGAGAGGAGATATGTTCCTGGACAAGTCATCTGACCTCTTTGGGCTAAGTACCCTCATCTTTAAAATAAGGATGTAGGACTCATTGGTTTCTATGATCTCTTTTGCTCTAAATCTATAATGATGTGACTTTATATACTTGTATTGCCAGTGCCTAGAACAATGTCTGTCATATGATTAGGCACTTAATAAATGTTTAATTAATTAATTGATGTCATTATTGTGGAAAAGATGAAGAGCAGTAATCTAGATCAGCACTTCTTAAACTGTGGGTCATGACTCTATATGGGGTTGCAAAAAATTTGGCAGCAGTAAAAGACTTCTGAATGCACATCAACTAAATATTAATTAAAAAATCAAATGTGTAATGAATCTGAGGTGTTTTTGGCAGTGCTTGTTGGTGTTGCATCATGCAACTTCATTGCAGCCTTGGGTCTGAACACAAAGCATGTATGTGCACTTTGTATTTATTACACATGATCTCAAGCCATGCCACACCAATGAATACTGCCAAAACGGGAAAAGGGGCCAAGAGTAGAAAAAGTTTAAGAAACCCTGGTCTAGATGATAATACAATTAGATGAACTGAATTAGAAGGATTGAGAACTGTTAGAATGGTCAGTTTCAAAGATTGGTCATCATGATGTGAAGTTATCTCAGAAGGAGGTGACCAATAGAATGCCCCAGGGTTCCATGCTGGGTCTTAGATTCTGCAATAAATTTGTCAGTTTGTTGGCTAAAGAGAGAGATCACATCTTGATCCAATTTTCAGGTAACACAAAGTTGAAGGAATAGCTGACAGGGTCCAAAAAGACCTTGACAGCATAGAACTTGACTGGATTTGAAAAGATGAAATTTAAAAGAGATAAAAGCATACTTTACTTCAAAGCTTCATAGGTATAAGATCAAATGGACATGCTTAGATATTACTTTCTCAGAAAAAGATTTACTAATGACTGTATTCTCAATATGAGAGAACAGTGAGATATCACAGAAAGTCATACAGTTGGCTGTGTGAGAGGCATAAATTCCAGGAATAAACAAGTTAGAATTTCACTGTACTCTGCCTCAGTCAGACCAGAGTTCAGTTCTGGGCAGTTCAGTTTATGAAGGCAGTTGATGAAATGGAGAATATCCAGGGGAGGTCCACCAGAATGGTCAAAGATTCTTGAGTTCATGCCATTTAAAGATCAATTGGAGGAAATTAGGGATGCTTATTTTGTAAGAATGGAGAAGCAGGGAATTCATGGCAGTGATCTTCATACATGTGAGGAGCTGGTATGTGAGGAGCATGCATATGAGGAGGGGAACCCCCCCAATTTTCCTGTTAGACCTTTCTCCCAAATTGGTTGCTTTGGAAAATAGTGGATTTTCCTTCCATAGAGGCTTTCAAACAAAAACTGGATGATCACTTGTTGGTTATGATGTAGTGGAAAAGATTCTTTGACAAGTATGGGTTGGAGTATATGACCACAGTGATTCTTTCTAGTTCTAAACTTCTGTCATTCTATGATGCTGGGAAGGAAGAGATCAATGGAATTTGTTACTCCTGAGGCACTGTGGTTAATTTATTGCAGGACACAGGATGGGGTTGTGAAGGTTAAAGTTATTGATTAAACTGAGTGCAGGGGAGAACAATAATCAAAGCCAAAGATTGAATTTGGAGTCAGAAGAAGTGAAATTGAGTACTACTTACTATCTGGCTAACCTTGGACAGTTGATTAAATCTCTTATTTAGAACTTTAGTTTCCTCAATGCATTCCTATGGAAAGATGATTCGTTTTGGAGGTGGAAGTACTGACTTCAACTCTAGGTGACCTTGAGCAAGTCTCTTCCTCTTCTGAGCCTCAATTTCCTCATCTGTAAAAGGAAGGAGTTGGGCTAGATGGCTTCTCAGATTCCTTCTAGGCCTAATTCTAGTATCCTATCATTTATAAAATGGAGATAATAGCTCAGGGATTGTGAGGATAGTGTTTTCTAAACCTTAAGGCATAATGTAAATTTAAAAAATTAATAATGAAAATGTGTAAGTAAACATGGCATAGTGGATAGAATGCTGGGCCTGGACTCAGCAACACTCGAGTTCGCATTCCATCTCTGCCACATACTAAATGTATGGCCCTGAGCAAATCACTTAACTTCTATGATAGAATATGAAGCTCCCTGAAGACATTTATTTTTGCCTTTGTGTTCCCTGTACCTAAATGAATGCCTAGCACATAGCAGGTCTTTTATAAATTTCCATTGAGGATGTCTTAGAAGAACCAGGATTTGCAGGAGTTCCTCACACTGACATAGATTCTTCAGGCTTTCATGATAATTATTGATAGTGACGACATAATGAGAAACTAGACCTTCAATTTCATTGGTAGAGAGCTTTCCTTCTGCCAATACAAGTTGCCACCTACTCTGTGATGTAGAGAGATGCCTATGGCACCAAGAGGTTAAGTGACTTTCCTAGGGTCACACAGCCAATATGTGTCAGAGGAAGAAATGAACTGAGATACCTGAACCCAGATCTGAGGTACCTGCTCTCTCCTTGCTCTTCTCTTTTCTCATTATACTCTTCTCTCACCTGTCTTGATCCCTTGGTGAGAGTTCAACTATGCACTGTCTTCTACTCTCATATCCCTTGTTTCTTCATTTCTTTGTCCCATTGCTGACCATTTGTTACCAAACACCAATCCTGGTTCACTCACACCATCTGCCTCTGCTCTTACTTATTATGTGCTGGAGAACTGGAGAAAATCACTAATCGAGCAGTCTGGGTCCCTTGGCAACTCATATTAGCTAATCTCAAGTTGGTACAACAAGGTGACCTTCTCCTGTTCCTTCTCCCTAATTGATTCCCTATCCCACACATAATAGCAGTTGGTTCAAGGGTGGGGAACCTGCAGCCTCAAGGTCATATGTGGTTCTCTAGATCCTCAAGTATAGCCCTTTGACAGAATCCAAACTTCGCAAGAAAGAAATCCTTTCATTAAGGGGAATTAAAATACAAATTTGAGTTTCATCAAAGGGCCACACTTGAGGACCTAGAGGACCACATGTGGCCTCAAGGTTGCAAGTTCCCCACCCCTGGTTACTCCAAACCTTTTCTTTCCTCCTCAAGCCTCCCATGGTGTTCTTCACCTCACCATCTCTTCTGAAGACCTTTGCCTCATATTTCATTGCAATAATTGAGACTATTTGCCAAGAGCTCTCTTGTCTCTCTCCCTCATCCTGTTGTCACTCTGAAATCACCTCCCGATTTCCTGTCCTTCACTCCACTCTCTGATAATTATCTCCTCCTTCTGCTTGCCAAGGCCAATTTTTAATATGTACTCTCGATGCCATCTGTCTTCTTCAGTTGATTGCCCTACCATTATATCAATCAATCAATTGATCCATCAATGAACATTTATTAAGTACTTATGTACCAGACACTTCTCTCTCTAGTTTTCAGACTTTCCCTATATATCTATACCTGTTTGTCTCATCCCCAAAACAAGTAAAACAACCAACTTACTAGATACTACTTCTCCACAAGCTAAAATAACTTTATTTCTATATCTCTCTTCTCCTTTTCAGCTAAACTCCTTGAAAAAGCTGTCTACAATAGGTGCTTCAACTTCTCCTCTTTGTTGGTGTCATTTAGTCATTTCAGTCATATCTGACTCTCTGTGACCCCACTGGGGTTTTCTTGGCAAAGAAACTGAAGTAGTTTGCCATTTCCTTCTCCAGTTCATTTTACAGATGAAAAAACTGAGGGAAATAACTTGCCCAGGATCACACGTCTAGTAAGTGTCTCAACCTAGATTTGAACTCAGAAGATAAATCTTCCTGATTCCAGGACCCGCACTCTATCCACTGTACCATCTAGCTATCCCCTCTTCTCCTCTTACTCTCTCCTAAATTCTGTGCAACTTGGATTATGGCCTCATCATTCAATTGAAAGTGTTCTTTCTAAAGTTAGCACTTTTTTCTTATTACATCAAATGGTTTCTTTATCTTTACCCTTGTTGACCTCCTTTTTCATCCATTTGTGGAATTATCTTCTTCACCATCTCCAAGTAGTAAAACTTAACTCAAGTGGTAGGATTTTCCTACTCCCTGCACTTTCTAATGTCATTTTAAGGTCACCTTCTACCTAATTACTGTATGTTTGATTTATGTGTGTTGTCTCCTTAAGAATATAAGCTTCTTGAAGGATTGTTTTGACGTATTTTATTACATACCCAGAACAACATTATTCACAGAATATTACAAGCACTTAATAAATACTTGTTTATTGATTGATTCCTGCCTCTGAGGCCAATTCTCTATCCATTATACCAAACTATAATGATAATAGAAATAGGGCAATATATATTTGCAAGCTATTATTAGGATTAGATTCCAACTATGTAGTTTTCTTGGCTCAAAGATAGTAATTCTTGACAAGGTTGTATCCCCAAATCTGCTCTATTCAGAAATGTTAGCTCCATTTTCTACTCTTCACACATAATTATTATAAATGAAATTTAACATAATTATGGATGGCATTCTCTCAGGAACCCTTTTCCCCATGTCAGCACCAGTGGTAAGATGCATTTCTGGGAGATTTTTCCTCCAAAGAAAACAGTAAATTTTTTTTTTGTGATATCACTACCACTGAGATTTGCATTTCTCACAAGATTAGAGCAACCAGAGTGAAAATAACAGTGTTTAGGTTAGGGAAATCATTAGGGCAAAACCTAAAAATTAAAGGGCTGCTCCTGATTGTTTGAAAATTCTTCCATTTGAGAGGGCATCTTTGGGAGAAATTGAAGGCATTTGCTTTTCTTCTGGATAGAAAAGGCTCCAGTAAAAAGAAAGATAAGTCAATGTGGTTTGCTGCCTCCCCCACCAGGTAGAATGAAAACCCCTTGAGGGCAGTGTATGTTTTATTTTTGCATTTTTTTAATCTACTGATAAATGTTTTAAACCTCCTTATGTCTATACATGTTGTTTCCCCCAAAAGAATGCAGACTCCTTGGAGGTGGTGAGTACTTCCGCCTTGTAGTAGTAAGTATTTAATAAATGCATGTTTCTTCTTTCTTTTTGCATTTCTATCATTACCCAATAACTCATCACACCACCTTCATGATAAGATCACCCTTGCAACAAATAAGTACCATTAGGCAAAACAAATCAGCTCATGTATTGGTCATGCCTGAAAACATATGCCTTATTCTGTACTTCTTGTAGTAAACATGCCTAATTATTAGTCATCTGAGGCCATGGTTGGGTAGCACCAATCAAACATTTAAAATATATACAGAAGAAAACAAAAGGAAGAAGATCAGAGGTAAACAGGGTATTTTTTAAAACTACCATTTTAAATTTAATATACACATTAAAAACATAGTGCATAACAAAAGTTCATAAGTTCATAGGCAATCCTCTTTTTTATTTTCCATATATTGAAATATTCATGTTTGTTGATTACAGTTAAATTCACAGAAAAATAAAAATATTTAAATGCTTGTTGGTTGACTTACATCTCCATATCCTAGCATGCTACCCTGTACATAGTAGATGCTTAATTAATGTTTATTGAATTAAATCATGGAAGGTCTCCATTTCCATTGTTCTATAAATGTGGCAAAGATCCCATCATAAAGTACCTAATAGTCTATCAATTTATGTTGATGGTCAAATTATATCCTTGAAAACAGACTATATATGGTGTGAAGTTAGCAGAGTTTGACCTCAGTTTGATGATGTCCAGAGGTTGGTGTTAGGGGGACTGCATATACAGTGTGCTTCCATTCCACGAGGTCTTGGGGTCTCAGGTTATGGGCATCCCACTACCTCTGGAAGCAGCTCATTCTACCTTGGGGTAGCTCCAGTGGATAAGAGGTATTTTCTTGCCTTGTCCCTTTCTAGCTATTGCTCCCCATTATGCCCTCTAATGTAGAATAAGTGAACCCCCTTTATATTTGGAATTCTTTCAGGGACTTGAAACCTACTATCATCCTGGTTCTGTTAATTCCTAGCTGTAAAACTCCAATAATTCATTTAACTTCTCTGATTCTCATTTTCCATTTCTGCAAAATAGTCCTGGTACTAAGATAGAAAAAAAAAAGACTTTGACTCAGAAGTCTTGGGTTCAAAATTCCAGCCCTCCTTTTTATTAGCTGTATGATCTTGGGTAAGTCAAATATCTTCCTCAATAACCCATTCCTCCCACTTCTTACCGCTGCTACTATTAACCCATTTTGTTTTTACTTCAGTTGAAATTATTTCTTAGTGAAATGTACTAATGAATATAGCAATGATTAGTGTATCTAATCATAATGATGAGAAAGCCTCTTAGAATACGCTGTATCAGAGCAAAAAGAGAAGGGAACTGGTATGGAGGACAGTCCAATTACTTGAGCAATTGTTCTGGAAAATGGGCCAGCAATCTGATAATGCAGCATGTCTTGGCCCCTCACGTTATTCTCCGTCTGCCACTCCTTTCCCAACCATGCACCATGATCTCCCAATTCTTAGCTAATTCTTATTGCTAATTGCCTTTATGAGCTTGCATGCGAATCCTCTCTGTGCCTCAGTTTACTCATCTGTAAGGAAGGAAACAGAATTAAATGACCTCTAAGGTCTCTTCTGATTTTAAGAATTCAATGAGAGGACTCTAGTCCACAATATTCTCTTTGCCTTCTAACACAGCTGTATAATCAACTGCTCCTGATTCATCATTGAAAAACAGAGCAATTAAGTACCTTCCTACCTGCAGACATGAGATTTCCAAGATGGATGTCCTTCCAAAATATCCAATATGCAGCAGATTTGTAAATGCCTCATAGCAACTTGACTTCGCTTAAATAAACTAGCCTGTTGGACAGAGCCATAAGGAACTCAGGACAGATACAGAGGACAGTCTAATCTCAGGGACAATTGTTCTGGGAAATGGAACAACAATCTGATACCATGGAACATTGTGGTTTCTTCTACCCCTCCCCACCCCGTGGGGGAAAGGTGGGCACTTGGAGTGGAAAACAGTGGCCAAAAGTCTTGGGGGCAGGGTGGGGAGATAGATGGGAGCAGTTGTGTTATTGGCAAAAGTCTTGGGGATGGAAGTCATTGTGAGGTCAAAATGTACCAGCCCTCCTCCTTCCTCAGTTGTAGAGAAGTGTTTTTGGGGTAAAGCTCCACTTCCTCCAAGCAAGTTAAAGTTCTGCATTAAAGGTGAGATTTGTTTGGAATGATCTTCATTCTCTTGGCTTTAAAGGACTTTCCCAAAGATTCTATACAGTGAAGCTCACATAAATATCAGTAAGAAATTCTAGGCCCTTCCCAACCTGTTCTTAACCTACTTTTTCAGATTCATTACACAGTAATCCCCTCCATGCACATTGCAGTGCAGCCAGATGAGTCTTTTTGTTATACAAGTCCATTTCCTCTTTCAGCTCTGTCTCATAGAATCCCTAATTTCCTTCAAGGCTAATGGTTGGCTCAGGTGCCACCCTTGACAAAAGGCCTTTCCTGATGATTCCAGCTGCTAGTGTTCTCCAAAATCACCTTGTATTTTTTTGTACATATGTTATATCTTCCATCTAGACTCTAAATTCCTAGAAGGTAGGTATTTTTTTCACTCTTTGTATCTCCAGTGACTGGCATGGTGCCTGGCACATAGTAGGCACTTGGTATATGGAGACTCATATGAAATAGAAAGAACAGGGCCTCATTATTTTTCAGCACTGTATTATGCAAACCACAGTTCTGGCTGATGAGAAAATCTCCACTCAAGTGAGATGATTCTGTGACAAAAACTACCCTGTCCTTATCCCAGGAAACTTCAAGGAAGGTAGTGAGGTTACATAGCTGAGGTTCAATTAAGCAGATGATTTAAAGGTCATGTCAGTCATCCCCCATAGGAATCTGTTGAGCTTGACAAATTGGGAGAAATGTGTTTAAGCCATTCCTGCAAATCTCTTGATTGAAGTGATTAGTCATATGTAGGTTCTGTACTCGTTTTACTTCTTAAACCCTCATAAACTTGTTAGAACAACTTTACCCTCTTAACATCTTTATCACATGCTCCAGGTTCTCATTGATGTGCTGCAACTATTTAGGATTTTAAGATCTGAGATTAAGAGATGGAAGAGATTTCATTGCCAGACCTCTCATTTTACAGATGAGGAAACTGAGCCCCAGAGGATTGAAGTGATTTGCCAATGATCACGCAGGTCGGATCACAGAATGAGAGACCTTGAATTAGGAGAACCTCAGAGATCACCTCGTGGAACACTCTTATGTTATTGAAGAAAAGACTGGGGGGCAAATTGATTAATCAACTTATCTGTGATCATATATATAGTCAGCAATTAGCAGCTCTAGGTTGTGAGGTCAAGTCTAAACTATAGTCTTGTGACTTTTTAACACTGTACTAGACAAAGTCCCAGATGAGAGATTTGAGCACGTCCTCTGATTTCTTTTATTTTTGTGTGTGTTTACTTAGTTTCTTTTTTTTTTGACATTTGTTTATTTTTTTTTTGAAATTTAAATAAATTTATTTAACTTTTTACATTTATTTTCACAAGATTTGGGGTTCCAAAATTTTCTCCCCATTTGTCCCCTCCCCGATACACTGGACATTCTAATTACCCATATCACCAATCTGCCCTCTCTTCTACCATCCCTCCCTTC
>CM053772.1:40049970-40100855 GCA_028658325.1 Potorous gilbertii | reverse complement strand
GAGATGAGGAGAAAATTTGGAACTCAACATTTTGCAGAAATAAATGTTGGAAACTGAAAATAAATAAACAAGCATTAAAAACAGAATTAAGTGTGACATTGAGAGTTTATAAAACTGCTGGAGTTTACACAGCCAGATCAAAAGCTGGATTTGAACCTGGACGTTCCTGATTCTGAGACCAATGGTCTACCTACTACAATACGTTGACTTTCACAAAGTTATCACTTTGGTAGATTTTGAGGGCATTACAGGGAAGTTCTTTTTTTAAGGGATTTGATATGCTTTTCAAAGCCCCTCAGTTTATAAATAAAGACAATTATTTTTCTTGCCTATGGGTAAGTCTGTTCCTGTTCATAATGATAGAATTGCATTCTGTGAACTACTTGATGATCTGATCTATTGATCAACAGTTGACCTGTACATGGCTGGTCCAGTTAAACAATGGTATTTGCACAGAACATTTTTTCATTTTCCTATTTATTTAATTTACATCATTCTTTTTGTGTTCTTTGGATAAGACTAGCCTTAGTAATGAGGGTTGTGGTGGTACGACGCTGTTGCTGATAACTCTGTCCTTTTCCTTTTTTGTTACTCTGAATATTATAACATGTAGATATTAGAATCCACCTCTGAAGAGAGCAACCAGTAACTGAGTTGAAAAAGTGATTGATCCCTAAAGATTAGGAAAAGAAAATCAGAGTATCAGAACTCCTATAGTTTATGAGAATATGAGGTTAAACTATAAGGACCTTGGTAAACTGTATACTATTAAGTGTTCTACCCTCTTTCTGTGACTTCTCATCCATCTTGGTGTTTCATAGTAAATAGTAATTAGATGACAAAGAGTTTAGTGCACTATCAGGATGCAGAGGGAGTAAAGAAAGAGGACTGAAGAGGACTTGAGATTTAGAAGACTCAGTTCAGTAAAGTGAAGTAGTGGTTCCTTGAAAGCTGAAAGGACCATTTAGTGAGCTGTAGCCTCAATTGCTTAGTGAATAGAATGATGGGGCAATGAGGCATGTAGGGAATATGGTACCCTACTGGCCCTGAAAACAACCAGGTCTTAAAAATCCCTTTCTTGGTATTTCTATCTGCCTAGAAGAGAGTGTCTGTGCAGTGGAAACACACTAACTCTGGAGTCAATGAACACACATAATTGTGGGCATTACATGGATAATGAGTCAGTAAAGAAAGTGGGGAGTTATCAGACAGGCTGTAAGTGAACAAGACCACACAGATAGCAAACATCAAAAGAGTAATTTGCTATCTGTGTGGCCTTGGGTAAATTTTTGAATCTCTCTGGGTCCTAGTTGCCTCATCTGTAAAATAAAAGGGTTGAATTCAATGACCTCTGAGATCTTTCAAGCTTCAAATCTAACTTTGATGCCATCTGATACCATCAGCCTAAATCCTGTAGTCATTCATTTGGACAGCTCACACTAAGCCATGAGCAATAGCTGGGTTTCATTTCTAAAGGAAAAATCACTTAGGGTAAACTGATGAGGCAATGGGCCCATGATTGTATTTGATTGTAAAAGTACTCCAATTAAAGAAATCTCCAGTGAGAGACAGAGAAGGGCATGTGTTGGGTTAGATTACCTCTGATCTCTCTTACAGTTTGAAAATTGTATGATTCTCTAACAACTGGAGAGACTTTTGCCTCTTTTAAATTTGTTTTCTAGTCATCATCACTGAGCTAGAGAAGCCCTGGAGCCCTATGAGGTTTTCTAATTACATCATTGCTGGCCTTTACTCCACAGCATTATTTTTTTCCTTCGCTCTGTGTTACATATTGTATAAGGTCAGCAAGATGGATTGAGATCCTCAGTTTAATGTATTCACCCACCAGAAACATGCTTCTATTCTGAGACATTTACCTGATTGACTCCTTCCCTGCTGACTCCATAAAACAAGGAAAATACAAAATGTTCTTTCTTCTTAGGGCAGGTGAAATGATAACCCCTGAGCTTCCCCTACATCTGCTTTTCTACTGTTATCAGCTGATAAACAGATGTTTATGGAGCATCTAACACACATTTAGCACTATACTCTCACATGTAGATTTCCACCCCTGAAGGGGTTTTTGGTCTAGTCAAGAACAGAGAATGTAAAATAATAATAAACAATTCAATTCAACAAGAATTTATTCAATGCCTACTATGTTCAAGGTTCTCACTGTGCCAGGCATTACTTCCTGCCTTAAAGATACATTCTACTGGGAGTAAATAATGAACACGAACAAAAAAATGCAAATTATGTACAAAGTGAAAGTAATTTCAAGAGTGAGAGAATACTAATGGCTGGGAAAAACCAAAAGTGCCACCTGTAGGAACTGGTGAAGCATGGTAGAGACAATAACTGTAGTGCAGCTAGGTGGTGGGCTTGGAGTTAGGAAGACTCTTTGTGAGTTCAAATTCAGCCTCAGACACTTAATATCTGTGTGTTCCTGGGCTAGTCACTAAATCCTGTTAAATGAGCTGTTGAGGGAAATGGAAGACCACGCCAGTATCTTTGCCAATAAAACCCTAAATGGGGTCATGAAGAGTTGGATATGACTGAAACATGACTGAACATCAAAAAGGGTGTGCTGAAAATTGTAGAGAAAGAGGGACCTCATTCCAGGCAGGTATGGTAGCCTGTGCAAAAATCACAGTAGTGGGAGAGAGAGGTTCAAAGAAAGTAAACAGTTAGTTGACCACTGCAACTGGAATGCAGTGTGCATGAATGGGAGTAGTAGGAATTAAAACTGGAAATGTAGGTAGATGCCATATTGTAGACAGCTTTAAACACCAGGACATTGACTGTATATTGTTTTCCACAAAGGCAATAGGGCACCACTGAATATTTTCAAATATAATGGAAAATCATAAAGTGATATGAGAATATATAATTCCTAGGACCTAGCATCATACCTGGCAAATAGTAGGTGCTTAGTAAATGCTTGATGACTAATTAATCAATGATTGTGTTCTAGGTGCTGCTGTCTTGAAAGGTAAGGAGCTTAACAAATAAGAGGGTTTACTAACTGGAGGAAGTAAGGGTTGAGTTTAACTTTAAAGAATGATAAAGATTTGGGAGGTGAAAGAGAACTCTAGGCAAGAGGAAAAACATAAGCAAAGACTTAGTGTTGGGAATGGGTAATATGAGGAGGCTGTGAAGTGACTGACTTGAGGAGAGCATATGAGGGTCTTGGTAAGGACAGCAGACAGAGGTGGATGCAGAGCATGGTGTCAGATTCATAATAGGTGCTATTTAAGTAGGTAATTTTGTCTATTTTAGGTACCAAAGTTGAATATACAAGCCATATGAGGAGTGATGCTATCTGCATCCAGAGATAAAACTGGTAAGTAGAAGTATGGATAGAATCATTTTATATATATATACATATATATACATATATGTATATATATGTATATATATATAAACACACATACATACACACATATATGCATATGTGTATGCAAGTGCATATGTGTATATATCTGTATACATATAACATACATACATACTTATATGTGTGTATACATATATGTATAAGCTTATTTGTGTCTAACAGTGACTATCTGTGGGGTGGGAGGGGAAGAAAAAAAAGAAGAAATTAGTTTTCACTTTATACATACATATATATACACACACACACACTTTCATATATGTTTGTCTGATCTGTACAATGACCCTTTGATGTAGGTAGAACAAATATTGTTATCACTGCTTTACAACTGAGGAAATTACCTTTGGGAGTTTAAGTGCCTTGCCTGTTGGCACACTGTTACTAAGGTGAAGAGCTGGTTCCAGGACTCAAGCCTAAGTCTTCTGACTTTCAGTTGAGTCCCCTTCCCACTGTTCTAGGTGATCATTAAACTTTCCATGTATTGGACATTTTGCCATGTTCTAACTTGCCCATTCCACTTCTTTCAAACTATTGGGATCAACTTATTGTAGTGTGGTCTGGAGATAGAGGCAGCTTTAATGCAGTAAAGATTCGTGTTCTTTGAGCATCATAGGAGAAAGGAAATGATGTTTTTGCAAAGAGGGGAGCACGATCTCGGGGGGAAACAAGCAATGATGTGGTTTTGCTTCACAGGGAGAATAATCCACATTGGTTAAAAATAATATAGTTTGATGACTTGGCTGTTTGTCATGCAGTCTCCTGTCAGCTAAAGCTGAATCCATCTATTTTACTGCTCTGTCAAGCAAGAAGACAGTCTGCTCCATTCTGAAAGTTGATAGGATGAAACTTTAATCTGCCAATTATAAAGGCCTTGAAAGATAGCAGACTATATCAAGCACATATTAACTACTTAATCACCAGGTATGTTTATAAAAAGATGCACACGATGAAAAGATGTATTCCATGCAAATGTTTCCCCCATTTTACACAAGACAGAAAGCATGTGCACACGTGCAAAACTATCAGTCAGAAATGACTGAAGGATACAGACAGTTGTCTCCATCCCAGGAAATGAATACAGACAGAAGTAAAAAGCTGGTGGGTACATGAGAGATGCTTTAATCACAGAACTTATAGAATGACATTCACAGAAACATGGAGTGATATTCATAGCATCAAGGAATTACGGAATGACAGTCATAGGATTTCTGGGTTAGAAGAGACCCTACTGGCTATCTAATCTAATCTACACTCAAAAGAAATTCCCATGACAACATACCAAAGGAATCATCATACTACTCTCTGCTTGAAGAGGGGAACCCTTTATTTCTGATGGTCTCTCCTTATACTAATGGATATCTCTCATTCTTAGGAAGAGTCTTCTGAAATCCAACCCAAATGGGTCACTTTGTAACTTCTGCCACTGTTCTAGATTCTGTCCTTGGAATTTAAATGGAATAAATCTCATTTATTCTTTTTATCCTAGTATTTCAAATACTTAAACACATCATATCCATTCTGAGGTGTCTTTTCTCTGGGTAAAAATGCTCTAGTTACTTTAACTTCTTTTTATGACATGGACTGAGGCCTTTCACTAATCCAGTTGTGTTCCACTGGACATTCTCTAGCCTATCAGCATCCTTCCCAGAATGAAATGTATTGTTCCATATGTTTTCTGACCAGGAAGGAGTACAGAGGGACCATAAGCTCATTATTCTGCCAATAACTTATAAAACTTTGCATAGTCTTCATGCACTGTTGTGACTAAACAGTTCTGAGAGGTCCAATATTGCCATGCTTATTTTGTAAAGGGAAAAGAGAGGATGAGAGAGGTAAACTGACCTTGCTGAAATAACTAATGCAGAGAAGAGCAAGGAACTGAAATCCATGTCTTGGGACAGGTGAAATCCACTTTTAGCTAGGCCATGTGATCTTTCCTTTGTCATTTACATAGATATAGAGATTAGCCCTGTAGACTAGAGTTCTCTAAGTCTTCCATTCTAATACGTGTGTCTACCTTGCCAAGTGGGGGCAGTAAATTGGCAAGGAAGTTTTTTTCAGAAATCAAGGCTAAATCTGCCTCTTTTCAACTTCTACCCATCATTACCAGTTCTGCCCTCTGGGGTCATACAGAAAAAAGTCTATACCATCATTGTGATTTTTAAAATACTTAATATTTTCCTTCACCTAGGCCTCCAATATAGCATCCTCAAAAGACAGTATAGCTATCAGGTTTTTAATACAGAGCAATTGTTTCAAAGAAGTTCAAATTTTGAATAGAGTATTTCATTCAATTGACAGTTTTATTAATGTGACAAAATTCTATGAAATACAATATGATATAGTGGAAGAGAGATAAAAGTTTATTTTATTTCATGTGAACTCAGAACAATGATATATCTTTCCCAAAAAAAGTCATAGGGTCATAAAATAGAGCAGGAAAAGCTCTTAGAGTTCATTAAGTTGGTCAATAAATACTTATTAAGTGCCTACTATGTGCCAGAACTGGGGATACATAAAAAGGTAAAAGAAAGTCACTGCTTTTAAGGAACTCACAGCCTGATGGGGAGACAACATGAAAACAACTGTATACAAACAAGATCGGCACAGGATACATTAGAAATAACCACAGAGGGTACAAGAATTAAGAGGAATTGGGAATGGCTCTCTAGAGAAGGTGAGATTTTAGTTGGTACTTGAAGAAATTTAAGGAAACCAGGAGGCAAAGATGGGGAAGGGAGAAATTCCAGGCATGGGGGCCAGTCAGGGAAAATGCCTAGAGCTTTGGGTTCTGGGAACAACAAGGAAGCCAGTGTCACTGGATTGAAAGGTAGGGCAGGGGAGATGGGTTGTGAAGGACTTTGAATGTCAAACAAAGGATGTTTTATTTGATCCTGGAGCCTATAGAAAGCTATCAAAGTTTATTGAGAAGGAACGACATGGTCAAATCTGTGCTTTAAGAAGATCATTTTGACATCTGAGTGGATGGGAGAATGGACTGGAATGGAGAGAGAGTCATGGTCAGGAAAACAACAGCAGGGTATTAGTCTAGGTGTCAGCTGATGAGGCCATTCTCCTCTTTTACAGATGAGGAAACGGAGACCTAGAGTGAAAACGCCCTGTTTAGGGTCACACAGTGAATATTTAATAGAGTTTGGACCCAGTTTTCCTGACTCCAAGGAAAAGACTCTAAGCAATATACTCTGCTGCCTATCTAATTTAAGATTTTTTAAAAAGTTAGTTAATTAATTGGGGAAAAAAGGAAAGAAAATTTTCCAGATACCAAAAAAATTTAATTTTTAATTTGTGGAATAAAACAAGCATTTCCGTAATATAGTCTAATAAAAAAGATGGTTGCATATGAAACTGCAAATCTCTATACAACTTGCTATTTCTTTTAAATATATAATAATGTTATCATGTACTTTTTTTTACTTCTCATATAAGTAAAACTTGTATAGTTTCATGGATTAGGTCCTGAAGAAGCTTTTCTAGTGTCATTTTGTCACTGATTAATTCAGTATCCTTGAGTCACTATTGATTAAGAAACTATTTATGCTTTGCCAAAACAATATTATAAATATATCTAGCATAAAATGCTTTAGCTAAAATGGCAACCACCAAAGTTATAACAAAATTAGACTCTGTTCCAGTCAGACCAGGTCTGGAGCACTAGGTTCCCTTCTGGGGAATGCACTTGAGTAAGGATGCTGATAAGCTGGATGCTTTACTTCATAGGCAGAAGACCTAGATGGTGAAAGACATTGAGAATACACTGCATGGTATAGTAGGAAGAACTGGGGATGTTTAACTTAAATAAGAGAAGACTAGGGGGAGGACTGAGTATGATAGGTATCTTCAAGTTTTGTAGAAAAGGGGCTTGTGTCCCTTTAAGACTATTTGAAACCCTTTAAATTCATTTTAAGATTTACAAAAGCATGTTATACATGTGAAATATATATATATATATATATATATATATATATATATATATATATATATATATGAACATTATAATCCTGTGAAATAGGTGCTACTATAATCCCCATTTTACAGATGAGGAAACTGAATCAGAGAGAGACATTAACTTACTTTCCCAAGATCTGAGGATAGATTTGAACTCGGGTCATCCTGAATCCAAGTCCATTGCTTTTTCTATTATGCCACCTAGAACAGAAATGAATAATTCTTAGAAACTTGAAAGAGGCTGAGACCCATAATGAGAAATATCCTTTTGTGTAAATGATAGTAAACCTATGGCTGTTTTTAAAAATCATCCAATTTATCTCCCTACCTGTAGAATCAGCCTTCCAATTTACCCTGATTCTACTTATTTGACTCCTTTTCCCAGCACATAAGTGTCTTCATGTCCATCTCAGATTTCAATGCCTCACCACTATTTTTCAGTTCATTTTCAACTTTCCATAACATGTCTCCAGTCTGTCTTTCCAGTCTTATCTCACTATTCTCCTTCACATACCCTACTCTGTAATCAAACCAAACTCTGTGTCATGTGCCAGGAATATTTCATGATGTTCCACCTTCGGGTTTTTGTCCAAACCGTTGCATAGATTTAGAATGTCTTCTCCATTTATTAAAATTCTACTTACAGTTCACAGTTTAGTTAAAATAACACCTCCTCATTGAAACCTTCCCTGGTTCCCTACTCCTCACTTCTCCTATCCCTCCCTCCCCCCTCCACTAAATCACAAATGTTATTTTCCCATTGCTATATTTGCAGAGGACTTATCCTTTTTCTTGTGTACTCATCTCTCTGTCTCTCCCCATATATGTGCATATACATATATATATATATATATATATATATATATATATATATATATACGCCATACATACACAGATATATGTATGTATATGTAGAGAGAGAGAGAGAGAGAGAGAGAGAGAGAGAGAGAGAGAGAGAATGTACAAATAAATATATTTAATTCCCCTCCTTAACTGTATAGTCCTTGAAGAGAAGCTTTCTAGCTTATCCATCTTATTTCTCCACTTCAACACCTGACACAATGCCTTTTATGTTGAATACTCAATAAATATCTGTTGAATGAACGACAGATGACAACATGAACAGATTCCACCAGGGTTTAACTAAAGGCATGAGCCCTGTGGTGGTTCCAGGGAAGTTAGCATATTTGAGGGGCATATTCCCTAGCCTTTAGAGGTTGATGCTATGGAAGCAAGGCTTATCTCTTCCAAAATGTTCTTAAACAAGTCACAGCCACCCTGGGCTTCAGTTTCCTCATCTGTAAAACAGATCACACATACAGCATTTCGAGGGAGATCAATAGTGTCACGGGTATTGTTCTAATTTTATACATGCCCTAAAACAGAATCAGAGAGAGAAAGTATCTTGCCTATCTATAGTTACTCAGCTAAAGAGTGTCTGAGCTTGAACTGGAATCCATTTCTTTGGACTCCAGATCCACTATTCCTTTCATTTCATAATGCCACTTTTCAAACCTAAGGGGGTGGAACTAAATGATTAATAAGACTCCTTCCAACATTCTGGCTAGAGTGTTGGACATGGGAGTCAGGAAGACCAGAGTTTGAACTAACTGTGTGACCATGACTAAGTCACTTAACCTCTCTGAGTCTCCCTTTTTAAAGAGAAGAGAAAGTGGGGGCGATGATATCTGTAGTAGAGTATACCAGTTATAAGAATATAGACTTCAGCAGGCATAGAACACTCACCTGTAGGCTCCACTACTGGGGAGGCTGAAGCTGGTAAATGGATTGAGTTCATGTGTTCAGAGTTGCAGTGGGGTTAAACTGAACAGGTGTATGCACTAAATCTGGCACCAGTATGACCAGTCTCTGGGAATGGGGGAGGCCACCAGGCTGTCTAAGGAAGGGAAAACTGGCCCAGTTTAGAACTGGAATAAGTGAAAGTTCCCTTTCTGATCAAGAGTGGAAAAGGATCCATGAATGGCTGCTGCATTTGGATTATATAGGAAGATTTAGTTTAAATTAAAAAAATAAAATAAATAAGAGTAGAAATTGTTCCTTTCTTGTCTTCGTATCACAAGCACTGAGAACAGAGCCTGGCACCTTGTAAATGCTTCATAAAAGTTTATTAGTTGATTGGGTTTGGGATTCAAGTAAAATAACATATTTCAAGTGCTTTGCAAATGTCAAAAGTACTCTGTACATATCCGTTGTTTCAAATCTCACTAAGACTTTTGAGTAATTACATATTTATATATAGTGAATTACATAGTAAGGGTCTTCACCAACCTCTTAGTTTTACAGATAAGGAAACCAAGGCCTAGAGTGGGTAAGTGACTTGCAAAGGGTCACACAGTTAAAAATCTAATAGGATTTGGACCATTTCTTCCTGATTCCAGGAAACTAAACACTACACAATGCTTCCCTATCTTGTTTAATTTTTTTAAACAAATTATTTAATTTTTAATTTATGGAATGAAACAAGCATTTCCATAACATAGTCTAATATATATATATATGTATATATACATATATACATATGCATGTGTATGTGTTCTACCTAAGCCTCATAAATATTCCACATGAAATATATTAGAATTATTTTTGCTTCTCTTTTACTGGTAAAAAAACTGAATCTCAGAGACATGCAAAGACTTTCCCATGGACACAGCTAGTGTTAGAGGTAGGATTTGAACTCAGGTTTTCTTGATTTCATGTCTAGAATTCCATCCACTATGCTTTCTCTGAATAGCAGTCAGTGTACCCTTATGTTTCATGCCTCACTTCTTTCATCTGTAATGCAATCAAAATAAGGTCTACATATGAATGCAATGGTGGCAGCTCATGGTGAGTAGATAGAGTTCCTGACTTGGAGATGAGTCTTCCTAACTCACTGGTCTGGCCTCAGATACTTACTTATTGTGTGACCCTGGGCAACCATGTTTTCCTCAGATTCCCCATCTGCGAAGTGAACTGGAGAAGGAAATGTCTAACCACTTCAGTATCTTTGCAAAGAAAACCCCAAATGGGGTCATGAAGATTCAGATATGATGGGAAAATGACTGAACAACAGCATGATTGCAATGGACAATGAGAGGGTAGAAATATTTTTCATCAAAATTTAAGAAAAAGCTCTAGTCTACCAAGTAGGGTACCAAATAATTTTTCAGCCCAGTTACTCAGTGGTAAGAAGATGTTTTCAAAGCTTTCCTTTCTAGATTTTAAAGTCAGGGCTGTTTATCAGACTGTCTGGAATAATAAGGTTGTTTACTGAACTTGGATGAAAGAAGAAAGAGAAGGTAAGAGGGATAATAGAAACACATCTTCAGAATGGCATTATTAGAATTTGTTCCCTTTGTTCACCAGGACTTCCTAATTGGTATTCCCACTAATGGTGTTGCTTGTTTCAGTTCTGAAGGAAAACAAACAACTGAAAATAGACAGCTACACTGAAAAACCTCTCTAGAGATGCAGACACCAGCTTCCTCTAGGGAGAGCTGCTCAGGTGGATGTCACTGTGGAAAAGCAATTGTCAGTGCTTCCTGTGAGAAATGGATTAAACACTTAGCAAAGATCAAAACTAATCCTTTATGGAAATTTTCCTTAAAAATGGAGTGGACAGTGCTAATAAAATGCTTATGGTTAGATACCATGCTTGGCTGATGAGAAGTCTGCAGTATATACTATTCAATCACTTTCAGTTGTGTTCAACTCGTCATGACCCCTTTAGGTTTTCTCGGCAAAGATACTGGACTCTTTTGCCATTTTCTTCTCCAGTTCATTTTACAGATGAGGAAACTGAGACAAACATGGTTAAATGACTTGTCCAGGGTCACATCGCTAGCAAGTATCTGAGGCTGGATTTGAACTCACAAAGATGAGTCTTTCTGACTCCAGGTTTGGTGCTCTGCGCATTATGGTACCATCTAGCTGGCCCAGCAGTATATATGTAATGTCATTTGTCTAGGATTCTACTGTAATGGATACATAGTCTTTTTTCAGGAAAATATTAAAGGAAGATTATAGAGCATATCTAAAACTTCATTGATAGGTTCTCAGTCTCTTTGAGTCCACAATTTTATCTAGTCATTGCCATATATATCATATGTAATATATATACACACACATATATATATATGCATACATATGTGTGTATGTATGTATATATATTGATTATATAGTCTATATGACACACACATATGTGGGGAAGCTAGGTGGAGAAATAGCAGGCTGAATAAATCAAAAACTGGAATTAAGATTGCTGGGAAAAAGATCAACAATCCCACTTCCTGGAAAATATGAGGGAAATGAAGTAAAAACAGCTTCAGATTTTATATTCTTGAGCTCAAAGATCACTGCAGATGGCGAATGTAGCCATGAAATTAAAAGACACTTGTTTCTTGAGAGGAAAGCTATAACAAATCTGGATCACACCATAAAAAAGCAGAGACAACACCTTGCCAACTCCATATAGTTAAAGCTATGGTTTTTCCAGTAGCATGACTGTGAGAGTGAATTATAAAGATGCTGAGCACTGCAGAACCATTGCTTTTGAACTGTGGTGCTGAAAAAGACTTTTGAGAACCCCTTGGACAGCAAGGCAATCAAGTCAGTCAATAATTAAAGAAAGTAATTTAGACAATTCTTTTGGAGGTGAATACTGAATAAAATATTTAAACTGAAATACTTCGATCTCATAATGAGAAGATAGGACTCATTGGAAAAGCTTCTGATGTAGGGAAAGACTGAAAGCAAAATGAAATGGGGATGGCAGAGGATGAGATTGATTGATGGTGTCATAGAAACAGTGAACATGAACTTGGTCAGCCTTGTGAGATAATAAAGAATAAAAGGGACTGGTATGCTATCATCCCTGGGGTCACAAAGAGTTGTCCATGACTGAATGACTGAGCAACATCAGAATATACACATATATGCATACAAATACATGCACCCATATTCATAAACTGCACTCCAGCCAGACCAATTATGGACAATGTGGAAATTTACATCGGTTTGTAATGGGTTTTGTTTTCTTGTGTTCTCACTTGGGGTTTGGGGTTTGGTTGTAAAGGTTGAGAAGGTAGAGAAGGTGGATCTTGGATGATTAAGATAACTTTTTTTTCAAAAGAAAAGGGAATTATGGACTGATTATACACAACAAAATCATGTACTGGTATGGGGGGGCATCAATTCACTAGCTTCCTCCCTTCCTTCCCCACACACATTCCTATCACAATTTCTCCAAACCCTTCTCTTCTTTTTATCTGGATATTTACCTTGAAACCCTTTCAGTGTTAGTTTGTTTAATAAAGGATCTTTTCACAGAGAGGCCCAAAGAATCCTTCAGATTACTCTTCCTGGATGATGATAAATTCTAAATTAATGAAATTAGAATATCTGTTGCTTATATAGAGAGGCAATGAGGCAGCATGGCATAGTGAAGAGAGGGCAGGACTTGGAGGCAGGGAGATCTGCTTTAACATCACCCCTCTGACACATCTTAACTCTATGACTATGGGTGAGTTATTTAATCTTTCAGTGTCTCATGCAATTCTCCTAGCCTTTAAGTTACATAAGACTTGTAGATATAGAGCAATGGAAAGAAAGAAAGAGAGAAAAGAAAGAAGGAAAGAAAGAAAGAAGGGAGGAGGAAAGAAGGGAGAGAGGAAGGAAAGAAGAAAGGGAGAAAGGAAGAAAGGTATGAAGGAAGGGAAAGAGAGAAAGAGTGTAAAGAGGGGAGAGAGATAGAGATAGACACACACAGAGAGATTCAGAGAGAAAACAAAGCAACGAAGAGATAAACTAAAAAAGGAAGAAAAGTAACCAACATATTGATGTATGATTATATGATGAATGATTCCTGGACTTGGAGTTTTTGACAATCACTAGAAGAAACACCAAGGATAAGTCTCTTAAGTTCTCTGAGCTATCTTTTCTGTAAAATATGGCTAACAGTACCCATCCTCCCTACCTCACAGGATATTTGGAGGTTTTCTGTTGATGTAGATGGTGGTTCTTATCCTTATTAATGAATCCTGAGGAATGATGTCTTAGTTTATTGCAGGTATGGCTAAAATTTAAAAGCAAAATTGAGTCTTAACAAATTGTATAACTGGCAGATTAAGAAAATCACACAAAAAGCCATGTATGCCTTATCTTCTGAACTGTAAATTAAGACACAGGTTCTCCTCTTAATCCTGCCACATGCCAGCTGGTGACTTTGGACACCTCACCAAATCCTTCTGGGTTCAGTTTTGTTAGTAGAGGGTTGGACTAGAATATCAGAGATTCTTTACATTTTTATGTCATAGACCTGTTGATAATCTGGTAAAGCCTATGAGCTTCTTCTAAGAATAATGTTTCAAATTCATAAAACAAGGCACACAAACAAAGGATAACAAAGGAAAGAAATTATATTGGAATATAGTTATCAAAAATTTTAAAAAGTTCACAACCCCTAGGTTAAGAATCCCTGGACTAGATGATACATTTCAGCTCTTCTATGACATGATAATGTCATTGAATCAGCAGAAGAAAGAGTTCAACGGAAAAGATCATTGTGTTTGGAGTCCTGGATCTGGATTGGATTCCTGCCTCTTCTGCTTTCTGCCTGTGTTACCTTAGGCAGACCTGCATGACCTTAATCTCTACAAGTTTCAGGTTCCCCATATAAGGGAGGAAGGGGTTGAATGAGATAGTCTCAAAAGTTCTTTCCCAGAATTCATGATCCTTCACTGCTTGGATCAGGAATGGGTATTTCTTTGAATTTTTAAAATTTTATTTAAACAATCTAATTAATGAATTGACAAACTTTAGTTGTTGTCCTAGGGTCTCACTCTAACACCTCAGGGCAGTGTAGTACTGAGCTTCTCAGAGACTTTGTGGGAAGTCTTTTGCCATCCTCATCAATCTGGGGAGGTTTCAAGTATGAGGTTATTGAAGTGCCATATGTCAATCATCCATAGACCAGCCTGGTTGAGCTCAAATAGGCTTGTGAGAAGGCTGGCTGTGGGGAGATGGCAATGCTTTTTCCACCTACAGCAACTTACAAAGACCATACCTAGAAAAGGTAGCTATTTCAGTCAAGGGCACACCCAAAACCATGGAATCATAGATGCTTGAAATGGAATAACAAATGCTAGCTCTTTTTAAATAAATTTTTTTATTGATAGCTTTTGTTCTCACACAACCTAAATTTTCCCCTGTATCCCCCCTCTCCCCTTCCAGAAAGTCATTCCTTATAACAAATCATTTAAAAAACAAAACAAAAGAGGACAAAAAGAAGAAAAAATTGATCAATACATAAAAAATAAGAAAATATATGCAATCTTCAACACCAGGGACACCTCCACCCCCACAAAGGAGTGGCAAGAGCAGATGCTAGTGCTAGCATGTAAACAGCTCCTTTAAAGTATAAACTACCACATGACATGTTTGTTTAATCTCAAATAAAAGAGGTTCTTTTTAAAAGAAGGTTTTAATTTTCACTTTCAGAGCATTTAGAGAGGAGCTGATATTACCCAGTTTTTCCTGAAAACTCCCAGCAAGAAAACATGGTCAGTCCCTATATTTTCCAGAATGGGAGGTTTTCTTTCTGTGACTTCGCTCACGCATGTGTGTGTGTGTGTGTGTGTGTGTGTGTGTGTGTGTGTGTGTCACAGAATGGAAGGACTGAGGGGTTCACAAAGCAGAAAATCAGTTGTTATTCAAATGCTTTTGTCAAGCACATAATTGCATTTAATTTTCCAATTTTTGTCAAATAAATTAAATTGTATGGGAAGCACGATATGGGTGGTTAATTTTTCCTGGCCTCATAAATCTGTGTGTGTGTGGTTTTTTTCCTTTTTCTTCTTGCCTTTGGTTTGAAATAACATTTATCAGACATTATGGGAAAGTGGAAAGAAATTTACTGAGCAGCATTGGGTCACAGATGGAAAGAAACATGGGACTTGTGTAAATGGTAAGGTGATCTTTTCCTTTCTGTGAGTCACTGCCATCCTGGTGAGAAAGAACAGCAGGGAAATGTTTGCTAGGGGAAGAGATTGGCAGACAGGACCAATCCAACCGCCATAATTATGAAGTTCATCCCCATGCCTCCAGTTTTACCTCTTTTCAATCCAGCTAGCAGGCGCACCTCTACCAAGATCATTTTAAAAAATGTTTTACAGATTTTCAATCATTTCTTCTTCCACATAAACTCTGACTGCCTTAGAGCCCACCATAAAAAAAAGACATTGAGGAATTAATTTCAAACACAGAACGGAATCTGACGGTGTTTGCAGCATCCTGCCCCAGTAGTCACCCACTTCCTATTGAGATATTTAAAATCAGTTCTCCAGAGGTAAAACTGGCTATTATACTCAGCTCAACTCGGATGTTTTCTAGTTCTGTTTTCCTTTACATTTTGGCTGTTTATTACATGTTATTTTTCCTTATGCACTCTACAGTACAAACAACCTTCTTGCTGTTTCTCACATGATGTGCCACTGTTTCTTTCTCTCTGCTTTTGGACACCATCTCCCATGCCCAGAATCCATTCCCTCTTTACTTCTGTCTCTTAAAATCAATACTTTCCTTCAAATCACATCTCAAAAAGCACCTTTTCCATGCAGCCTTTCTAGGTCTTGCAGCTGCTAGTGCTTCCCCTGACCCTCAAGTTACCTTATATATACTTATATGTGTCCATTCCAATTACCGTGATAGAGTGGAAATTCTTTTCAGGCAGGGAATAGCTTGTTTTTTCCTTTGTATTTACCAGAAGCTCCAGTGGTTTAGTGCTTGGCACAGTTTAATTTTGGTCTTAACCTATGACTTTTTTAGTATAAGCAATTCCTAATAAGGAAATTCCTTTTTGCCAAAGCAGATCTTCATTTCCTCGGCAATTATAATCTTAGAGTGTTAATTGGGTAACTGAGAAATGAAATGACTTTCCCAAGGTCACACAGACTGTATGTATCAGGTCTCCTTCAATGTGAGAACACATTTCTATCCACTATAACATTCCATGCTGTCCCTCACATAGTAGTATGCCATATAGAATTATTAGCATATTGATTGAACACATACATAGGTGTGTTTTTTTCCTTTTGTTTTCCTTGGTCTCTATTAATTCATGGAAGTTTTCTAATTCAACCTCTCTGTCTCCTGCATATTCTTTGCTTTTTATATGCCAGGTTAATCCTGCAGCTCAACATCTATAGCAATTGTTTTTAACCTATTAGGAAAATTTGTCCTTGTGGTTTTCAAAGCTATTGGTTACTTAATGCATCTCGCCCTACCTAGCCCACCTTATTTTGGTTATTTCCTAATGCTTAATCAATCATTCAATCAATTAACACCTGTTAAGTGTCTACTATGTGCTAAGCACTGGGGATAAAAAAAGAGGCAAATGATAGTCTCTTACCTTTAGGGAGCTCATCATCTAATGGGGGAGACAACAAACAAATATATGCAAACAAGTTATAAACAGGATAAATAAGTAATGAACAGAGGGAAGGAACTTGAATTAAGATAAATTTCCTGTAGAAGGTAGGGTTTTCATTGGGATTTAAAGGAAGCCCATAGGCAGAGAGGTGAGGAGAGAACATTCTAAGCATGAAGGATAGCCAGAGAAAATGCCCAGATCCAAGAGGTGGAGTGTCTTGTTTGTGGGGCAGCAAGGAGGTTAGTATCACTGAAATAAAGAGTATGTGATGAAGAGGAAGATATAAGAAGACTGGGAAAGTAGGAGTGGGGTAGATTCTGAATGGCTTTGAACACCAAGCAGAGGACTTTGTATTTGATCCTGAAGGAGAAAATGGAGCCACTGGAGTTTATTGAGTGAAGAGGTGACATGGTCAGACCTTCGATTCAGTAAAATCACTTCATGTTTGAATGGAGAATAGTTTGTAGCTGAGAGAGACTTGAGACAGCTGATCTGCCAGCAAGTTATTACAATAGTCCAGGTGTGAGGTGAAGCGGCTCTGTACCAGAGTGGTAGCACTGTCAGAGGAGAAGGAGAAGGGTATTTGAGAAAGGCTGAAAAAGTAAAATCAATAGACATTGGCAACAGATTGGATAGTAGGAAAGAGAGATTATGAGGAGTTCAGGATAAGTCCTAGATTTTTAGCCTGGGGGACTGGGAAGATGGTGATGCCCTCTATAGCAATAAAAGGATTTAAGGTGGGAAGGGTTTAGAAGGAAAGGTGATGAATCCTATTTTGGACATGTTAATTTTAAGGTGTCTCCTGGACATCCAGTTTGAGATATCAGAAAGGCAATTGGAGATGTGAGATTGGAAAGCAGCAGAGAAGCTGGGGCAGGATAAAAGATTTGAGAATTATCCACAAAGAGATGGATGGTGACTACATCCATGGGAGCTGAGGAGATCACCTAGTGAAGCATTATAGAGGGAGAAGAGAAGCGGATTCAGGACAGAACACTTTGGGACATCTCTGATTAAAGGCTGTGATTTGGATAAGGATTCAGCAAAGGAGATTGAAAAGGGTCAATTAGGATAGGAAGATACCAGGAGAAAGTGATGGTTAGTTATAGCTAGCATGCACCAACTATGTGCCACAAACTATGCTAAGCACTTTACTAATATTATTTCATATGATTCACAACTCTGAGAGGTAAGTGCTATCATCACCTCTATTTTACAGCTGAGGGGGCTGAGATGCTTTCCTCCTCACCTCTCTTTCTCCTCTTCTCTTTTTCCCTCTGCTCTCTTCTCTCTTTCTCTCTCTCTATCAAGTATTTTTAAAATATTTTTCATATATATTTCAATTAGCCAACATTTCTATTTTTCTCTCCATCCCTTTCTCCCAATTTGAAAGAAAAGAGTAAAAAAGAAAAACGAAACCCTTATCAAAACTGGGCAGTTAAACAAAACAAATTCACAGATTGGTCATGTCCAAAAATGTATGTCTTCCTCTAGACCTTGAGTCCAGTCCCCTTTCTGTCAATATGCTTCATCACTGGCTCTCCAAAATTATGCTTGGCCATTTCATTGATAAGAGTTCTTAAATCTTTCAAAGCTAGTTTTATTTATAATATTGTTGGGACTGTTGACAATATTCTCCTCGTCCTGTTCACTCTGCATCAGTTCATATATAAGCCTTGCAATCATTTCTCTGAATGGTTCTTTTCATCATTTCTTACAGCACAATAATGTAGTATTCAGATTCCATGATTTGTCCAGTCATTTATCAATTCATAGGCATTCTTTTATTTTCCAGTTCTTTGGCACTACAAAAATGGAATAGATTCCAGAATAAAGGTTTAGTAGGACACCTCTGGATCACTAATTCTATGACTATTGACTTAAACTTTACTTAACATTAAAGATAGAAGAAGAGTTAAATGACAGGAGATAGACAGGCAAATTGAAAATTGTTCTAGAGCTGGTGAAGGAGTAGAGGAAACTCCAAGAACATGTAAAAAAAAACAATAGGACTAACCCTTTTAATCTCGCCCTGTATCTGTGCTCCCATTTTTAATACCTCAGAAATAGTATAATGTTATCAGGAAGGAGGCCAGGAGTATGGTAAAGAAAATCTTTAACTTTCTATAGTAGGTTTGTGTTTGAAGACCCCATTAAGGAAGAGGTAGAAAACACAGCTTAAGGTATCAACTGAGCTGGCATTGAGCTGGGCTCAGTGGCTCTTGGTTAGGATTATGTACTCACCATGGCTCCTCAAGTTCCTCTAACTCTTTGTCAACTAAATAGTCTAAGAATTCCTATTAGAGCAGACACCTTTTCTCAATGCCTAAATACCTTGCAATCTTTAGGAGCCCAGGTTGGTAGGGGAAAAAAGAGTAATATTCATAGTTGCAGCCTATGTCACAGAGTGGTCTTATTTTTCAAGACAAAATTGTAAATATATAACTCAATTTTGTCTGGCTGTAACAGTATTCCCCAAATTACCTTTTATATTAGTGTATGTAGAAAAGAGTTTGCAGATTTTATAGCTTTCTTGTCAAATTGAGATAAGTATTTGACAAACCTTTCTGTCTCATAAATAATTATTACATGCTGGAATCTGGACTTCATGTCTGGTTTTTGGACATAGTTGTGAGCCCTGGTTCTTGTTTTTCTCATTTGTTTGTGACAAATTAGTCATTGTTTATAAAATAGTGCTAGGCATTGTGCTAGGTACTTGGGAGAAGAGGACCAAAGAGAGATTGTTTTAATTCAACTTTCCCTCTAGACACTATTATCTCTAGTGCTTTTAGATTCACGGCTTGTCTACTTGGTTCTTGCTTTGTACTTAATCAAAGTGGAATTCTGAGTCCTTACCTGCACAAGGAAGTTCTCAGATATAACTCTATCCTTTTTCCCAAACCAAGGAAGATTGTGTGCTCTGGTCCCCAATTAGGTACAGTCCTTAATTAATCCCGGAACAAAACAGGTCAAGGTATTATGTGGAAGTTCATCCTTTCCACAGTACCATTAAAACAAAGATGGACACAACAAAATTGTATGAATAAACTTAGACTCAAGAAGAGAAGAGGCCCTAGAGCTGGAATTTCATTCCTGCAGGGAAGTAAAGAAATTTCTATACCAATGTAGGTTTGCATATTTTCTGCAATTTGCTATTTTAATAGTTGCCTAGAGCCCTGAGAGGTTAAGAGATTTGATCTAAATTTAAAAACAAATACATGTTAAGAGGTGAGACATAACCCCAGATATTTCTGACTTTGAGGGAAACTCTCTATCTACTATTCCATGCTGCCTTTTGCTTCTCCCTCTCCCTCTCCTCTGCAAAGGAAGGGAAATTTGGATGGTCAGAAGTTGCCCAGTTAATTTAGGGTTTACAGCCTAGATTCCTTTCCCCTTTTCTTTCCTTCCTTCCTTCCTTCTTTTTCTTCCTTTTTTCTCTCTCCATCTCTCTGTCTCTGTCTCTCTCTCTGTCTGTCTGTCTCTCTCTTTCTTTTTCAAAGACAAAACCTTAAACCCATTTCATTCTGGAGCTCATATATTGGACACAAGAGGTCCTTGCCCAAGTACCACTTAATGATTGCATTTTGTTCTAGCTCAGAGTGAATGTTAATAGTAAAGGTTTCCCTTTTGACAAACAACCTTGAGGTTTTCCTCTCCTAGTTTTATTTTGTGGAAGTTCTTCCCTTCCCAGTATCATTTATTTATTTTAAATTAAAGGGCAAGTCCGTTTACTCTCATCACTGAACAGGTATTACCTCCCTCAAAGTGAGAACCTGAATGACCTTAGCCTAAAAAGGCCAGGATCTCCTACTGCATCCTGGACCATCTCCAGTCAGCCTGATAAATTTCTGACCACTGGACCCAGATGACTCTGGAGGAGAAAGAGAAGCTGGGGAACTTGCAAGCCCTCCCTCACTCAAATCAAAGTCAACTGTAACTCATGTCATCATTTCCCTGATGTCACAGTCCTCTTCAAAAAAGAAGGACAAACACACACAACAACAACTTGCCTCTTGTAATTATAAGAGAGAAGTAAATGTATCTCCTTCCTTTCACTGAGGAGATGGTGAGGAGGTACTATGGGTACAGGATATTACAAACATGTCAGTTATGTTAGCTGTGTTGATTTTGAATGACTTTTATTTCTTATGGGGCAAAAGCTCATTGGACAAGGGGGGAGAAAAAAGGGGAGGGGCTATATCTGTAAATGACCAAATAGAGTGCATCAATGAAACAAAAGAAGTGTAATTTAACATAATGCATAGAGATGGCTTGACTTACAGTTAGGAATACTTGGGTTCAAATCCCAACTCTGACCTTTAGCAGCTGTGAAACTGAGCCTGGGCAAGTCATTTAATCTCATTGAGTTTTACTTCCCTCATCCACAAATTCTAAGTCTATACTAGATTGCATCTAAATTTTCTTCCAGCTCTAAAATTATTATCTAACAATAAGAAAATAAATGGATCTTTTGACTGAGCCATAGTCATTTTATTTTAGACAAGGAGATATGTGATGCTGAAGAGGTTCAATTCTTCACAAAGGTTCAATTTCTTTACCTAAAAAAAAAAATAGAGTTAACTGAACATCTGCGTCATGGGAAGCCTATGGCTGGCTCATGGAGCATTCTGAGCATTAGTGAATCTGATGCGATATTCTGAGAAATATCTGGTATATCATGGCATTTATTTTAGTCTTTTGACTTAAAATGTGTTTCCACTTAGTCCTATCCATTGAAATATGATACACTCTACTCTCCCTCTCTCAGCCCTGTTAAAAATTCTGAAAAGCTCCAAAAAGAACTCCCTACTGGAGTTTTTGTGATCTCGTAGGCTTCTACCTTCATTCCTTTGCTATCCCTGGTCTGTCACTGTCTCCCAGAAGACTAAAAAGGAGATTAACGTCTGTTACTGCCAGGCCCCAAAGCTCATCGTGTTCACTGTAGTATGGAAGGAATAAGGGAAAGCAAACTGAAGTCCTGCTAAAGTCACATCTGACCTCAGCAGAACAAACAGAGATTCATTTCAGGCTTGGAGAGTTTTGAAAAGATCCTCGACATTAAGAAGGTGGAACTTTTTCTGAGAAGCAAGAGTCTGGCATTCTTGGTCAAGTTCAAATACAGTCAAAACAGAAGATCGAAAATAATATATATATATGTATAGTATATAGATATAGATCTATATCTAATCTATATATATAGATCTATAGATATAGTATATATACATAGATATAGATCTATGTATATATACCTATGTATATATCTATCTATCTATCTATCTATCTATATATATATATATATATATATATATATATACATATGGATTGAAAAGACTGAGTGGGTATGAGCCCACTCCTAATATTCAGAATTCAAGGAATCTGAGAGAAAAATATTGACCTTTGTTTATTAAGAGCCCTTAGGGGGTTGGGACTTCCACAATATCCTGCAAATACCCAGAATGTAGAGGAAGAGAATTAAGGTATATGTATATAAATACTTATTCCTTAAGTCATAATTCTTTTTCTCCATTTTGAGAAGCTGACTGCTAAGAAATTAAACCTAAGTACTGCCACTGAAGGCTCGCAGACCTAATAAATCTCCCTCTCCTATTATTAAAGTCTCATGGTGAGCTGTCTGTGAAATGAACAGATTGAATATGTGAGGGATAAACGATGGTTCTTTAATCCTGTTTTCTCTCATAAAGAGAGCTGTGCTTCTGAAAGGCAAAGAATTAAACACACAGACAGCTGGGAACTTGGGAATTCTTATTAAGAAGTCCTGTTGAATTAAGTCCTCTGGGTCTTCTGAGTGACACAATGACAAATTTTTGGTTATTTTAAAATAGTTGTGGAATTAGAAAAGGAAGGCAGGCTATCTCAGGGGACAGTGGGATTGGGAAGAAGGGGTCACCTGAGCCAGAGCAGTTGGAGCTTGAAGGGCCTGGTGGAGGGGCATCCTTAATAGTTGGGATTCCAAGACCTGTCACTGCTCCTGATGACTCCAGTGGGCTTTCCCTCTAACTTATGTATGAGTCCCAAGAGAAGCCTCCACTGCTTCAACTTCCATGACTCCTGTAGAAAATTTCCATTCCAGCTAAACTTGTCTTTTCACTCTTTCTGGCCACCACATAAATTCTAGGAGTAGAAGGGACCTTAGAAGTCATCAGGTCTATGTTTCATTTTACCTATATAGTTCTAACTCTACACTTTCCCCCATGCCATTCTCCTTGCCTGGTTCATCCTCCTTCCTCTTCTCCATAGTCTGGATTCCCATTCTCCCTTCAATATTTAGTTGAAATCCTAGAGAAAGCCCTCTAAGAAGCCTTTTTGACCACCCCAGAATATTGGGATGTCTGTCCTCCAAATGGATGTGCTTAGTATCTGTGTGCTTCTCACAGAATACCTTCTCCCACTCCTGGCTTTGTACAAAGACTGTCTTCCCTGCCTGGAATGCTTATCTTCTTCATCTCTGCCTCTTGGCATCTAGAGTTCTTTTTAAGGCTCAGCTTCAGTACCACTCCCTCAAAAACTCTTTTACTGATTTATCCATTTGGTAATATCTACCCTCTCATTCTTCTTGGTTTTCATTTTGTAATCACTTCTCCATGTGTTCATGAATTGGCTCTTCAGACTCCTCTTCTTCCTTGTCAACCCTCTCCCTCCCTCCCCTGCCAAGAAATCTGAATTCTGAGTCTCTGCTCTCCTTATTAACAACTTTACTTACACCTCTATTTCAGGACGGGACCCAGTCATGCTTTATTTTTCTCACTATTTGTTTCTTTTGGATTCCTTATCCTTCTCTTCAACAAGTTTGATACTAAAAAAGGAAACTTTCTCCTCCTCTGGTCTCATTTTCTAACTGTCCTTTATCTATCAGAATGTCAACTCCTTTAGGGAAGAAACTTTCTGGCTATTTGTTTCCACAGTACCTAGCACAATACCTGACTCCTCATACTGAGCACTTAACATACTTAAAAGATCTCTTTCTCTCTGTCTTCTCTTTCTCCTCTCTCTCTCTCTCTCTCTCTCTCTCTCTCTCTCTCTCTCTCTCTCTCTTTCTCTCTCTCTTCTTTCTCTCTGTCTTTTCTCTTTCTTCCTGTCTCTTTCTCAGTTTTTTCTGCCCAGTAAAATGGAAATTCCTTGAGGACAAGGACTGTTGCTTTTTTTTTGGCATTCATATCTCCAGCATTTAATTCAATGTCTAGTTTCTATGTATATCTATCTATCTGTGTATCATCTATCTATCTATAATCAATCTAATTATCTTTCCAGGATATATATTGAAAGATCAGTCTATCATTTGTCCATCTATGCCTACAAGATAAGATTTGCAAAATAATTTAGCATAATGCCTGGCTCATAGCAAACATTCTTTATGCTTATCCTCTTTCCTCCCCCTTCACCCATCTATCTATCTATCTCTATATCTATCTATCTATCTTTATATATCTCCATCTAAGCTACACTTCTATATGTGCATATATATTCATTTGTATCTACCACTTGTGATTTTATTCACTTAAGGAGTTTCCCTATGTAAGGGATTCCACACAGATTGCCACTTACTCTCCAACCTATAGTATCAGATAGACGTCTAGGGATGTAAAAGTTTAAATGACTTGCCCCAGGGTCACAAAGACAGAATCAGCAGCAGGACTCAAACTCAGGTCCCTTCCTCTGAAAATTTTAATTTAAACATTGCTTATTGAATTAAAATTGAATTGGATTGTTATCTTTGATTCATGGAAGGTGAGTGTCTTCTCCCTAAAGAAGACATTAATTTTGAAGTTCAAGTCTCATGCTTTTTCTTCCCTGGCAGAGCCTAGCCCATTATCCTCCACCAAGTAGGTCCTCAACAAATATTGGTTGATAGATTCTTCTCAATTTCCTCTCCATTTTCATGCCAAGAATATTGGATCTGGAAACATGATTCCAAATACTGAAACTGATGCTTAATTAATTTGACCTTAGATATGTCACTCTGGGCTTCAGGTTCCCCATCTGTAAAAAGAGTAGATTGAACCAGGTGCTCCCTGAGGAGCATGGTTCTAAATGCTTTCAACTCAGCTCCAAGTTTTCTTGTCTAATAAATTTTTTATCCAACTGAAGTGACTGTCTTCTAAAGTTTCTCTCAGAACAGAGACTCCATCATGTAAGGAATACACTCCCTGGGCATGCAGGGCAAATAACCTTTTCAAACATTGAGAGGTAAGGAGATATGCTTCAGTTTAAACAATAAGTGTCAATAAGATCAATAGAAAAAAGTCAATCACTAGACATGGTTCATCTGGTTTACTTCATCATGTTGGTTCACAGCCTAATTGAGTCAGAAGGCACTTAAAGACCATAAAATTCAATTCTTTTTTCCACAGGAGAAAATTGTGGTCCCAAAGAGACTCAGTGGCAGTGCAAGGGCTTGAACCCATGTCTCTTAAATGACAGTCTAGTACTTTTTTCCCCTTTTATTATATTACATTGTGGCATATGAAGAATAGTTAAGAGACCCAAATCAAGAGCCAGAGAGCCAAGGATTCCAAGGTACCATCCCTGAGGAATTATGTCAATGTTTCTGGGAGAAGTCAATAAAATGGGTCACTGTTCTTTGACCATGTATAAGAGTTTGGTTCTTTATTTTCTTTGGGCTTTTCTCATTCTTTCGCTTTTCTGTTCCTCTTTTCCATATCTGTCAAGGCCCGACTCAAATTTTATCTCTTCGGTGAAGTTTTCCTTTACCAAGTACAATCACAATGATGATTTCTGACCCTGAACTCCTATAACATGGTAATTATATATTTTAATTATTTCTTTCATAAGATACCAAATTAAATTTTAAGAAGCTAAAGACATCTGTTATTGAATTTAGGGTGAACTTAATAAAGCTATAACTTTTAATGAAATCAAATGCATTCCTTTTTTGTTATTTTAATATTTTTCCACATCTTACTATGCAGCTCATTGCTTTAAAAGTTGATCAATTTTTAATTTTCCTTCATTATAATGTACTTTATATGAGTCATTAAAAAATTTCTTTCTAAGTAGATATTTTATAGCAACACACACTACTTATGTCCTTCATTTCCCACTGGCAAAAACCCATTATATTGTTGGCTTTTCATGTTCGTGTCTTGTCTTCATAATTAGCTCATACATCCCTTAGGATAAAAGGTCCATCTTATACTTTTTCCATATTCCTCAGTGTGTCTTGCACCTTAATAGCCATTCAGTAATACTGGCTATCTGAAAGATTACTGGAACAAGTAGATACTTAGAAGCAGAGCCATAACTAGCAAACAGTCACTGAGTCTTTGCCCCAGGGCAGAAACTTTTGAATGTTATGACCCAATTGTGGGAATTCTTTAATCCACAATCCCCATTCCTACTTAGGTAAGGGCAAGCTTACTGCTCCCAGAAATGGTACTCTCTCACTCCTTAGGATTATCCAGTTCTTCAGAAACTGTGTGTCAGCACAGTCCTTCTCCACTCCAGAGGCCATACCCCGGCTTATATGGTCAGGACCACTGATTAAATATGGTTGCTTTAGTTTAAATCACAAACATTATTTGTATCTAAAGTGATTGGGGCAGCCTGGTGGCACTATAATGTGTAGAGCACTAGACCTGAAGTCAGAGAGACTGAGTTCAAATTTAGCCTCAGACACTTACTGGTTATGTGACCCTGGGCAAGTCATTTAACTCTTTGCCTTAGTTTCCTGATCTGTAAGATGATCTAGAGAAGGAAATAGCAAACCACTGTAGTACCTTTGCCAAGCAAGCCCCCAAAAGGAGTCACAAAAATTGAACATGACTGAAAAACAATTCAACTACAAAATTTAAAGTTATTAAAAGGAAGAACTTTTTAATTGTTTTGAGGAGTGTTTTGTTTTGTTTGGTTAAGATGCTTTTGGTCTCAGGAGTACCTGTTTTTCCAGTTCTCCTATATTTTGACTGGGAAATCACATGAAGAGAATTATTCCACACTTGGAAGAGTGGGGCCTTTGCACATTTTCTTGAGGCTGTCAGATGAAGTTACTTTTAGTCTTAGAGGAAAATGAAAGTTGTTGATTTCACATTATATATTTTAATTATTTCTTTCATAAGTACCAAATTAAATTTTAAGAAGCTAAGGATATTCTCTATTATTGAATTTAAACTGAACTTAAATCTATAACTTTTAATGAAATCTAATGCACTACTTTCTTGTTATTTTAATATTTTTTCCACATCTTACTATGCAGCTGATGGTTTTAATAGGTGATCAATTTTTAATTTCCCTTCATTATAATGTACTTTTTATGTCACCAAAATAACTTTTCCTCTGTGTAGATATTTTATAGCAACACAGACGACATAGAGCCTTCACTTTCCCTTTGGGCAAGTCATTTAACTCTGTTTGCCTTAGTTTCCTCATCTGCAAGAAGATCTAGAGAAGGAAATAGCAAACCACTTCAGCATCTTTGCCAAGAAAGCCCCAAAAGATGTCACTTCATATAGAGTCATTCTATGGTGCTATCTCCAAAATATTTTTTCCTTTTAAAATAGCTACAGTATAGATTCAGCTAAAAATTGCCTAAAAGTAAATATATTAAAAAAAATTCTTTTGTACTATGTTATCTGCCACCCTATATAAAGTGGTAGGACTAGGTAATTCCTAACAAATCCATAGACTGAATCTCAGTGGTATAATATGTTAAGACACATTAATTGTTCCCTTTTATGTCTCTTCCTAACTTATGTTGATACTCTTATCCAGGGTTCCTAATCTGGGTTCAAGAGAGGGGGATGATATAGATATAGGTGTGGATGTAGACAGAGATTAGATAGAGGTAAAGATGATATATGTAGATAGAGATGAACATGTACATACAGATATAGATGGAGATTACATATAGAGATCAATAGATGATATAGACATGGATATAGATGTAGATATAGATGACATAGATAAAAAAGATAGACAAGGATATTTCAATATGCCTGCTGTCCTTTGTAATCTTATGCATTTTATTTTATGAATTTAAAAGCATTGTTCTGAGAAGAGGTTCTTGACTTCACTAGACTGCCAAAGCTTAAAAATCCCTGTTCTCAATCAACCAACATAGAATGTAGTAAGAGTGCTAATACCCAGTGGGTTGCTTTGACGGATCACTGAGGTAGGTCCTCTGTCTGATTAGACAAGACATAGACCATCCTTGTCTTCTCATCCCATTATACTTTTAACCATGTCTTCTCATAAACCCTATGGCATTTCAAAAGTTTGAGAGACAAATTTTCTGAGTAATCAGTCATTTTATTAATAATGCTAGCATTTTAATAAAAGAGGTCAGTGGCACTCTTAAATGCCAAAGACCCTCAAAATGGTAGGTTCAAGGCTTACATGGTCTTGGAAAGATGGGTGTTCCAGAGGGTGGCAATGAACTCTGGATTAATTAGTAATGAAAGAGAATGAATATTACATCCAGGGGATGGCCCTTCTAAGGAATTTTGATTTTGTCATTTACTTCAAAGGTACCCCAAGTCTTGGGCAATCTAAACAAAGAGTCTATTTTCCCACCCAAGTCTGAGAAAGTAGGTGGGAATTTCACCTTAGATTAGAAGTCTGATCTAGTTGGATAGAGTGGGGATAGCCAGAATGAGAAGAATGTTAATCCTATCTTCTATTAGCCCTATCCTAGAGAGAGTGCACAAGGAAATAGGATGAGTGGAGAGGGGAAATGGGGGGAAGCTTGAGTCTCCTGAACTTGAATAATTGACTATTAGTATGAGAGAAAAATAATCATATATCTCAGTCCTCCACCAGGTTCCTCCCAGAATGTGTTCAGACTTACTTCCTCTATTTCCCTTGAAATTGCATGCATGCAATTGGTCACTCGTGATCTCACCACAAGATAAACCCTACCTTCTTTGTTTTAGGGCAATCTATGACAATTCTAAACATCTAGAATTCCTAAAAAGTTGAAGGAAAAAAGAAACAAAAAGATATGGGTTTTGGAGGGAGCAAAATCATAAGAATGATATCTGTCTCAGTAGTGATTGAATATGACAGATCCTGGTCTACCTTCCTCTTTGGCTCTTACAGTTTTACTGGTTAAACTTCAATATCTTTATTTTCTTGTTCTTTTCTAGTAAGACTGAAAATGGAGTATAATTTGATGTGGGGATGACCTATGGTCTTTTACCAATTCCCTTGCTAATCACTGCATCATTAGATCTTTTCTTCCCTCTTGGTCTTGAAAATGTCTAGGTCTTTTAGTTCCTTATTAAAACACAGTTATTCCCTTTCCAGGTTAAATTTACTGGAGATTTAATTGGTAGCACATAGGAGGAAATTCCTGCTGACGTAGCAAAGTGATGATATTTATCAAATGAAAAGACAACAAAGGCAACAGATAGTCCTGAGGGGAAAGAGATTCAAGTACATTCCTATCCTTTCCCGCTTTCAGTCTTCTCTGTTCCTCAGATTTTGACGATGAGTTCAACAGGCAGGGAATGTATTTAATTGATCACATTCATAAAATAATGATGACGAATATAGTAATCTAATTCTGACTGCATAGGCAATGAAACAGCAAATGGAAGTGTGAAATTAGCAAGAGTCAGAGAAGGTGATGAAGGGAAAGCAATCAGACAGAAATGACGTCAGATAGAACCACAAAGTGAAAGGACTGTTTGGCAATGGTTTAAGTGATGTTGGCAGTCAATTCAATAAATACAGTTAGTAAGCATGGTTAATTGAACTGCCAAAGTAAATAGTGTAACCAATAAAATTTTTCCAAGTGCTTGTCCTTGACATAGAATATTTCAAGCAAAAGCATAGAGATTGTCCTTATTTTGTGAATCAAAGACTCATTCAGCAGTCATGTTGTTATTTCTCTGATGGCATGGTCTTCATAACGAAGGATGAACACAAAACAATACTTAAGAATGATTATCAAGTGACTATCACCATGAAAAGGACTAGGGATACTAGGAGGTAGAATGGTATGGTGGTAAAAAAATGGATTTAGCATAAGATCATTGAGAAAAAAAAGAATTCTGGATTTGGAGTCAAAAGATTTGAATTAAAATTCTGTTTCTGCTACTTGCCACTCAAGAGACCTTGAGCAAGTCACAGGCTTCATTTTCCTTCACTTTCCTCATTTGTAAAATAAAAGGGATGGACAAGATGGTCTCTAAGGTGTTTTGTAGTTTTAAATCCATTAACCTATGTCTCTATCTGATCTGTCCTAAGTTTGTGACCTTACGGTTTAGGTTCAGGAAGACCCAAGTTCAAATCCTACTTCATATTTATTAACTGTATAATCCTGGACATATCACTTAATATCTCTGGATCTTACTTTTCTTATTTGTAAAGCCAAGATAATGGCATTCACATAGTTCTTATAAAGATTAAATGAGAAAATACACGTAAAGCATTTTGGAAACCTTGAAGTACTGCATCAGTGTTATTCATCTACTAAAGCAGATCTTTGTTCTCATTGATTTGGGGAGCTGTTTTCAGTGGTACAGTTGGCAACCCATGTACATCTGTTTACATGCTATTCTGATTCTTGACCTCCCCAAAATTCACCACACGGTATCCACCCAAAGTGCTACAAGTCTTTTTTACTATATGTGGATCTCAAAGGAGTTTTGGAAGATACTGGTTGTTCATCTGCCATCCCTCACCCTTGCCATCTAACCAGCCCATATTCTCTTTTAGACATAATTGATGACATCCTTTACCCTCTTTTTCAGAGTTCCTTATTGACTCTATGAGATTTATACTGACCATTAATATTTTGTTGCTCTTGGTATGATGCTCATCTTTAGATCTACAAAAGTAGTGATACTCTGGATCTTACTTCCAAATGCCAACATAAACGTAAAACATTTGTATGAAAAGATACGTATTTGTTGTTTTGGGAAAGTAGTATTCAACAAAAAGTCCTTTACAATTTCCTCAAAGCAATCTGGGCTGCTCTCCTCTTCCTTTTCAACTCTGTGACCAGCTCATCAACCATCTCTATTGTTTCTTCTAGATAAAGATGCTGTGGATGAGCTCTACAGAAGAGTCATTCGGATGTATTTTGAAATCTGGGAAATAGCTAGTCTTCATCCATTTGATCTTTGCTGTGTGGCTGAGTAGGATAAACTTTCTTGAATAATTAGAGTTGTCTTCTAGGATACTCTGAAATGTCTTAGACTGTAATAATAACTAGTTATTTTTGTTTATTGTTGTTGTTGCTAGAGCACAGAGTACAGGGAAAAGAGTTATATGAGATAAGGTAGTAAAGGTAGGGTCACATTATAGAGAACACTGAACGTCAAGTAATGAACTTGAGGCAATAGTAAGCTACTAAAGATATTTGAATAAGACATACTCTATGCCAAAGGGTGAGAGGGAAATAATTGTGACAGTTATATGAAGAACAGATTGGAAGGTGGGAAAGGAGATAAGATACAAGTGACAACAGAAGCTGTAAAAGATTTCAGTAGTTTGTAGAAGTTTGGATGGACATTAATGAGAGCATGTCTTACCATAATGGCAATATGAAAAGGGAGAAGAGGCTAAATGTGAGAGATGTTAGACAATAAAACTAACAGGTCTTCATAACTGGATATGAATCCAAGAAAGGGAGTTAAGGAAGAATCCAAGACAAACCCAAGATTGTAACTACGGAAGAATGAATGAATGACCCATATAGAGAGAGTGAAGTCTGAAAAAGGAGTATGTTTATGGAGAAAGAAGCTCAATTTGCACATGTGGAATTTGAGTTGATAGCTGAACAAATACGAAATAGAGACAGTGGGGTCTGGAGCTCAGGGTTGTGCTCAAAATCTAGATTTGGGAGTTTAGAAATGGTAGTTTAAGCCTTGAAAGGGAATGAGACTTCCAGGGCAATTGATGCGGAGAATCAAAAGAAGAGAGCTGGGCAGACTCTCCAAGAAGATCCACACGGCATGGTTGGGGAAGTATTAAAATTTTTCAAAGTAAGTAGAAGGCATTTTGAGAGTTTTGAGAAATGCCAGGAGGATATGGTATTTCTATAACAAAGGATGAAAAAAATGACCCAGCTCTAAGGAGTGATCTACATTGTTGAAAGCTTCAGCGAGGTCAAAGAGAATGAAGATAGAAAAATGGTCAGTGTATGTGGCAATTCAGAGGTCATTAGTGACTTCAAGGGAATAGCATCAGTAGGTTGGTGGGTGTGAAAAACTCATATGCAAGAGCCTGAAAAAGGGAGTGGGTAGTGAGGAAGTGAAGGAATCTGGTACAAATAATTTGGGGTTTTACTTATTATCCCCAAAAAAGAAATTTAGTGATAAAGTGAGAGATGGATTTAGATAGCTACATAGGATAAAAGAGTCAAGGAAAGATTTTCTGAGGACCATTTCTGTGAGCAGATCAGGAGACAGAAAATGAGAAGCTGAAGATTCAAGAGAGAAAATGAGAGGCTAGCTACTGTGCCTTTCTTTCTCAGATTGTATATGGATCTTTACATGGTGTCTCCTTCATTAGAATGCATGCGCTTAAGCCTTAGTAAAAGGATTTGTTCTGTGAAGTTTGGATTCAGTCAAAGGACCGCACTTGAGGACCTAGAGGGCTACATGTGACCTCCAGGCCACAGGTTCCCTACCCCTGAAAAGGAAGGGATTTTTTTTTCCTTTGAAAAATCCTAGTGCTTAGTAAAGGGCTTGACACAACAAATACTTGCTAGATGCTGGTTGACAGGAAGGCATTTCATCAAGCATCCATGTTAGAAGATTAGTCTTCATGATGCTAGGAAGAGCTTTGCTTCTGTGCTCAGATTGTTGTTGTTGGAAGAAGAAAGTACGTAATGGTGTTGAAGTTTTCAGAAATGAGAATTAAATGTTTGTCAATGTGCTCTCCAACTCTGACATTCCACAAGGGTTCTGCGCTTTTATAATGTGCCTAAGGAAAGCTAAAACATTATCAATGCAAAATAAAAATGTAAAACAAAAATGCAAGTGATGCAAGTCATAATTTATAATAAAGAAATGGAGCAATGAGTGTTGTGAGTCACTTAGGAAATGAGAGAATACTACCACCTTAAGAAGAACATCAAAGTGGTTTGATTCAACATATCACTCATAGGACCTGGATAGAAAGGGGGAAGCAGCAAAGGCATGTTAAAAGACATTGACTTATCCATTCAATGACTAAGCATTTATTCACTATCTATAATGTGTCAGATCCTGTACTATAAACTGGAGAGGCAAAGGCAAAAATGAAACACTCCCTGTCTTCATGAAGTTTACTTTCTATCAGGAAATATAGCACACACATATATAATTCCATATAGGATAAATAGAGAGTAAACACAAAGTAGTGTTGGGAAGGAAGATGCTAGAAGTTGTAGGAATCAGGAAAGCTTCTTGCAGAAGGTGGTGCTTGAGCTGACTCTTGAAGGACATTAGGGATGATTCTATTAGGTGGAGATGAGGAGGGAGTAAATTTCAAGCATAGGGAAGAGATGCAAAAGAACTGAGACAGAAGATTTCCATCAGTAAGATGGCCAATTTGGCTTGACCATATTGTATGCAGAAAGGAGATGAGGTTACAAAGCTAGATGGGGCCAAGTTGTAAAGTCTTTTAAAAGCCAAATGTAGGAATAGATATTTTATCCTAGAGGCAGTAGGCAGCTGCTATAGATTAGTAAGTGTGAGAGTGATATGTTCAGACCTGCACTTAAGAGAGTTCACTTTGGCATCTGAGTGAAAGATAGATTGGAGTAAAAGAGACTTCATAGTTTAGTCAAGAGGTGATTATGACCTGAAGTAAAATGGTAGCTGGATGAGTAGTGAGAAGGAGACGAATGCATGAGATATATAAAGATCTAGATAACAGGAAACAACAAATCAACTTCTAATGGGTTCAGTATGTAAAATGAGGGAAAATGAGAAATGAATAATACTGAGGTTGTGACCCTGAGAAATTGAAAGGATGGTGAAAACCTTTGCAGGAATATGGAAGTTCAACAGAAGAGTGGGGGTGAGGAAAAAGATAATGAGTTTAGTTTTGAATGTGTAAAGTTTAACATGTCTTGGAGACATCTACTTTGTAATATTCATTAGCTGGTGAAGCAGGACAAAAGACTAGAAATGGATGTGTGTGAATACACACACATATGTGTGTGTATATATATATGCATATATTTGAATTATATGAATAAGGAAGAAAAGGACAATTTCTAATAGCTGATGAAGTCACTAAGTGAGAGAGTATAGGGAAAAAGAAGACATGCTTACCTACAGTTAGCTGGTGGGATGTGGATGATGAGACAGCACAATCAGCAGAGAAGGAACGGTTAGACAGATAGGAAGAAAATCTAGAGATAGTAGTGTCACAAAATTCTAGAGGAGAGAGAGTATCCAGGAGGAAAGTGTGTCAACAGCATCGAATACTGCAGATGCCAAGAATCATGAGGACTAAGAGAAGACTGTCAGAATTGACAGTTATAAGACCCCGGTAGATTTAGAGGCAGCAGCTCCAACTGAGTGATATTGCAATGGAATGAGAAATAAATGAGAAAGGTAATGGAGGCAATAAGTGAAGACAGCTTTTTCTGATGTGCTTTAGCATATTTAAAGTGAGCATATGGCCAGAAAGAAAGGTTTGTTTAGGTAAGTAGCAGGAGAAAAAAGGTTAGAAAAGTAGGTTGAGACAGGAAAACGACTCTAGAAATATTCCTGAGAAGTTTTATGCAAAGCAAATATTTATATATTTAGGTAGATAATTTCTATATATAGAATAACATTTCTAGAATATGGAAATATATTTGTATATATTATTTGTAGACTATAGAAATAAACATATTTCTACATATAAACCTTTGTTGTTCTTATAACACCTTTCTGCTGTTGAAAAAGGTTCCTCCTTGATTGATTTCATCATAATTCTCTTCCACAGAAAACAGAAGTCTTGATTCTTAAAGGAGTAAATGCTCAAGTTATAAATATCGATTTCTTTGCAAAATGGTTTCTCAAATAAACCATTGAATTCTCCTACCTAGTACCCAGGTCACTTGCAATGAACTGAAGCTGGAGTCCCATATTTAGAACCTGTGTTTATCTAATCAGAATTAAATACGTTGTACTCTGTCCAGTTGCAGAGTTAAAGGACTGGTTTCTAGCTGTCATAAGCCGCTTTGACCTAATCCATTTCTGTAGATTCTTAGGTCACTTTCCTGGTAGACATTAAAGTCTGTGACTAAATCTGATCAAAATGCCCTCATGGATACCCTACCTTAAGCACATATTTCTGCAGGTGAAATAGGCTGATAAAAGAGATTATTATAGATCGACCTACCTGGTCAAACATCTTTCCGAAGCTTAGATGCTGTTTTATGGATGGCATTAGTTGTCACTTCTAGAGGGGATAACTTCCCTATCTGAGTCTCCAGGCCAAAGTCTCCCTTAAATTTCAGGACCACCTTTCCAAATGCTTGCTATCAGAACTTCCTGCAAAAATCTCCCAAATTGAATTCATCATTTTCTAAAAGCTGAGTTTGAATCCTTTCTATCAGAAATTCCTGCAAAAAATGTTAACAACAATTTGTCTCAAATTGAATTCATCATCTTCTAAAAGTTGAGTTTGAATCCTGCCTCAGATACTCACTAGCTGAGTGATTCTAGAGAAGTTGCTTATGTTCTCTGTGACTCAGTTTCCTTACCTATAAAATGGTTGGAGTTAAGTTTGACAATCTCTAAGATCCCACTCCAGTTATAAATTTAGGATCCTTCGATTCTTCCTTCCCTCAATGCCTAACTTTCCTCCTCCTGTTAATATCATCACTATGCTTTCCAGTTATACAAGGGGAAACCTTGAAAGTCTATCTCTGAGCTCCCAGAATTCCATGTCTTTTTTCCCAAAGTATCTCTTTCATGTCTCCATCTTTCCACTGTTACTGCCACCACCCTCATTTAGGTGTTCATATTACTTCTTCTCTGCAATATTATCATAGCTCCTTAACTGATCTACTGACCTTTAGTTTCTCCAATTTATCTTTCAATCTGTTGCCAAGGTAATGTTCGTGTAGAGGCTCAGACAATATTTTTTACCTCTCTGGATTGCATTGGATTTGTAAGTCAGATAACTACTCCAATATGAGATAGTAAGGTCCAAATGCCTATTTGAAATGTCATCATCTTATTGGCTGCACAAGTATACTCAAATTGCTCTAAGAATGAAGTCTGTTTAAAAGCACATCCTACAGCTCTCCTTATTCCCCAGAAATTTCCTCTATCATGGACAATCTTGGGAATCTCTCAGGATCACAACATATATCCAGAGTTGGAAGTCCTCAGGGGCCATCTCTTCATTTTACAGATTTGTAAACTGAGACTCTGGGAAGTTGCATTTCTAAAGTCATACAGGTAGAAGCATCAGAAGGAAAGAAGTCTTTGGGTTTGAGAGCCAGCATTTGATTTTCTCTTAATCTGGTCCCTGATCCAAAGGCCAGTGATCAGGTATGGTGAGTTTTCTTATTTTTGTATCACTGTTTTCTGAGTTGTGGGGGCCAGATCTCAGTTTCATGTCCCTGAGGAATTCTCAAGATAAAACCTAGAGATTCTCTGCATCCTCCACAGAATGTAAACAAAACAAAAAGCTGGGATCCTGGGAATTTGGATTTGCAGTCTTTTGATGACTTTAGTAAATATTTGGGAAACCGGACTCCAGTGTTCAGTGTATCAATGCCTAAAACTTCACATAATAATAGCAATAACTAACATTTATATAGTGCTTACTAAATGGTGGGCTCTGTGCCAAGTGCTTTATACTGATTATCTCAGTTGATCTGCGCAACAACTTTGGGAGACTATTAATATCCCCATTTTACAGATGAGGAAACTGAGGCAAATAGCAGTTAACTGACATGTCTAAAGCCACATATATGTATCTGAGGCTAGATTTGAATTCAAATCTTCCTGACTTCAGACCCTCACTTCCTCACAAAGATAATTACTTAAAATTCCGAGATCTTATGAGCCTATGATCTCACTCTAGCCTGATTCCAAACTTCTCTTTCCCTTTTTGAGCACTCACATTCTAGCCTGATGGTAACATTTTCTGTTCATGGAGAGAGTCCTACCCTCTCTGGCTCCTATGTGTTTGCCCACATGCCTCCTTACCTAGAACAGATTCCACACAGTTCTGTCTTCGTATACTTTCTTCATTTAACTTCTATTATCATTGTTAGTAGTAATGTGTGTTCGTCCTTCATTGCCAAAGAAGACCATGTCATCAGAGAAATAATGACGTGACTTGCACTTGACTTTGTTTTGAGTGAGGGAGGGCTGTGCAGATCACCAGCCTCACTTCTTCTCCAGAACCATCTGAGTCCAGGGACCAGATATTCATCAGGATGACTGGAGATGACCCAGGATGAGGAAGTTAGGGTTAAGTGACTTGGCCAAGGTCACACAACTAGGGAGCATCAAGTGTCTGAAGTGAGATTTGCACTCGGTGTCTCCTGACTGCTGCTCTATCCATTGCACCACTTAGCTTCCCCTGTTAGTAGTCATAGTATCAGGATGAACAGCATTAGTGTTATGATTCATTGCATAGAAGTAGTAGCAGCAGCAGCAGCAGTAGCAGCAATGGTGGTGGTAGTAACTGTAACAACTGTAGTAGTGGTAGCAGTCATGGTGGTAGTAGTACGATAGTAGTAGTAGTAGTTGTATATTTTAAGCCTTGCAAAAGGACCATATATATGCCATTTCATTTAAACCTCACAGTCACATTATGAAGTAGCTTCTCTTATTTTCCCCCATTTTACACATGAGAAAACTGAAGTTAAATGAAGCAAAATAACTTGTCCAGGGTCACACAGTTTGCGAGGATCTTAGGTGGGATTCCCATCGTTCTGATTCCAGGGCCAGCATATTATCCACTATGACATAGATTTACCTTGTTATTAACTTCAAATATTCTGTCTTCAGTTTCAGGGTCTTATACACCTTTCTAGACTGTAAACCCCTTGAGACAGAGGCCACTATTTATTTATTTATTTTTTTAGTATCCCCAGTTTCTAGTATGGAGCCTTCCACACAATCAAATATAATAAATATTGAATTGATATATAATATATATTAATGATCTAACATATTATAATATATTGTATATTACATATAATGATAATATAATATAAAATAAAATAATATAATAATATTTAATAAATAATGTTAAATACTGAATTGAATCCTGATACCACAACTAGTGACAACTACGTGTCACAGTGGGTGGAACAAAGAGATTGGAGTCCGAAAGGTTTTGAGTTCGAATCTGACCTAATTAGCCATGTCAGTCTGGACTTAACCTCTCTCTGCCTCAGTTTCTTCATCTGTGAATTAGAAATAATAAAAATATAATCTATATGCTGTGAGTATTAAATGGGATCTTTGGAAACACTTTTAAGAATTCTTGTTACTGTTGTCAGACCTATTTTGAAGAGCAGTGAGGGTCGTATAAGATGATGTTTGTAAAGCAATAAGCATGGTGCCTGGCACACGGAAACTCCCATAAGGATCTTCTAAGAATTCAGGGAACCTTTGTGGTTTCCAAACTAGAGGACACTTCTCATTAACATTTTTGTTCTTTTGATTAGGAAGTTTGGCTGTTATTATGTCTGGTTTAGATAAGCATTGGATCAGAGATTTAGAGCTACAAGGAATCTGAGAGTCGGGTCTATGTCTTGTTCTTCAGGTAAGAAAACTGAGGGCTGGAAATTTTAACTGATGTTCCCAAGGTCTCACGGGTATTAAGTAGCAGAGGGGAAATTTAAAAGCAAGTGCTCTGACCTGAAACACTGCGTATTTGGCATTGTACTACACTATATCTCAAGAACAATTTTTTTTGCAGGAGACTTGCCCAGGATCTTACAGGATGCTACTTCCTGCTTGTCACAGGCACATTTGTAAATTACAATATCTCTCTCTTTTTTTAATTGACTTATAATCAAAACAGTTCATTATTCTGGTCTAAGGATTCCATGAAATCACCTCTGGAATGTTATGTGTTTTCACGCTTGGAAACCCCATCTAATTGAGTTCCATTTTATCACTTATAACTTGTTCTGACGATCTTATTGTATTTGATTTTTGTTCTGAAAATCTAAAATGGCCTTTGCTCAGAAGCACTGACCTGAGTTGGATGCGGGTCTCTTTTTCCATTGATTTCCATTATGATCTCAGTAATGTTTTCCCAAGGAAAATAATTTGGCCCTTCACACAAAAATTGAAGCTTTCTCATCGAGAAACTCTGTCTGTGCATTTCTTTGCCCCATGTAAGCTCTGCAAGAAGTCAGTTAAATAACCAATGGATTCATTGGCATTTCACATAGTAAGAATATGCCTAGGTTAAAATATCTTCCTTAGTTAATTCCTAGTTCCTTGAATATTTCCCTTTAATCCAAGGAAAAGAAATGATAAGCAATCACGTTCTTCCTCCTTGTATTTGGCTACATTTCTTAATTGGAAAGGTCCCATGAAAAGAACCTTTTCTGATACCTTCAGACAATAGGTCAAAGTTTCCTTTAAAGGGGCTCGACCATTTGGTCTCCAAGTTTCTCTCTAGCTTGAATATTCTCTGTCACTGCATACCTAAGCAGTCCTTCATCTGTATTCCAGAGGAAAAGTGTTACTGTATCTTTAAGGTAATTCAAGACTTGATTCAAGCTAATGTCTCTAGATTTTTGAGGACTAATTAATAACAAAGAGATTTTAAGACCATTCATTAGTCCTGACAGCCAGCACTGGGAGAAGGCACAGTAGCCCAACTGCACTTTGTGGAAATCTGTTTGCATCTTTAAGATCTATAAATCAGAACACTGTTGTATTTGGTTAAATGCTGTTGAAGGTAAGACCAACTAGTACAGAAAAGTGGACTTTTTAGAACTAGGAAAAAATAACAGTTCACATTTTTGAAGTCCCTTACCTGTATTGTCTAGTTGAGCCTCACAACAACTCTACAAATGGTATTTTATAATTAATACTAATAAATGGCATTTATTAAGGTTTACAAAAAGCTTTAAAATATTTCACTTTTCCTTTCAACAAACCTGGAAGTTAAATTCTATAGTTATTCCTACTTTAATTAGAGAAAAGGAAAAAAAATTAAGCTGAAAGGGGAAGATGCTCAGGGTTTTTTCTTTTTTCTAATTAAAGGGGCCATCCCTTGACTCATTTCTTAAAGATGCCTGTTCATTGAATGGGTGTAACCTCAATCTAAATGAATACCTGAAAAGGCCTTAACTTAAAAGTGCCAGGATCTCCCATGGCATCCTGGACCATCTCCAGTCATCCTGATGAACATTTGGTCACTGGGTCCAGATGGCTCAGGAGGAGAAAGTGAGGCTGGTGACCTTGCCCAGCTCTCCCTCACTCAAATCAAAGTCAAGTGCAAGTCATGTCATCATTTCCCTGAGGTCATAGTCCTCTACAAAAACAAAGGACAAACATAACCTGTGAGTAGACCAAGCTCCCTGAATGGGAATCCGGTTAGTTGGGTAACTCAGCTCTCCCTTTCCTTTTACCTTCCCCTGTCCCTCTCCCTCCTCTTTCCCTCTCTATCTCTCCTTCTCCTCTCCAAACGGAGGTAAATTTCCAATTAACTTGAGGTTTACTGCCTTGATTCCTTCCTTCCTTCCACTCAGTTCACTCTAAAACTCATACATTTGACTACAATGGGTCCCTGGCCAAGCTCCAATTAATAGCTGTATTTTGGGTCCTCCTGGTTTTAACTGAATTTAGAGTGAATGTCAATGGTAATTATTTCTCTTTGAAATAGTAATCCTGAGGGTCTTCCTCCCCTAGTTTGATTTTTGTTTTGTTTTGTTTTCTCTTTAATTAAAGGGGCCAACCCTTAACTCACTTCTTAAAGAAGAGAAGCCTATTCCCAGAATGGGAGTTACTTCTCTTAAAGTGAATACCTGAAAAGGCCTTAGCCTAAAAGGGCCAGGGTCTTCCACTGTATCCTGGGCCATCTCCAGTTATCCTGATGAATATCTGGACACTGGATACAGATGGCTCAGGAGGAGAAAGTGAGGCTGGTGACCTGGTACAGCCCTCCCTCACTCAAATCAAAGTCAACTGTGAGTTACATCATCATTTCCTTGATGTCATAATCCTCTGAAAATGAAGGATGAATGCAAACTGTTACTACTAGTAATAGCTAGGATTTATACTTTAACATTTACAAAGTACTTTATAAATATTACCTCATTTTATCCTCTTAACAACCATAGCACTGGGATATAAGTGCTACTATTATTTCCTTTTGAGGAAACTGAGGCAGTCAGAGGTTAAATGACTTGCATGGGGTCACATAGCTAGTAAGAGTCTGAGGCTTGTTTTGAACTCAGATCTTCTTTCCCCCCACTTAATAGTATTTTATTTTTTCTATTTACATGTAAAGATAGTTTACAACATTCACTTCATAAGATTTTGAGTTCCAATTTTTTTCTCCTTCTCTCCCCTTCCCCCTCCCCAAGACAGCAAGAAATCTTATATAGGTTTTATGTGTACAATCATATTAAACATATATCCACATTAGTCATATTGTGAAAGAAGAATCAGAACAAAAGAAAAAAACAAAAGAAGAAAAAAAGAAAGGAAAAAACAAAAAGTGAAAATAGTATGCTTTGATCTGCATTCAGATTTCATAGTTCTCTCTCTGAATGGGAATAGCATTTTCCATCCTAAGTCTTTTGAAATTATCTTCTTCAATCATTTGATTACTGAGAAAAGCTAAGCCGATCATAGTTGATCATGACACAATGTGGCTATCACTGTGTACAATCTTCTCCTGGCTCTTCTCACTTCAGTCAGCATCAGTTCATGTAAGTCTTCCCAGGTTTTTCTTAAATCTGCCTGCTCATTATTTCTTAGAGCACAACAGTATTCCATCACAATCCCACACCACAACTCATTCAGCCATTACCCAACTGATGGGTGTCCCCTGGATTTCCAATTCTTTGCCACCACAAAAATAGCTGCTATAAATATTTTTGTGTATGTGGGTCCTTTCCCCATTTTTATGGTCTCTTTGGGATATAGATCTAGTAGTGTCATTGCTGAACGAAAGGGTATACACAGTTTTATAGCCTTTTGGACCTATGAACTCAGATCTTCCTAACTCTAAGTCTGGCAGTCTATCCATTGGACCAACTAGCTGCTTCTAACGAAAGGAAATACAACTTAATTATTCTTCTTTTACAGATGAGGGAACCAAGGATCAGAATGGTTAAGCAACTTGCCAAGGGTCACACAGTTAGCAATTAGCGGAATTCTTACATTCCTAACTCCAAGTCCAGCACTTGATACACTGGGCTACCCTACCTCAGTTCTGGCATGCCTACAAAGAGCATAGGTTCATTTAGTGACCGAATTCACCCAAGTTCTTAAACAATTTGGCATCCTTAAAGACTTTTGATCTTTTGGAATACTTTAGAGGATTTGGGTAGTGTCTTATATTTCAGGGTTTTCTCAGGGAGAGTTGATGTGTTATTGAAACTCAGGTCTTTTGTTGTTATATTGAAAGATTAAGATGAAAGTACTTAGGGGACTCTCAGCTTTTGTTTTTCAAAGGTAATTTTGCACCTGGAACCACAGAGATTTAGATCTCACAATGTCTAAAGACCAGAAAAAGTAATTTTCATTGAAGGTTGAGCATTAGGCTGGTTTAAGAATACCTCAATTTCTCTCAGTGTTAGATACAATGACCTTCCAAACACCTTGGAGTTTGTTTTTTCATGTGGTTTTAATTTCTTATCTTTTCTCTAAACTGGTTAAAGTTGGAATGAGAAGAACTGAGCTGGGAATCAACTTTTGAATGTTGGAGAAATCATTGCAGCTCATTGGACCTCATCTTAAATTAGGGGCTGGGTCTATATGAAGACCCTTCCACATTTGGATCCATTTCCTTTTTTTTCTTGGATTCTGTCCTTTCAGTGGGTGAACTATAATTTTGGTTGTATTGCAACTACCCAGTTAATACAGGATAATAGCCCTGCCTCTGATATAGATTGGTTGTCACCTTGGGAAAGTCACTTTCCCTTTTAGGGTCACAGGCAAGTTTTCAAGATGATAACTTGAAGAAAAGATGCCAAGAGCATTGGTGGATGAAATGTCCTCAACAGGAATTCTCTACACAAATGGCTTATCCCATTGATAGCATTATATGAATTATATCCCTACTTTGTTCCTATAACATGTTATTTCCTTTATCCAATTAAAATATAAAGCTAATATTAATATCATTTACCTGTAGGTTTCACTTTTGATACGTGCTTTTGAATCCTCAAAGAATGCATCTGATATAATTGAAAAAGGTCTATTATTAAGCAGCTCACAGGATGCTAGAAGAGAAGATTTCCTGAGCAATCACAGAGTGAGTTTGGAAAGCAATATTAATATCCAGAGAAACTTTCTGGGGACTCTTGTGCAAATTGTCCATTTGACCTAGTTCTGTAGAAGGACTCTGGTGATGTCTGCCTTGCGACAGACTCAGTGGACATTGTCTGGGAGGCAGTTAAGGAGTGCTTTAAAATCCATTACAAGCCAACTATGAGAGGGAGTGCAAGTTCAAGCAATCAGCTCACATCGCATTAGATGAAGTGTGTGACCTGTCTAGGAGCCAGCCAGCCAAGCACTGTAGTGATGTTGTTGTGGGTTTTTTCCCCTCCTAAATGAACAGCCTTTGAAAAAAAGGGTCAGGCTGAGATAGCCAAATGGGCGAAGCAAATGTTTTAATACAAGAACCTATTACCGACTTATGAGGTGTAAGTGTTTTCCATCTAAAGACTGGCAAATACTAACACATTTTCAGGACAACGGTGTGTGAAATGATGGTCCTTGTTAAAATAGCTGATCCAGGGAAGCACACACCTTAATGGAAACACTTATTACAAATGTACATGCCATGAGCCCTGCATCCCACAGGCAGGAGGGTTGTCAATATCTGGGAGCTGGGGGGATGTTGGAATTTGAGGGCACAATAATCACATGTTCTCCATTCCCATTTAGTGTTGAGAAAGTGGAATAAGAGGGAAATGCATTAGGAATGGTATATTATCTACCACCAATCTTTCATCAGATCTCCCATTCTTGATAATTTCTTAGAGGTACTTGATGGCAGAGCAGCATCCACCTTCCCCAGTTCTTTCAGTAGCATAGGATGGAGGTCATCTGGGCTCACTAACAAGCTCTTTGAAGAAAACAGCTGTCATACTTTCTTCTCACTTAAGTGGATCTCACCTCTTATGAAGTATTGTTGCTCCTTCCTTCCACGTCAGAATATCATGATGATTGTTAAAGCAAAGATTAAAAACTTAAGAGCTTGTGGAGTAGATGAGAGCTTATCTATTCCAACTCACCTATTTCATAGATAAGGAAACTGAGGCCTGAAGTGGTTAAGTGATGTGTAGGACAATAGATCTAGAGGTGGAAGGAAACTTAGAAGCCATCGAAACCAAATCCTCTCATTATACAGATGGAGAAATGGAGGCGAAGGGAGGTTAGGTGACTTGCTAGTAGTATCAGAGGTAAGATTGGCAACCAAGTATCAATGTTCTTTTCCTCCCCTCCCTTTATCTTTATCATTCACTGCTGACTTTACCTCATTCTGAGTTTTGGAACTGCTGACAGAATACTTACAAGACATGCATATTCACTCTTATTTACTTACACTTGATTCTGTCTGATTGACATTTTTTTTTAACTCACCGTTGGCTGATGTGTTCTCTATGCATTCACTCTTGCCTCTTTAAATAGCACTTTTCTTCTAGTCAGACTTGTTCATGTTCTGCCATTGGAGTTTCACTCATGTGAGTTTCTCCTTCTTCTGAAGATGATTTCCCCTGCAGAATTTTAGACAGTCCACAGAAGCTTTCTCTGTAATCCTTGAGATCCATTCTCTTAAGAGCTAAGATGAAGATTAGACTGTTTAAATGTCTGCTCTTTCCTTATTTAGAATCAGAAGATGTGATGGTTGCTTCTTCCCAAGGTTCCATTCATTACTCATAAAACTTCATTTACCTTCTTCTTCTGTTGTTCCAGTAAATATTCCATGCTCCTTCAAATAATCTTTCTCTGGTCTGAACTTAAATTGTTCAGGTAAATGCATTCTCCCTGGCCTTTGCTAGATGAATTCTATCACTGGCCATCAGACTATCAATTCTATTTCTTAATTGTGGTGCAGAAAACCAAATCCTATTCTTAGACATCATAACTACTTGTAAAGTTCGTTGAAGCACAATGAGCTACATAAAGTCTTCCTTGATCATTCAGGTGACTTAGTTCCTCTCCTTTCAAGTGACCTTGTATCTATTATGCGTACATACATGCACACATACACACACATATATACATGTGTGTGTGTAAATATTGTGAACTTTTTGGGGACAATCATGTTTCGTTTCTATCTATATCATCAGACTAGGTACAATATCTAGCACACAGTAGGTACTTTACAAATGCTTATTGTTTGATTTTTATTCTTAACCAGATATTAGTTTCCAAACTCTGTCTCTCTCTGGAAATTTGTCCTTGATGTCTCATGTCTTATTCACTAGTATTTTGAAGAGTTGCTACACTCTTTTCTCACTAACTGATCTGACACTGGAGGTCTCTGTGTTGTCCAGCTAACTGGGGGTAATCTAATTCAAAATAGAGATCTGAGGAGCAATATGCTGACTGCAATGAATATCCATCAAGACAATCCATTAGGATTTAGAAGGTCTTTGCACTTGGCCGGCCTCCTTGGATGCAGAAACTAGCTCAACCCTGCTTTCCAAATGCCACCATGGTGACCTTGGGCAAGTCCCTTCACCCTGTGGAATATGGTTCTTGGTCTGTACAAGAAGGTTAGGTTGGATGTTCTCTAAAGTCCCTTCCAATTCTATGGTAATAAAACCACTAGTTCAGGGGGCAGCCAGTTTATCAAAAAGTCAGTCTTTTATTAATAAAAGTGGGGCATGGCTGGCATCAGAGCATTCTATATTCTAAATGCAGAAGGTAATATAGATGAGAGAAGCTAACCAATTGCTTTTTCAATGATTTCCAATGGCGCACCCCCAATCTCACTCCCAACTCTAAACGATTTGGCAGCTAGGTCGCTGCATTGGGGTTTTGAAGATCTGAATTCAAATCTAGCTTTTTAATAGCTGGAAGTCACTTAACCTCTCTAAGGCTTTTTTAAATCATCTATAAAATAGGGACAAAAATAACACCTACCTTTCATTATTCATATAAAGATAATTTGATCTCTACATTTGTATGTATGTTCTTCAATCATTTCAGTAGTATTCAACTCTTTGGGACTCCATTTTGGGAGTTTCCTTGGCAGAGAGACTGGAATGTTTTGCCATTTCTTTCTCCAGCTCATTTTACAGATGAAGAGAGTGAGGCAACAGGGTTAAATGACTTGCCCAGAGTCACACAGCTAGTAAGCGTCTGAGAATGAATATGAACTTAGAAGAATCTTCCTGACTTTTGACCCAGCAGTCTATCAACTACATCATGTAGCTGCTCCATTTGTATCTTTATCTATATGCATATCTGTATCTGGACCTATATCCATCTATATCTATATCATTTATATCTAATCTATATTTATATCTATGTCTACATCTACCTATACATCTATGTCTACATCTATACCTGTCTATATCTTCATCTGTATCTGTACCTGAATCCATATAAATTACTTTATAAAACTTAAAGCACTATATAAATACTAGCTAACATTTTTATTGCTACTATTGTTATTTTCAATATTATTTGATAAAAAGATGTAGAACATGTAGTGATCAGAAACTTTCCTTTGTTATGTCTTTATGCCACACCAAGATTTCATTTTCTGGTGGCTCCTGTGTGAAGTCTTAGCTTCCATGTGTTATTCCATCTTTTTTCAGACTCTTTTTGACTTTTTTCTTTCAGTCTATGGGTAGCCTGGGCAGTTTCCTGGTTCTGTAATTAGCAGACTCAAGGCATAAGGGGCATAAGAACAGAAGGTGTCGTCTGTTGCAGCCTGAGAAGGGTGTAAGTAGAAATCTACCTTTCAGTATCTTCTCACCTCTTCCTTTCTCTTTTCTCCTCATGGCCACACCTCTGATGCCTCCTTCTGTTTCTGCCAGTTTATTCTCTCAGTCCCTTCTTGGTTTGCTGGAGAACCCATCGAATGAGCTGTAATAGCTTCTACATCTCTTCTGCAGTTGCGGTTGTCAGAAATCACATTAAAGAACCAGCAGTTAATCATTTCTAGTGCTACCATGTTGTCCCTGAAGTGCCACATCAAATAGGAAACTGCACTATAGCTACTAGGGGAAGCAGCAAAAGCAATCATGTATATTTGACTTACAGAGATGAAAGCAATTCCCTTTATATAACTTTGCAATGGGTTCCTGGACGACTTGGACTCCATTCGCCATTTAAGCTATTTCTCTTGCATGATAGTTTGGCTACTTTGAAATAAAATCGAAGTTATGATTTCTCTTTGACCTCATATTTTTTCATCAGGCAGGAAGGAAATGGGCTAGCAGGAATGAGCCATACATAGCGCCAAGGGTTTTTCTCTTCTCTCTGTACCAAGAATATTTCCTGTGCCTAGAATGCACTCGCTCTTCACCACTGATTCTAAGAATTCCAAGTTTCCTCCAACGCTCAGCTCAAATACCACCTCCTAAATAAGATCTTTCTTAGTTCCCACTTACCAGTAAATGTAAACATAAAATTTCTAGTCACATGTAGACATTTTGTTTCCCTGAACAGCTGCTAACAAATATAAATATGATTTCCTGTCACGTGTAGCCATTTTGTTTCCCTCAATAGAAGGTAAATTCCTTGAGAGCAGGAGTTACTGTATTTTTGTCTTTGTATCTCAGAGCTTAGCACTATCTCCATTATACAATAGGAGCTTAATAACATCTCACTGAGGATACAAGTCAAAAGTGAAGTTATTTTTATCCTTATGGATTAATGTAAAAAGGACTGGGGGAAAATCACCTATAGGCTAGTCTCTAATACATCATTGTTTCATATATCTAGAAGACACCGCAGAGGGCAACTATTTCTAACTCTCATTTTTTTTTGAACAGTTGAAGAAACTGAGACCCAGGCAGTTGAGGTGAATTATCCAAGGTCATAAATGTAGTAAGAGTTAGAAGGAAGATTTTAATTCAGGGCCACTAACTTTGACAATTACTACTCTTTCCATTGCACCATCCTGCCTTCTACAAGTTCACTAGAGTAGTCTGAGGATGAGAAACACATGGTTCACTCCCAGGCAAATCTTCAAGGGCCTTCAAGCTTGGAAGGAGCTTACAGTGGGTATGTTAATCTGACGTAGCCTTGGTGAGTCCAAGGCCACCTCCATGCCAGAGTAAGGTAGTAAACTAGCAGTTAAGTGATGCCATGTTTCTGAAATCTCTTGATATCTTATAGGTGCAGCTTCAATTCTAAATAAGACAGAAGGACACAGTCTACATTCTCTACCCTTATATAAAGTGTAGTAAAAAAAATAGTTGTGAGTTTTAAAAAGGTTAGGGTGTGTGTGTGTCTGTGTTTATGTGCGTATGCATGTGTGTGTGTTTGAGAGAGAGAGAAAGAGAGAGAGAGAGACAGAGCCAGCAAGACAGAGACAGAGAGAGACAGAGACAGAGAAATGATTGCCCTCAAATAAATGTTGCTTTATCAGATCATTTCTGCCTGGGTCCTGGTACTTCAGGCAGGTCAGTCACTGTCAGACAAGTTACCCCACATAATGGCAAGGGAAAAATTTTTTAAAAGGGCAGGTAGATACAATGCAGGATAACAAAGACCATAATAACATTTTTCTATATCATTTATGGGTAGGGGTTGAGCCAATAATTATTTTTACCCACCGTGCTCAAACTCCCTAATTATTAAACCCTCTGGGTCGAGGCATTGGTGGACCTGGATTCTCCTAGCAATTTCCTGAATCTAGCTTTGGTGCAATGAGACATTCTATGTAAACATGCATTCCTGCTATATCCCTGAATACAATGAATGTATGGAATCTCTGCTCAGGTTGCATGACCAGGAAAACCTGCCTGGTATATTCCAGGAGTCAGAGAAATGAATCCTGTGTTTTACCAGCTCCTCTTAGTTTCTAGGATTCTAAAGATACATCATTTAGCTCCATATGACCCACAGTTCCTCTGGAGTGTCTTAAACCATCCCCACAGCAGCAGCACTGTCCTCTACTGAACAAAGACCCTCTGCTCCTTTGCACTGCTCTTTATCCCCTTTCTTATACAATTCAATTCAGTTCAACAGATATTTTATATATATATATATATATATATATACATATATATATGTATATATATATATACCTATGCATGTATATATATACACATATATATGCACATACACACACACACACACACATATATATATATATACATATACATATAGATCAATAGATAAATATTTTGCTTTGTACAAAACATTGATTCTAATTCTGGAGGTTTCCTTTTATTCCTAGCCATATATGTTCCCTCTCTCCAACATATTTTTGATTATAGGAATTGAAGTCAGAGAATCAATAAATGAGAAGGAATTAGAGATGAAATAGAGCAGTGTGGGAGGAAGGTCATTGGATCTGAAGGCCCTTTTGTCACTTACCACCTGTGTGATTTTTGGTAGGATAGTTAACCTCTCTGGGCCTCAGGTTCTAATTTAGAAATCAAGGTGTTTGGACTAAATGGCCCCTAAGGTGCACTCTACCTCTGAATCTAGGGTAGGAGCAAAAATAAGAAATGCTCTATCACTTCCCTTGACATTACTTTGATAAGCAGATTGAGAGACAGCACGGTATAACAGACAGAGAGCTAACCAAGGAAACCAGAATCCAAGTGTTGAATCTAACATACGCTTTCTGGGTCACCCTGGGTAAATCATTTAACCTCTCAATTTTCTGGGTCATTCTGTAAGAATACAAATTGCCAAAGGAGGGGATGACCTGCATTTGTGGAGCGTATTTCCTCTCCTGAGAGTTTCTTATGCCAATAAAATCATAGGTGGAATCCTGATCCCTGGAAATGCAGGCATATTCAAATCATAGATATGCATTTACATACAAATACACCTGTCCTTCTGTCTCTTACACCTGGTTGTAGCCTTGAGGGAAATTCTACTGGCACCATCATATTTGAAAATATACAGAATAAGGCCAAAAAATAGCCCAGAGGAATTAAGCATGTGGCTTCATTTTCACTGAACCTTGGAATTTCCATACTCATATTTTCAAGGAAATAAGGAACACCTGGTAAGAAAACTCCCTTTACCAATGCAAATTGGCAAATGTTATGCAACTTATCGTCTCACTTAACTTATTTATTGTTATCTTCATTTTTAATAGATGCTTTACTGCAAAAATAGTGGATGCATGTGGAGGTTAGGTGGGGAGATAAAAAATAGAGTAAATTCTCTCATTATTGACTTTGATGACTGGAAAACAAGACTGAGTTCAGCTTGGAATAGAAGAAACCTGAGAAGGCTTGGTAAGAAGGCATCCTTGTTGTTACATTTTATTTTTTTTATGTTGCATTATATTTGTATTTATTTTGTTATATTTCTCCATTACATTTTATTTTTTTTTATTTTCTTTTATAAAATTCCTTTTTTAATGATTGTTCAGTCATTTCAGTTATGTCCAATTCTTCATGACCCCATTTGGGATCATGAATACTCAACGGTTGTTCCTAAAACTTTGAGTTCCAGCTTCTCCCCATTCCTCCCTCCCCACCCATTCCCTTGGGAAGGCAGGCAATTCAATATAGGCCATATCTGTGTAGTTTTGCAAATGACTTCCATAATAGTTGTGTTGTATAAGACTAACCATATTTCCCTCCATCCTATACTGCCCCCCATTGCTTCGATTCTGTCTTTTGATCCTGTCTCTCTCCAAGAGAGTTGACTTCAAATTGCTCCCTCCTCCCATTGCCCTCCCTTCCATCATCCCCCCCACCCTGCTTATCCCCTTCTCCCCCACTTTCCTGTATTGTAACATAGGTTTTCATACCAATGAGTGTGCATTTTATTCCTTCCTTTGGTCAAATGTGATGAGAGTAAACTTCATGTT
>CM053772.1:39978061-40049470 GCA_028658325.1 Potorous gilbertii | reverse complement strand
TTGTCATTCTTTTGGTTTTGTTTTGTGATTTCTTGGTTTCTCAGAAAGTCATTGGCCTCCATCTGTTCCATTCTAATTTTGAGAGAACTATTTTCTTCAGTGAGCTTTTGGACCTCTTTTTCCCTTGGCTAATTCTGCTTTTGAAAGCATTCTTCTCCTCATTGGCTTTTTGAACCTCTTTTGCCAATTGACTTAGCCTATTTTTCAAGTTGCTATTTTTTTCAGCATTTTTGGGGTCTCTTTTATTAAGGTATTGACCCATTTTTCATGCTTTTCTTGCATTTCTCTCCTTTCTTTTCCCAGTTTTTCTTCCACCTGTCTAACTTGATTTTCAAAATCCTTTTTGAGCTCTTCCAAGGCCTAAGCCCATTGGATATCTATTTCAGATCTTTAGGTTACAGAGGCCTTGACCCTTATGTCTTTACTTGATGGTAAGCATTGTTCTTCCTCCTCAGAGAGGAAGCTTGGAATCATTTGTTCACCAAGAAAATAACCTTCTGTGTTCTTAGTTTTTTCCCCTTTTCTGGGCATTTTCCCAGCCAGTTACTTGACTTCTGAGAGTCCTCCCCTGGCCTAGATCTGCCCAGTTAGTGCTTGGGGTCTGAGATTCAAATGCTGCTCCCCAGCCTCAGGGCTTTCAGCAGCAGGCCTGGCTGCTATTCAATGGGAGCTTATCTGCTGGTGCTCAGGTTGGGGAAGGGCCACCTCCCAAGGTCAGTTCCCTCAGGGGGTTTATGTAGAGACCTTCTGTAATGGAGCTGCTGCTGAGCTCCTGCCTGCTCTGGGAGCCTCTGGCTGCCTGCTGCCTCTGCCAGTCACCCCGCTCCCTTCTCTGCCCTTCTCTCTCACTGACCTACGTGTCTATGGGTGGAGGGACCTTCGTGGCTGCTGGCGATTTCATCCCTGATGCCTGCTCAGATCTGCTCGCTCCTCTCAGTGCCGCGTGGCCGGGGCAGGGCAGGGCTCCGCAGTAACTTGATTTTCAAAATTCTTTTTGGGCAATTCCATGGCCTGAGCCCATTGGATATCTATTTCACATGTTTGGGATACAGATGCCTTGACTTCTATTTCTTTACCTGATGGTAAGCATTGTTCTTCCTCATCAGAAAGGAAAGGAGGAAACATCTGGTCACCAAGAAAGTAACCTTCTATGGTCTTATTTTTTTTCCCTTTTCTGGGATTTTCCCAGCCAGTTACTTGACTTTTGAGAGTCCTCTCCACCCCCTGGCCTAGATCTGCCCAGCTAGTGCTTGGGGTCTGAGATTCAAATGCTGCTCCCCAGCCTCAGGGCTTTCAGCAGTGGGCCAGCTGCTATTCAGGGTAAGATTAAATTCAGGTTCTCAGGTGGTGGCAGGGCTACCTCCAAGGCTCTGTTCCCTCAGCAGGTTTATGTGGAGACCTTCTGTAATGAACCCCAGCTTCTGCCTGCTTTGGGAGCCCCTGGCCGCTAGGGCCTCTGCTGGTGCCTCCCGAGGGTACCTGAGTTATGGAGACACCCAGATCCCCTCTCAGCCCACCAAACAGTCTCTCTCACTGACCTGTGTGCCTGTGGGTGGAGGGACCTTCATTGCCACCAGAGATTCCATCCCTGAAGTCTGCTCAGATCCACTCCTCTCAGTGTCACACAGCCAAGGCAGGGCTGGGTTCCGCTCTGGTCTCGTGCATGACAGACCTTTGGTGAGGGTTTTTTAGGTCTTTCTAGAACAGAAATCTCCTCCACTCTGTTTTTTTGTGGCTTCTACTGTTCCAGAATATGTTAGCAGTTCTTCTTTACAGATATTTTATAAGCTGTGGTTTCGGAGCTAGCATGTGTGTGTCTTTCCTCTCCATTACATTTTAATCTGGTTTACTAAGGGAGTCTTGCTGGCCAGCTTGCAACCCACCTGAAATTTAAAAGCTCTAGAATACAGGATTTCCACATATATCTGACAAAAATACCAGACCTGAGTAGGAATTTTGAAATACAAAAAGAAGAATAAGCGAAAACCTATTATTTTAAATTTATTTGGACAATTAAAGTGGTGCTAACATTCTGATAGTAGGCGGTTTTTCACTGTCTTAATGTCTTTAAAGACATTGAAAAGTGTTAGATAAGAAATATAACGTCTTGGGGTGGACTTTTTATTCTAATCTGAGGGTTTTAAGAGGTGAAATAGAAGGGAGGGTAAAATGGAATGCATTAGTATATGGAAGGAGGTAGAACTTCCTTATTTTTCATAACTGGAGTACACGAGAAGAGAGTATACCATCATGGAGAAAGAGCTGTGGGGAGTAGGCCTCAGATGAAACTCACTCTTATATGAAATGGACAAAGGAGGAATAGGTAGATGAGAACAATTTGTTCCAACAGCCATGAAGGTGGCTAAGGCCGACATTGTGGAATGCTTAGAGTTTGATTAGACATTCACTGCTTTTGAGGCCATCACTAATCATCTTGACTTTTGCCTTTCCCCTGGTCTTCGATGACTCTTTTCACGCTTCTTTTGATTCTTGTTTTTGAAAGTCAAATTTTCTATTCAGTTCTGGTCTTTTCATTATGAAAGCTTGAAAATCCTCTATGTCATTGAATGACCATTTATTCACCTAAAGTATTATACTCAGTTTTGCTGGGTAGGTGATTCTTGGTTTTAATCCCAGTTCCTTTGACTTCTGGAATACCCTGTTCCAAGCCCTGTGATCTCTTAAGGTAGAAGCTGCCAGATCCTGTGTTATCCTGATTGTATTTCCACAATACTCAAATTGGTTCTTTCTAACTGCTTACAACATTTTTTCCTTGTCCTGGGAACTCTGAAATTTGGCCACAATATTCCTAAGAGTTTTTCTTTTCAAGTCTCTTTCAGGAGGTGATTGGTGGATTCTTTCAATATTTATTTTCTCTCTGATTCTAGAATATCAGGACAGTTTTCCTTGATAATTTCATGGAAGATAATGTCTAGACTCTTTTACTGATCATGACTTTCAGATAGTCCCATAATTTTTAAATTATCTCTCCTGGATTTATTTTCCAGATCAGTTGTTTTTCCAATGAGATGATTTATGTTTTCTTCTATTTTTTTCAAACTTTTTGTTTTGTTTTCTAACTTATTGATTTATCTCATAGTCATTAGCTTACCTGAATTCGATTCTCTCTTTTAAAGAACTATTTTGTTCAGCGAGCATTTGAACCTTCTTTTTCATTTGACTAATGCTGCTTTTTAAAGCCTCCTTTTCCTCATTGGCTTTATGGACCTCTTTTTCCAATTGAGTTAGCCTATTTTTAAAGGTATTATTTTCCTCAGCATTTTTTTGGTTCTCCCTTAGCGGGTTGCTAACACACTTTTCAAGCTCTTCTATGGCCTGAGCCAATTTCATATTCATTTTGGGGGTACTGGAGAGAGAGGCCTTGACTTCCTCTGACCATATGTCTTGTTCTTCCTCATCCAACAAGATGGAAGGAGACATCTGTTTACCAAGAAAATAACCTTCTATGGTCTTATTTTTTCCCCCTTTTATGGGCATTTTCCCAGCCAGTTACTTGACCTCTGAATCCTTTGTCAAGAGGAGAGTCCTAGTGCTCTTCCTCTCCCCAGTATCTTGCTCAAGGGTGAGGTTCAGATCAGCTGCTCAATTACACCACAGGCTCCAACTGAGCTTCCTGGACAATGAACCCAGGCTGCTTCTGTGTAGCCACCACCACCTGCTCCTGCCACCACCTTGGGCCAGTGCTGGGGGAACCCAGTTCCCCTCTCTCCCAACTGGGAAAGCTCCCCCATACTGACCTTTGGAGCTTTCTTTGGCACTTGTGGGTTGAGGGATCTGGGACCCTCCCTACTGAGAATTCTGCCCCAAGGTCCGTTCAGGTCCTGTTCCTCCCAGTTCTGCGTGGTCAGGGCTGGACTCCACTCTGCTCAGCATCCTGAGATAGACCTTTCCTGTTGACCTTCCAGGTTACCTTTGGCTGGAAACCTCTTTCACTCTGTTGTTCTGTGGCTTCTGCTGCTCTAGAATTTGTTTAGAATCATTTTTTACAGGTATTTTGTGGGCTGTGGAGGAAGTGCTAGAGTATATGTGTCTTTCTACTCTACCTTCCTGGCTCCACCCCCCTCGCTGCTCCATTTTATTGAACAGAATTATACCTGCCCTCAATTGCTTTCTTTGCCTCCTTCAGCTATTTCAGACAACCACCATGATTCACCATAGGGAAATTATGTGGGGTGATGGAGGGCATACCAAGTATTTTCTCTTGGTGATTTGTGACCATAAAATGTATGGAGAGAAAAACTAGATTTTTTTTAACAACATTCATCTGAAGGCAAGAGAAAGATGAGAGGAACCTGGTTTAATTTGGTCAAGAGCCTCTCCAGAATGGGGGTAATAAAATAGAGGGAGGGGAAAATGTGTATGTGGGAACACTAAGAAAAAATGTTTTAAAATGGACATGACAGATTTTTCTGGATACCTGTTGAATGTCTAGATTTGAACTCAGCACTTTAGACTCCAAATTCCATGTTTCTTCTTTCCATTGTGCCATGCTTCATGTCTCTTTATTGCTTGAGCTTTCAACTTAAAAGCTTGTCAATAAACCCATTTAAAATCTATTGAAGCAATTAGAGCCATCTTGAAAATAGACTTAATTTAGTAAGTATTGACCATTAAGACTACCATCCCTATGCAACTCTTTAGTTTTTTCTTCCTGGCTCTGCCTTTCTTGACCAAGTGACAAATGAATATGGAAAGGAAAGAATTGGATGGGTCACACTGCTTTGTAAAGACATCTTTAAAATTGATTGGAATTTAGAAGAAGTTTGAAGCAATTCCTCCCTCAGTTGGAATTGTGACTATTTGTTTTTAAGTCAAGTGCATTTACCATTAAAAAGTTCCACATTTCCTCCCCATCAACTCTCCCTCATACTAAATAAAAACATTTAAACCAAAGCAACAGTTATGGGGACTTGATATATCAAGGTAAATATAGTCTTTGCTCCCTGTCTTTCTACTGAGAGGAGGGAGAAGACTTTGACCAACAATTTCCTAGGATCAATATCAACCATGAATTTGACTCAGAATTCCAGATCCTTCTAGTGGCATTTTCATTGACAATATTGTAGACAGTCAGACAACAAGCATTTATTAAATGCATATGATGTTTTAAGAACTTACAAAGAAGGAAAACAAAAATCAAAACATAGTTCTTGCCTCAAGGCATAGAAAATAGGAAAGTAATAGCTCCTGCCTCACAGAGTTGTTGTGAGAATTATTAAATAATAAATATCAAGGGCTTTGTAAACTTTAAAGCACCATATAAAGAATGCTAGCTTTTCTTATTTCAGTCACATGTGTGTGTTTTCTTCTAGTGCTGCACCTGATCATAAAAGTCACTTCACGTTTCTCTGAATTTCTCATATTATTTTCTATAACATTTTCATAGTCTATTACATTAATAATACCACAATTTGTTCATCCATTTCTACTACCAAGCACAATGCCTTCAAGGCAATTGGATCTCAATTTTTAAAGTACCCTTTCTCACAAATAGCCTGGGAAATTCTCAGCCATTGCAATGTTTATGTCAACTTAGCCAAGGCTCCTCTTGAGATACGGGAGAGTCAGAGGGGAGTCTATTGGTTGGATTTTCTTTAGTCCTCTAGCCTACTTAGACTAAAGGCACCCTGATTTCTTTGTCTGGGGAACTTGATCAGTACAAGGAAAAGGATGGTCTTTTTTGGTAATATTAGCCCTCCTATTACTAAAAAAAAATCAGGTTTTATTTCAAGTCAATCAAGAACCAACATTTTGTAAATGTCATAAATATTTTAAATCTCTGTGTTCAATTTAATATATACTACTGTGTCCCAAAAGTCTTTTTTCAATTTTAAGCTTTAGTTGCTTTAATAGTTTGAAATTGCCCCAAGACTTTGGGAACACCAATATACTTAAAAAGAAAAGCAGGTTCAATATAATAGAAATTCACAGTTTGATACAAAATCTTCTGCTCTGTGCTATAATGGAATAATTCTTTTTAATTTAGTCAAGTCAATAAGTATTTATTAAGCACTTAATATATGCCAGTCAGGGGCAGCTAGGTGGCACATTGGATAGATTATTAGGCCCAGAGTCAGGAAGACTCATTGTCCCAATTTCAAATCTGGCCTCAGACTCTTACTAGTTGCATGACCTTGGGCAAATCATTTAACTCTGCCTCAGTTTCCTCATCTGTACAATGAGCTGGAGAAGGAAATGACAAACCACTCCAGTTAACTATGCCAAGAAAACTCCAAATGAGGTTAAGAAGAGTCAAACATGACTAAAAATGATGGAATAATCCAGTTGAGTTCAGAATAAAAAAATGATTATTTTAAAAACTAATGTGTCAGTGAACACAATCACTTGATTAAGGCAAGCTTTCATAAAAGAAAAACAGCAATACATTAAACAAAAAGATCACATGAAAACTGCTTGATAAGGAATTTTGCTTCCAAATCGTTATCTCTCATCAGCCAATAAATTGATAAACACATTAAATGTCTTCTCCATACCTGGCACTGTACTAGACCAAACTAAAACAGTCCCTACACTCAATGACCTTACATTCTATTGAGGGAGAAACAGACACTTATAAAAACATATATTATATGGATATAGATACACTGAACAATCCATAAAAATTGCTAATGGACACTGTGCTAACTACTAGGCTGCAAATATATATATATATATATATATATATGTATAGTGTGATCAAGTGATAGTGTGTGTGTGTGTGTGTGTCTGTAGAGAGAGAGAGAGAGAGAGAGAGAAACTGACTCCATCTTGTGACTCAATTCTGAAGCTATTGCAGTTCACTTTCTAATCAATTATAGATCTAGTCCAATTTCTGCCTTGTGAGAAAACTTTATTTAATTCTGGGAATTGGGAGAAAACCTTATTGCACTATTTTAACCTAACTCTGTGTAACTGGAAAACTGGACCACTTCTCCCTGCTGCTTAGAAACCCTTAACTAAGACCTGTGTTATGCTGACCAGAGACCTGCTCAGATCTAAAGATTGATACAAAGAGTTGTCTCACAAATATATATCTCAAGCAACCTGTATGCATTCTCTCCCTCCCAACTAGGAAAGCCCCTAATCTTTCCTCCAATTAGAAATCAGATTACCTAATGTTGCATCCTGGTTAATTATTTTCTTTTAATTAATTGGTCTTATTTAATTAATTGTTGTTAATGCATAAAAGTCTGTCTCCTCCTGTATTTGAGGTCAAGCGCCAAACCAAGGAGGCTTGATAATGGTTTGCTGAGCAATTGTCATGCATTGCTTGATGAATCAATATGCTCAGAAGTGCAAACCTTTGTTTACTCAGTCATTTTAGCTTTCACATATATATATGTATGCGTGTATGTGTGTGCATATATATATATATATATAAACATACATAAAATGTACTTGCCTGTATGCATATATGTGCATATAAATAAATGTATATATATATATATATATATATTTGTATCTACCAGTATGTATGTGTATATCTATGTATATATGAGTGTATATATACACACACATATGTATATATGTATGTATGTTTAAATATGTATGTATAAAATATGTATAAAATCTACCTACCTATATGTGTGCTTCCCCCCATCCCCAGCCTTGTGGCAGAGGAGCTTGTATAGCTTAGTGAAACTATGAGCTATGTCATTCAGGGTTACCCAAGATTTAGAGGTCATAATGTAGAATTCTGACAAAGAGCGTCCACTGTAGTAGCAAATGGCATACTACTCCAGTATCTTTGCCAAGAAAACCCCATGGATAGTTCTGAAATGATAAAAGAGATGGCATAGGAACATGATTTGCTCAGAAAGGACAGCATCCAATACATTTCTGGGAAAGAGCAGAGGACAAGTACAAGTAGCTCCAGTACTAATGATGCAGCAGGGCCGAAGTTGGAGGGAAGCTGAGTTGAGGATATGTCTCATGAGGAATGAAAAGTCTGATACTGTAAAAATCAATATTGCATGGGAACTTGGAATGTAAGATATATGAACCAAGGTAAATTGCATGTGGTCAAACAGGAGATGGAAAGGTTAAACATCAACATCTTGGGTCTCAGTAAACTTAAATGGATGGAAATGGGTGAATTTATTTCAGGTGATCACTCCATTTTCTACTGTGAGAAAGAAGCCCTTAGAAGAAGTGAAATTGCCCTAATAGTCAATAAAAGGGTGAGAAAAGCAGGGTTGGGGCATAATCTCAAAAATGAGCAAATGACATTGGTTTGAATCTAAGGCAATCCATTCAACCTCATAGTAATACAAATCTATGCTTGAACCACTGATACCAGAGGTCAAAGTCAATCAGTTCTATGAAGACCTGAACTGTATTTGAGAAATAATACTTAAAAACGAAGACGCCTCATTCATCACAGGGCATCAGAATGCTAAAGTATGAAATAAAAAAAAATTATTGGAATAAGAGACATGTTTGGCTTTGGAGGAAAAAAATGAAGTAGGGCAGAGACTAGCAGAGTTTTGTCAAGATAACTTGCTGGTCATAACACTCTTTTTAACAGCCTAAAAGATGACTCTATACATGAACATCATCAGATGGCTAATATTAAAGTCAGGTTGATTACATCCTTTATAGTCAAAGGTGGAGAAGCTCTATACAATCAGTTAAAACAAGACCTGGAGTTGACTGTGGATCAGAACATGAGCTTCTTATTGCAAAATTCAGACTTAACTTGAAAAAAATAGGACCAAGCATCAGACCATATAAGTATGACCTAAATAACATCCCTTATGAATATGAAGTGGAGGTGATGGATAGCTTTAAGGATTATATATGGTAGATAGAATGCCTGAAGACTATGAGCAGAGGTGTGTAATCTTGTGAAGGAGGCAGCAACAAAAAATATTACAAAGATAAAGAAGAGTAAGAAAGAAAAATAGCTGTTTGATGAGGCTTTACAAATAGCTGAGGAAAGAATGAAAGGGGAAAAATATTTACAAGTGAATGCAGAATTCCAGAGAATGGCAAAAAGAGATAGGAAGATTTTTCTTAAAGTTAAAGAAATAGAAGGAAACAATAGAATAGGAAAAAAAACAGATCTCTTCAAGAAATTTACAGATATCAAGGGAACATTTTATGCAAAAATAGACATGATAAAAGACAAAAATAGAAAGCATATAACAAAAGCAAAAGAGATAAAGAATGGCAAAATGGCAAAAATGCACAAAAGAACTCTACAAGAAAGATTTTAACATCACCAATAATAGATAACCACGATGATGTGGTTAAGTGATCTAGGGCCAGACTTCTTGGAGAGTGAAGTCATGTGGGCTTCAGGAGGCATTGCTAAGAATAAGGCTAGGGAAGATGATGGAATCTCAGGCAAGCTATTTAAACACTTACAAGATGATGCTGTTAAAGTGCTGCATTTCATATGCCAGAAAATTTGGAAACGTCAACAGTGGCCACTGGATTCGAACAGATCGGTTTATGTCCCAATCCTAACATAGGGCAACGCCAAGGAATGTTCAAATTACTGAACAATTACACTCATTTGACATGTCGGCAAGCTTCTGCTTAAGATTCTGCAAGCTGCTCTTCAGCAATAGGTAGAGCGTGGAGTACCACAAGAGCAGGCTAATTTTAAAAGAGGCAGAAGAACTAGAGACAAAATTGTCATCATTTACTGGATTATGGTGAAAGCAAGGAAGTTCCAGAAAAAAAATGAACAAACAAGTATTTTGCTTCATCGACTACATTAAAGCCTTTAATTGTGTGGATCACAACAAAATATGGCAAATCCTCAAAGAGATGGGGGAACCAAATCATCTTAATTGTCTCCTAAAGAAGCTGTACGTGGACCAAGAAGAAACAGAGAGAACCAAAAACGGAACAACTGATTGTTAATATTAGAAAAAGAGCATGAGAAGGCTGTACCAATGTATACCTTATTTATTTAACTTATATGCAGAGTGCATCTTGAAACATACCAGGCTAGATGAGTCAAAAGCCAGAATTAACAATGCCTAGAGAAATCTCAACAGTCTCAGATATTCAGATGATATCGTTCTGATGACAGAAAGTGAAGAGCTAAGAAGTTTCTTGATGAAGGTGAAAGAGAAGAGTGTAAAAAGCTGATTTGAAGCTAAACACCAAAATCTAAGATGTTGGCAACTGGGCCCATCACTTCCTGGCAAATAGAGGGAGAAGAATTGGAAGTAGTGTCAGATTTTATATTCTTGGGTTCAAAGATCACTGCAGATAGAGACTACAGCCATGAAATTATAGGACATTGAATCCTTGGAAAGAAAGCTACGGCAAATCTGGACAGCATACTAAAAAACAGAGACATCACCCTACTGACAAAGGTCCATATAGTCAAAGCTGTTTCTTTGTTTTTCCTAGCAGCAATGCACAGCTGCGAGAATTGAACTATAAAGAAAGCTGAGTGCCATAGAATCAACATTTCAAGTCATGGTGCTCGAGTAGATTTTTGAGAGTCTCTTGGACAACAAGGAGATTAAATGAATCAATACTTTAAGAAATTAATTCAAGCTTTTCACTAGTGGTCAAATACTGAAAGTAAAGCTTAAACACTTTGGCCACATAATGAGTGGCCAAAAGATCCTGATATAAGGAAATATTGAAGGTAAAAGGAAAAGGGGATGGTAGGGGATAAGATGAATAGACAGTATAATGGAAACAATGAGTTTGAGAGCTTGTATTTGTTCTTAATGGTGGTTGGGATTCACTGGAGTTTATTGAACTGAAAGGTGGGGGTAGGGTGGGAAAGAAGTGTGACATGATCGAAGGTTTTCTTCATTTTAGGAAAACCATTTTGGCAGCTGTTTGGAAGATGTCTTTCATGAGTGGGATGAGATTGGCAGCCGATAGCTCATTTATATACAAATGGTATCTCTAGGCTTGCCTTCATATTTTGGAAGATCCGAATGATCTTCACATCTGGAAAATTCAAAGAGAAATCCCAGCTTGCAAAGGGGGTAGACTTTGGTAAGCATATTAGCTATGGCCTTTCCTACATAAATTAAATAAAACAAAAAACATACAGGCACTGACTTGGTACCTCTGTTTAAAGAAGAATAACAGTTGGATCCTTAGAGCTTTTTTGTTTTTTTTACTAGATCTCTCCTTGAGGCCCATTGCTTTCTACTTTACATTATACTGATCTATAACATAGTGTATCTCAGTTGTAGAAAGCAAGATCCTTGAGGGTTAGGGGACTATACATTTTCATCTTTGGGCTCCAAGCACTTGTGCCTACATATCTAATTTTTTCTTGTACTTAGTTTTTTCACTGATGTAAGGAACTTCAAGTGGGGCAATTACATCTGTCACTGTATGGTGGAAACACTTCTGCAATTTATCATTTTTTGAGATTTCTCTAGACAACTGAGAGGTTAAGCATCTTGCTTTGCATCACAAGTCAGAATGTGTCTGAGATGGGATCTGAATCCAGGATTTCTTACCTCTAAGGCAGAAACTCTATCTACCACTCTATGCATCCTCTCACCTTGCACATAGTAGGCATTTAATGTTTATAAAAATTTAATTGCAGCGCCATTCTCTTTCTTCTTGCATGTTGAACTCAGACAAAGTTTGCATGAGGCTCAAGTACTATATAGGTCAGTAAGAAAACTGCAGGAGTCAATTCATATGGGACAGCAAGAACCCAGCATTAAATTCTCAGTGTGAGAATTTACACCTAGGAGAATGGCAAATGCTACAAATTAGGGTTTCGTTTATTGTTTCATTGAGTGCCTAAATTTAACAAGGTTTAAGACAAAGTATTAACAATGCATATTAAATTTTAAATATAATAGGTATATTTTTCCCAGAGTGACTTGTTAAACATTAATCAGAACATCATTGGTCAGCACCTATTTAAACCCCATCTGTGAAATAAATATATAATAGGACCAATAATTTCTAAAATGCCTAGTTTACATGGTGATTGAGAACATAACATAAGCTCAATTGTATAATTTTACCAATGAGAAAACAGACTCAGATGTGTTAAATGATTTGTGCAAGGTCAAATATTAAGGTGCCATCTATTTTCATCCTTCTTTATTATTAATGAACATCACCCAATTCCAATCCGTCAATCACCATTTATTAAGCACTTCCTATGTGTGCTAAGGGTTGTGGATACAAAAAGAGGCAAAAGATAGTCTCTGTCCTTAAGGAGCTTACAATCTAACAGAGGAGACAACATGCAAACAAATATATACAAAGTGAACTCCAGATGGAATAAATAGGAAATAATTAAAAAGAGGGAAAGTGAGGAAATTAAATAGGATTAGGGAAGACTTCATGTAGAAGGTAAGATTTTACATGAGAATTAAAGAAAGTCAGGGAGAAAACTTTATCTACAGGAAAATGTGTTTTAATTTACACAATTTAGACTGGAAATCTTTGTTGTTTGGTGGCTATATTGACTGCATTCCATTTGACCTGTGTATTTTATCTTTCCAGTGGGATGTATGCTTCTTGAAGAGGGATACCATTTTGTTTTTAATCTTTTTAGGCACATAGTAGGTACTGAAGAAATATTTCTAAATTAAATTGATTCTATACATTTGAAAAATTGAAATTCCCAGTGTCATCCCCCCCAAAAATAAAAAGAGGACTTAAAGGGGATGAGCTAGCCAAAATTTCTCTATATTTATTTTCAACATTAGTCAAATTCTAAAAAAAAAAAGAAAAAAATTACTAACATACAAGTTTGATTGTGTCACTCACTTGATCAATAAACTTTAACAGCTTCCCTTTGCTTTTCGAATAAAGTAGAAACTCTTCTCTTCAGAACTGAAAGTTATTGACAGTTTAATTCCAACTTATCTCTTCAGATTGATTTTTTATTAATCTTCCTCACAGACTATGTTTCAGACAAATTGACCTCCTTGTACTTTTGCTTTCATGATATTCTATGTCCTTCCTCTGGGCTTTTGTTCAAGCCATTTCCATAATACTAGAATGTTTCCCTTCTCATCTTGGCTTCTGAAAGTGCTAGCTTCCTTCAAAATTCATTTCATGTGCTACCTTCTCTGGATACCGTTCCAACTCTTCCAGTTGTCATGCTATTATCTAGATCCGCCCCCAAACTTTGTATTATATATATATATATATATATATATATATATATATATATATATATATAATATGTATATATATATACATATAATATATATATATATAATATATAATTATATATACATATATAATATATATAATATATAATTATATATACATATATAATATATATAATATATAATTATATATACATATATAATATATATAATATATAATTATATATATACATATATATTTTTTTAAGTACTTCTGTTTTATATTTTACTGCTCTAGAGTCATGAAGAGGAAAACATGCTGAACTTAGAATCAGAGATCCTAAGGTTGAATCTCAGCTGGACCACATACACATGTGTGACTTCTCAGTTTCTTTGACTATAAAATAACAGGATTGGACAAGACATCCTCCAAATTCTCATCTAGCTCTTTACATATAATTCCTATGAGTCTATCTTGTTTTCCTTGAGTGGCATGTAAGCTCCTATAGGACAGAGACTACTACATCTTTGTCTTTGCATGACCAGTGCCTGGCATATAGTAAGGTTTTAATAAATGTTTATTGAATTAAATCAAATTAAGAAGCTAATTATTACTTAACTCTATACTTTGCCTGCTTAGTTGTAGGCTTATCTTTTTTTCCCCAAGGGAGGGGAGAGGAAACTTAGATACTGATCTAATAGACAGTTTACAATGCTATGCATGGGAAAGTAAGTAGAATCAGAATTTTCCTAGATTATATCACTAATTTTATACTTTTTTTGTTAAATTATCCATTAAGATCAATCGGTGGGAACAAATCAAGACACCCAAAATAATGGTCCACTAATGTTATGTACGCTTGAGTTTACATCCTGCCTCACAAGTGGGGAGATACATCCGGTGATTAGGCAATGGAGCTGTCTCTTGGATAGAATGGAAAGAGTTGGTGCCACCCCTGCTCTTGTCAACATTCATATGGCCAATGTTGCACTGCAGCTCTTGCATGACTGTGCCCTGTGGATAACTTGGGTAACTTTCTCAGCATATAGATGGTTGTTGTCTAGCCATTTTCTAGTTGTGTTCATCTCTTCATGACCCCCTTTGGAGTTTTCTTAGCAAAGGTAATGGAAAGATTTGCCATTTTCTTCTCCAATTAATTTTACAGATGAGAAAACTGAGGCAGACAAGATTAAATGATTTTCTCAGGGTCACACGGCTAGTATCTGAGACCAGACTTGAAATCAGGTCTTCCTGGCTCTAGGCTTGGCACTCTGTCTATGGTGCTGCCTACCTGTGCTGTACAGCTTGGATTTGTTGTTGTTATGACTTCTATAGTAATTCTTGTACACTCTGGGTCCAGTGTGGAAAAGAAGAAAGAAAGAATAGAGGAATGAAGGAAAGGAAGAAAGAGAGAGAGAGAGAGAGAGAGAGAGAGAGAGAGAGAGAGAGAGAGAGAGAGAAGGAAGGAAGGAAGGAAGGAAGGAAAGAAAGATGAAAGGAAGGAAGGAGGGAAGGAAGAAGGGAGGAACAAATGGAGGGAGAGAGAGACTGAGAGGGAGAGAGAGAGAAAGAGAGTGAGAGGTCAAACCTATGAGACTTGCATGAAGTACAAGCTGGCTGTTGAGATCCTTCCTAGGATAGAGATACTCAGAATTACACAGTGTAGTGAACAGAATGCTGTATTTGGAACCAGGAAGATCTGGGTTCAAAATGTATTGAAGATAATGGTTAGCTCTGTAAGTTCAGGCAAATAATTTCACTACTCTGGACTTGTGTTGACTCTTCTATAAAACGAGGAGGTTGGACACAATAATCTTCATTTGCAATCCCTTCAAGCTGTAATTATGATGTTAAGATGCAATGTGGCAAATACTTTCTCTTATGCTTTTAAATTCAGTCTGTGATCCTATGATTGATTCCAATTATCCAACTACTAGCAGCGAAAGTATATGTATATATATATGTATGTACATGTATATACATATGTATATATGTATGCATGTATATATATATATATATATATATATATATATATATATATATATATATAATAAAAAGCTATTTACACATGATTTTTTTTTGCTGATGTTCCAAGTCTGTAGTGACAATTCCATTTTCCAACCAACTTACTCCTCTCGCTATAATCCTCCTCCCTCCAATATGACATATAAATGAAAACTATGGCAGAAATGCTCCTGGGGTACAGCACTAAAAAGAGCAATTGAGATAAAGGACAGAATCTGGGCAGCAAAAGACAAGAAATAGAATGTCTCCTCCTCAATTTCTCTACATAGTTGGCTTCAAACGCCATTGAAATGAAAATAGGGAAGTGTCCCTGTCTAGTACATAACTTTAAAATGTAGTCTTTCCTCAGTTTGGCCCCTGGAAGTTTGGTCAAACCAATGAATACTGAGGGAAAGGCTTTGCTGATGTCCTAGCTTGGCTAGTCCACAGAGCTAAAAGTGTAGGTACTCTTGTGAAATAGATTATCTAGTTTTAGATCTAAGAGCTGAAGGTAACATTAATTTCCAGATACTATTCTGAATGACTTTTTGTCTTGTCATGGAAACAGAAGTTGGAATAACTAGGATCTGAGCTTTCCTAGTATCTGTTCTTTTGCATTAAAAAGTGATATGAACCGAGTCAACTGATTTTTCTATGTAAATGGCCGAGGAAAAGCATTGATGAGATTTAATTCACCCCTCTGATGACTCAAAAAATTATAGCTACCAAAAGAGAAGATAGAGTTTAAGAAGTTGAGTCTATTCATTATCTAAATTTAGAAATTATGCTGACACAGGCAGCACAGCCTTTAAAATATATCTGAATAGTCATAATAACAAGGTTCCATTTTTATCTCTCCAATGCTTTTTTGTAAGGGCACTACTTATACAAGCTAGTGATTAATATTATAGCAGTGGGACAAGATGCAGTACACTAGTGTTTCTACCTATCTAGGTACTGTCATTGTTCTGAACAGATAAGGCCTAAAATTAAATTTGGTTCAATTTGAAAAACATTTCCTAAATTCCAGTTATGTGCCAAGGATTGTGCTAAGGTAATGATGAAAACCATCCCTGACATCAAGGAATTTGTATTCTACTTATGAATAGAAGGGTAAGTTGATATCATGTAGTACTCCTTCCAGGGCTATTTCCCCATATTGCACTTAATTGGTATTCTGGGTCCCCAGAGAGTGGCCGGCTACTCTAATTTTCTGTGGTATCCCTTAGGTGTTTGGTTTCTAGTACTATTGTTTATAAGCCCCCATTGGTGTGCTCCCAATTATCAAACAAAGTCCTTTAACAGATAGAAACGGGATTTACTGAGAAAGTACGGTATGAATAGTAGATGCGTGACATTTCCCCCAAACCAGGTGCTTACCCTCACCCTTGGGAGGGCTTAAACTTCAAGTACAAAGTAGGGAGGCACATACGTATAGAAGATGTGAAAAAGTAGTTACTCACAATTTTTGATCCTGGAATTACTTTCTTTACTGTTAATAGCTGCCTCATGAAGCTCCCCTCAGCTATAGCTTTCTTCTGAACTCTCACAGTTGATGCCTTTCTAGAGTACATAACTAGTATTTTATCCACCATAAATGGTCACTCTGTGAAACTATTTCATTCTTCAGTTGGCTAACCTTCTATATCTGTCTGGGTCTTTAATGTTTCTTTTGTGCTTCTTCTAGGCCAGATATATTATTCATTATAGTTATAGTTTCTCCAGTAGGACCTGAGTTCAGATCTTACCTCAGACTGACACTCACTAGCTGTGTGACCTTGGGCAAGTCACTTAACCCCAATTGTCTCATTCTGGGTCATTTTCAGTCATCCTGATGAATATCTAGTCACTGGATGGCTCTGGAGGAGAAGTGAGACTGGTGACCTGCACAGCCCTCCCTCACTCAAAGCAAAGTCAAGTGCAAGTCATGTCATCATTTCCCTGATGGCATGGTCTTCTTTGGCAACGAAGGATGAACACACACAGTTTCTCCAATAAAATTGTTAATAGGGGTGGGGAGGGGAAAAGAGAATGCAACACTCCCTCCAGCCTCACTACCCACATTCGCTGTCTCACTGCCCTCTAGAATGAGCAAAAGACTTTGTCTTCTCAAGGTATTCCTCAATCTAGATTCTTGTATTAATTGACTACTTTGTTGCTGGACTTCATTCCACTCGAATTTTTTCCAGTAATTTAAAGTCTGTCGAGACATAGCTGATTTAGTTAGCCAATCAGCTATTCCCTTCTTGATTCAATCAAAGGGTTTTCCACTTTCTTGAGGCTTCTTGAGCATTGGAGTGTCATGCTCTCATTTAAAAATATTAAATTGGCTGCTTTGTGGAGGATGGATTAGGGGAGAGAAGAAGTAGAGTCAAGGAGATCCATTGAGGACTATTGAAACAGTCTGGGTAGAGAGGATTAAGGCTTTAATTAGAGGGATTATAGGCAAAACTGCTTTGCAAAAAGCCTTGTGACTTGTACACTTTGCAAATCGTATCAAATAAATGCAGTTCAATTGGATTCAATTTTTAAAATGTTTATTGTATCTAGTATGTACCAGGCATCATCCTAGGCTGTTGTATAAAGCCAAAAAATAAAAATAGTCCCTGTCCTCATGAAATTTATATTCTACTAGAGGATAATATGTATATATATGTATTTATGCATGTATATATACTCACACATATGTATATATGCATACATACATGCATATATACATATATGTGCACACGCACGCACACACACATACACACGCACGCACACACACACAAAAGTAAAGTAATACAAAGTATCTATATAAAGTAACTTGCTAAGAAAGATAATCCTAAAGAATGGAGGTCTCAACCACTGAGCTAGCTGTACTTTGAAGGCAGGCAACGATTCTTGGAGGTGGAGTTGAGGAGGAAGCATATTCTAGAAATGGCTTATCATCCAAAGGAAGACATTAGTGTCATGGGTAGGAAATTGAAAGTCAGTTTGACTAAACCTAAGAATTCATGAAGATGAGCCATTATGAAATCAAACATTACATATATTTGTTAAGCTCCTTCTCTGTGGCCAAGCCCTGTGCCAGGTGCTTTGGATGTAAAGAAAAGAAAATGACACAAACCATGCCCCTGAGGAGCTTAAATAAAAAAAAAGGAAATAATAAACACCCACACAGAATTAGCATAAAGTAGCTGGTTGAGAAGACATTTGCGCCTGAGGGACCTTATATAGAAAGTGTTACTTAAGCTGAGTTGAAAGCAACCATGTATTCCTTCATTGTTTCTCATCCTTCATTCCTGAAGGGGACCAATGATGCCATGGCGATGATGTCTTGACTTGTGCAGGAATTGGATTTAAGTGAGGCAGAGTTGCACAGAGTCATCAGCTTCATTCTCTCCTTCAGAGTTACTAAATTCTGACAAGACAAAAGATATGACAATTGGCCCCCAGAGGTTTACACAGCATCTGACACATAGTAGGAGCTTAAGAAATGCTTATTTATTGGTTAAAGGTGAGGGATTTTGTCATATACCACTTTTATATACCCCAAACATCCAATATATGGGTACTTGAGGATCTAGAAGCAAATATAAGGAGGGAGAGCATTATAGGAACAGCAGTTAGCTGATGCAAAGATTTGGAACTGGGAGGTATAGAGCTGGATATGAGAGGCAGGACAAAGGGGCATGAAAGGTAGCTGACATACAGAAAGTGCTTAATTATCTGATTATAGGGTGATACCTGAAGTTGGAAGAGACCTTATAGATCATCTAGATCAGCAGTGGGGAAACTGTGGTCTTGAGGCCACGTGTAGTCTTCTAGGTCCCTGAGTGTTGCCTTTTTTTGACTGAGTCCAAGTTTTACAGAGCAAATCCTTTTATGAAAGGGGTTTTTTGTGAAGTTTGGATTCTCTCAAAGAGTCGCACTTGAGAATCTAGAGGGCTATATGCGACCTCGAGTCGGCAGGTTCCCTGCCCCTGATCTAGTAGTCTAATCTCCTTTCTTTACAAATAAAGGAACTGAGATCATGAAAGGTTAAGTGTAAGTGATAGAAACGTGACTTGAACCCTGGTTTGTTGATGTGAACTTCAGCACTCTTTTCACATTAATCTAAGACATGATGTTTGATCGATCAATTAATTGAATGAGAGAGAAAAGGAGGGAGACTCAGTGTGGTGGGCTTTGAATGCCAAGTTAAAGATGTTCTTCTTTTATTCTAGAGACAATAGAAAACCACTGAATATGTTTGAAGAGGAGAGGGATATGGTCTGATTTGGAAAGTGATATTGACTGGAAATTATATTTATGCTCTCAGATACATATAAAGAAATCATGTCAGTTAAATACAAGATATCCAAATGCAACTAATGTGTAGTTTACTTCAATTCTTCAGAATATTCATAATTTTATCAAAAGTTAAATGGTAGTTATTGGAAGAATACAGAGGGAAAACCATTCTCAGGATGCTTTTCCCTTGGTCAACCCATATAATTTTTGTATGATATATTTTCTTATAATTTGGAATTGGGGTTGTAAGAGTTAAACTTTGAGGGAGTCTTAAAATGTTCTGATCCAACTCTCTTATTTTACAATGAAGAAGCTGAGGCCCAGAATTTAAGTGGGGGCTATCTGATCATGGATCTAAAACTAGAGGCCTTCTAGGTCAACTAAGCAAGGAAACTGAATCCCAAGAAATTTAAGTGAGTTCTCCAAAGTCACACAGTAAATATCAGAACTTTTGATCAAATTCAGTACTATTTCTGTTATGCCTTATGAAAATAATAAAGAATTTGGGTACGATTGAATATAGTCCAGCAATAGTGTATTGGTGATTTTTTTGAGGGGGTTGGATTATTATACTAATAACTGATTCTGAAAGTAGCATTTATTCTTATTAACCTTAAACATTATCTGTAGATTTCTATGGCATGTTTCATATTAAACAAAGCTTACGTACCACATTGTTTCAGAACCCGAGGTCTGATTTTAGGGAGTCCATGAACTTAGATGAGAAAAAAAATTGATCTTTAATTTTATGACTCATTAACTTAAATTTAACATTTCCTTCAATTGTAAATGTAAATAGTAGACATTCTTCCAAGTAGGATTTCACAGGAGGCAGCTTATGGATAGAGCCCTAGGTCTAGAGTTAGGAAGACCTGAATTTAAATCCCACTTACTGTGACCTTTGGCAAGTCATTTGACGCTGGTTGCCTTGATACATTGGAGAAGGAAAAGGCAAACTACTCTAGTATCTTTGCCAAGAAACCTCATAGACAGCATGGTCCATAGGGTCACGAAGAGTTGGACACAACGGAATAACCAAGCAACAAAGATTCCATAGGTTTCACCAAATTAAGAAAAAGATAAAAAATTAAAAACAAACAAAAACCCAACTCCTATATTCCCAGCCAGAATTAGCAAAAAGTTTCTTGTATAAAATGTTTATTCAAGATCATACAGTGGAATGATTTGAAATGAAACTCTCTCCTTTCACATATATTGATCATCAGCATGTCTTGGCAAGGGATTAACAATATTAAATACTGAGTCACTATGATTCTCCATGGGACAATTGTAGGAATTTCCATTTACTTTAAATCAGAAATTATTTGAAGTAATTTTCTACAATGAAAACCATACTGCACAGCATGATGCCGCAAAATCAAAACATTCCATCAATTTTATTTGATCCCTGGAAATCAAAGTCTTGTTTTGAAGAATCAAAGAAACTTACATATTTGCTGTATATATAGGCTAATATACACATAATGCATTCATATACATATGTGCTCATGTATGTAATTGTAGCTAATGCATGGCTTCATCTTCAAAACCTCTGATCTATTTATATTATTGCATAATGTAATAAATACATTGCTTATTCAAATTCTTTAAAATAACTATAATTTTATTACAAGTCATATGTGTGTCAATTTAGAAGTATGAAAAACATCCCTAGGTGTGGTGTTTTGGTTTGGTTTGGTTTTGAATACTTTAATTAAATGTTCAGTTTTTATATATTTTCATGTAATTTGGCATTAAGATCCTAGGATTTAGAATCAGGACTGTAGAAATCTCCTTCCAATCTCTTTATTATAAATGAGGAAACTGAGGCGCAGAGAAGTTAATTGACTTATTCAATATCACATGAATAATTAGTATCATTTTAAGTCAAATCTGACGTTCTTTCCAATATATCATCTTGCTTTCCTCTTTAAAAATATTGAGATGTAGACATCATTGAATATTCATCATCTAATGATAGTTGCTCTAGAAAAAACAAACCATTTCAACATTTGTGTCTGGTATTTGGAGAGAATTTTCAGATGCATTATTGTAAATGAATTGAACTTAGGGAAGAGGTGTGAATAATTCACCATCAATAGCATCACTATTTTATTTGTTACAGCATAACCAGTTACAGTAGCACTACATCATCACCAAAATAGTCAGAATTAAGATGAAATATATTTTCTTCTCTTTAAATGCAACTGCTTCAGCTTCCTACCTTTATTTTATTTTAATTTTTGTCTAATTTAATTACTTTAACATCATCCTGTAGCATTTTCTTTATCTCTTACTTTCTTTTAAAGTTTATCTAGTTTGAAGAAGCAGGGAAAGTAGCTAGCATCAAAGAGTTTACTTTAATAATTATTATGAGGTAGTGATTTCAGAGGGTTTCCCAACCCATTAGAAATTATTTGGGGACTGATTTAAAGTGTTACTCTTGAAATATGTTCAATTTATTTGCTTTTTGATCTTTATTTTCATCTAAACTTACTGCCAAGCTAATAGAGTGAGTAACAATCCAGTTTTTTTTCTTGTGGGGCACAGATGGCTCCATGACAAGACATATTTATCAAAATAAGAGAAATGGAGAAAAAAATACCAATTAATAACCAGTAGCATTTAAATATTGCTTTTCTATGTACTGTGCATTTGGAACTGATAACCAAAATAAATTAACAGCTATTACATCTGTCTTCTGATCTCTTTTTGAGCATATTTTGCGACATGATTAGTGGTTTTATAAATACTTTCCTAATTCTTCTCTACCAACGAAGGGTTTCAGATTAATTCACTATTTGAAACTCCTTGCTTAATGGATTTTTGAGGTCTGGAACAACAAATCAATCCCTACCAGATGGAAATCTCTAAAGTGTGATACATTCTTTTGTACCCAAGAAGGAATCATAATGCCATGGGATACATGATGCTGCTCAGTGCTTTAGCACATATTGATTTTTAACAAGAAAAGTTACATGATCATTTTAAGTCATTTGTCATTTAGTTAGTAAAAAAGAACCATTTCCAAACCTCCCTCAGAAACCAATAGCCTTGGACTTATGTGAAAATGATCTGAGGTTATTAGTAGACTGAAAAGTCCCTGTGAATCAACAGTGTGATACAGCAGCTAAAAAAGTAAATGTACTCCCTAGTGGCAGTAACAGAAACATGGCTTACAGAAAGAGAGGGCAATCTGTTGGAATCTGTTTTGGTTTAAACATTGTAAAATATGGGGTTCAAGTCTGTACATCCAATTTTAGGAGGAACAATGATAAACTAGAATATCTCTAAGAGAGGGTGCCCTGTCATATCATTTATTATTTAAAGGAAAAATGGAAAATTAACCTCAAGAAGGAAAAGCTTTGAAGGGACGTGGTAGCTGTCTTCAAGTATCTGAAATGCTATCATGTAGAGAAGAATCTCTACTTATCCTAAGTCCTCAAGGACAAGAGCAGGAATAAAGGCAGGAATTCACAGAGAGGTGGGTTTTGAATGGATATGGGCTAGTTGGAGACTTCCTGTTAATCCAAAGTGACCAAAGATGTTATACCTCAAAAGATCATTAGTTTCTCCCTCATTTGTATGTACCTAATTATCTTGGCCATTAGAATGCAAGACTCTTCAAGGCAGAGACTGCTTTTGCTTCTTTGTACACACAGCACTTTGTATAGAATCTTCCACAGAGTAAGTGTTGAATAAAGTTTGTTGATTGATTGACTGATTATTGATTAACTAACTGGTTTTCCAACAGAAATTCACTGAGCTCTTGAATTGTTGAAGACTCAGGTTAGAGCAGAGGACCTTTCTTCAAGTCTGATATTATGTGAATTTTATGACTTTTTCTAGTTTCATAAGATCCATGGGAACGGCCTGAAATTAAAGCAATATTCATTTTTGTGAATCTCTGAATGCATCTTTGATCTTACTAACATGGGTACTCTCTACAGTGGTACAAATGACAACCAATTCATATAATCTGGTTGTTTCTTTAATATTCAACAAATTCATAGGGAATGCCAATTAAAGGAAGGTATTTTTTTATTCATCATTGTAAGGGGTTAAAAAAATGCACGAAATACTCCCTGCCTCTAAGAAATTTATATAATATAGGATATCCCAAATATCAGTGTAATTTTCAGTTTTAAGTCTTAAAGCACTAATATTTTTGGGATACCCTGTATATCAAGTGGGGAAAATTACATATATAAAAAAATAGACATGATGTGAAGCAGCACATAATAAATATAGTATGAATAATGCCAAGGAAATTCACTAACAGATCAGATGAGGGAAACTGTTTCAATCAGGCTGGTCCAGGAAAAGCTCGTAGCATTATATCTTGGCAAGATTTTGATAGGCTGGGTAGAGCATAGGCGCCAAAATGTGTAAGAAGTGGTCAGTCTTTCTGGTTCAAATAAGCTTGAAATAATAATTGACATCTATATGCATTATTTCATTTCAATGTCATAACAATCTTATAAGGTAGGTAATATAGGCGTCATTATTCCCGCCTTATTGATGAAGAAATTGAGCCACATGGTTCACACAGCTAGTTAAGGTCAGAGGGATAGTTCAAACTCAGATTTGCCTGACTGTGTTTCTGCTTGTGTTTGTACTCCCAGCACTTAGCACAGCGTAGGGAGATATATAGAACTTAATAAATCGTCCCTTCCTTCCTTCCTTCCCTCCTTCCTTTCTTCCTTCCTTCTTTCCTTCCTTTCTTTCTTCCTTCTTCCCTTCCTTCCCTTCCTTCCTTCTCAACTGGACATGAAGAACAAGGGAAGGGGATGAGTCAAAGACTATTTCTCACCTCCACCCCAGTTTTTCTTAAGTTGGGTGATTAGAAAAATAAAGCCAACATTAATAGAAAGATGGAAGATAGAAAGAGCTGGAGTCTGGGATGGTGATGGTGATAAAGGTTGGGGCAGGTTGTGAGAATTTTAAGAAACAGAAGTACTGGAGAGAGGCCAGGGAAGATGATGGGTGAGAAGAGACTTTTATTAATGACCATTACGATGTTAGTGCTGACCTTAAAGATCATAATGAGGTGTTCACAGGATTCCAAATCAGGATTTAGAAGGACCTTCAGAGACTGTTTAGTCCCACTCATTTTACACAAAGGAATCCAACACTAAGAAATAAGTGACTTGATCAAAGTGTCCTAATAAAATGCATCAGAGGTTGGATGTGAAGTCTTGTCTTCTGACTTCAGTCTTTGGTCTACCCACTGAGTTATCCTACCTCCCTAAGAAGAGTTTCACTAGAGTTGGGGTGAGGTGTGGGAGTAAAATCCAGATTGCAAAGGGTTGATAGGTATGTGTCTACTAAGATTGACAATCAAGTAATCTACGAACATTTATTAATGTTCCGCTATGTGTCAGATAGTGATTTGTGCTGGGAATACAGATGAAAACAGGAGTCTTTGCCTGGCAGTAAGTTAGGTTATAAAATATATAAACATATATATATACGTATAAATGTAATATTATTGTTGATAATAAAAGCTGTGAGAATCAGAAAAGGGCTCATGTTGGAACATGATGATTGAATTGACCTTTGCAGAGGCAGAGGACAAGTGGGAGTTTATAACAGCCCTGGAGAATGTCCAGTACAAAGAATATAAATGAGACAGGAACATCAAGAAGACCAGTCTAGCTGGACTGCAGGGGATGTGAATGGGAGTAAAATATAATAAGACTGGCAAGTTGGAGCCAGGGTAGGAAGGACTTGAGATGCCAAGTTGTATCCTAAGAATAAGAAAGAGCCAGTGGAGTTTACTGAGCAAGGGACTGACATCATCAGACATGTCCTAGAAATATCACTTGGGCAGTTCTTTGTAGCATGGATTGAAGACGGTAGTGGTGAAGGGATGATATGGTCTTTGGTATTGATGAGGAGGACAGGAAATGCAGAAAAGTGAGGACAGAGGCAACACATATCTGAGTAAAGGTTTGAAGTATAGAAACATTTCATACACACTTTCTAAGATAATAAGTTATAGAAGATGACTCATAAACCCATGATATGCTCTTGCATTTGGGGGAAGTCAAGAAGAAGAAGTCCTTCTGAATAAAAAGAAGAATTTTGTGAAAAGAGAAGAAGATGGGGAAGAATTCAAACTGAATACCCTTTGTCCCAGCCAACACATTTAGTTGCATTTCTAAAGGATTCTTGGAAAGCACAAAGAATAAATGTACTAGCAGGAAAATAGACTAATATTTACCGTTCAAAAGAAGAAAATAAAACAGACCAAATCAGTTGTTTTGCACAATAATAAAATGACTTGAAATACACAGAGTTTACAATCAAACTAAAGAGAGAAGTAATTCAAAAGTGGAGGGGAAAGAGAATGGGAAAGGAAAAAAAGATAAGAATTTGCGAAGATTGATTTCTATTCTGCTTGTTCCACAAGACTCATATCTTTGTAGAAAAAGTTGTTGAAATACTGAGTGAAGCTAATAGTCTGGATCCTCAGAGTCTGCAGCTGAATGTATTAGGATGCAAGGCAGCTAAATGAATGCAGTCATCCAGATGGATTGTTAAGGTAAACTGATTGAACTGCTAGCTTGTTTATTGGACTGACAATGGATGTGGTATAAGTCTTTCCAGGCAGTAAGAAATGAAAAGACGAATACTTTGGTCTTAGGCTATTTTGAGCAAGACACCGTTAATAACTGACATTCATCCAGTATTTAAAGGTTTGCAAAGTACTCTTTGTACATGATTTCAATGGCAGCTTCCAACAGTCTCATGAGATGCTTCAAGTATTATCATTTTTCTACTTATAAGGAAACTGAGACTAGAGAAGAAAATAATTGCCTAGAAACTCACTATAAATAAAAGTCTGAGGCAGGTAGCGAGGACATTGAAAAGCTTTCCCTTCAAGGCAAAGATACTTTAAATATTAAAGAACTATAAATTAAAAGAAAAGGTTGTACAATGGAAGGAGACATCCTCTGGACACCAGTTTTCCCATCTATAAAATGAGGCTTTAGTCTTTTATGAATTGCTTCAAAAACAGTTATTTTTACCAAGTTATCATAAATATTGGTCATAGTCTGTTACCTTGTTGGTATGGGGAATACCCAGTGTGGAAACTCCCCCTACCCATGTAGATTACCAACATGTTAACTCATTTTACTATAATCTCAACTAGGACATTGGAAAGGTAAGTGACTTGCCCAGGGTTACATGACCAACATGTATTAGAGATAGACCTTGAATCTAAATCTTTTTGCTTCCAAGACTACCCATTATGCAATACTTCCCTATATGGTATGTCATTTTTCTGTGGCAGTAGAGGTGCATTTACTATCCAATGAAAGGAGGCAGTATACCATCATCATATAATTAAAGTTCCATAATTGGTTTCAGAGAGGAAATACTTTGGATAGGGGAAAAAAACCCTGACTTTCCAAATATTGAGAAGTTCTTGAAATTACATATGTGAAGGAATTGGTCATCTAACATCCTCATTGAAAGGAACAATAGGAAATGCTTTACCCTCTACAAAATCAGAATTACAGGATCAAAGAATGTGAGAATTGAAAGCGATACCAGAGATCATGCAGTCCAACTGTTATCATATCAGTTATTACCTATTAATCAAGGAGGTTTGGGGACAAGCTAATATTGAAAGTTCCCATGGCAACTGAAGATTGAAATAGAAATGAAGATAGAGCATACTTTAAGCCTACAACCAGAGCCTCTGAGATGATGACACCAGAATTTTGCCCCAGAGGAATGAAATTTGGAAGGTACTGATATCATCAGCTGGGGAGCCTTTCCATTGCCTAGCAGCAGGATCACCAGCCTTTCTCCTTCCCATTCATTGGCAAGTTCTACACCAATGTAGAAATTTGATAATAGTTGAAGGGTAAATCTCATCCCCCACCCCCTCCATGGTCATATTCAGGTGAATGTCCGTATCACAACCTCTCTCTAATATTCATCACCTTCCTTACCCCCATTCCCAGAATTAAAATTTTCTAGTTACAACTCTGTTTGATGTCATTTCCAAATATTTAATCTCTGCTCTATCAAACCCCATATTGGCTCCCTCTGTTCAGAATGCTTATTTCAGCTACATTTAATCATTCTGCAATCCTATACATTGCTATTTAACAGGCCATGATGGGATAGCAGCAGGAATCATTGAAAACATCTAAGCACTTCCACAAAACCGTATGATGACTGATCATTCTGAGGTCTCCACTCCTACATCTCACTCCCCCACTTCTCCAGATGTCTCTCTCACACTACCTGAAATTCCTAGCCATGATCTGATGCACTACATGAAACTTCACCAAAAAGCCAGCCATTCCATTTGACAAGCTTCTTCTTATAAAAGAGAGGTGGCAGCAGGAGAGGATTGTCAGTCATTGCCTTCTTGGAGTGAATTAGTTTAATCAGAATGCTTTCTTTTTAAATGATCAAGAAATGTGATAAAATTGACTTTTCAGTGGAGAGTAAATATAGGCAGCACTGAAACATCAGATGATGTTGCCCTAGAGAAGTAAGTGGAGGGGTCTCTTTGGGAAAAAGAGAGATTATAAGGGAATGAATACTAAGAGGAAGGAGAGAGTTGCCAAAAACATAGTAATAGGGTGGTAAAAATGTCATTCTCTCTTAAAATTTTGCCAAAGCCCTTTTCAGTTTCTAATGAAGAAAAGTCTGGATTTAACATGGTGGCAACAGTGGACAATCTGAGCTTCACCCCAGAATATTAAAACATACAAGTCACTGATATTACATGTATTCTTTCAATCCAGGCTGTCAACTGATCCCCCCATCCCAGAGAGCAGTGATTGCGTGACAATCTGGCTTTCTGTCTCTCTCTTTGCGTCTTGAGAACTGAGGTGAAAAATCTTTCATTCTCTTTGCCCTAGATATCTTTTGAGGTGCTATCCCCAAGTACTAGAATTATGAGTTAAGCATTCTAAATTTTTGTGACAAGTCCATGATAGGGAATAATTTAATATCTCCAATTCAAAATGTATAGAAAAGCAATTCCATTAGCTGCCTTTCATCAACCAATTTCCTAGGCTAAGAAGCCAAGGGCGTTGGAGAACATTTTAATGAGACTCTGAAGAGTGTGGCCCATGTCAAAATAGCTACTGAACATTCTCTGGGTACAGAGATTATAGGTAGGCATCATCTTGTTGCCCCTAGTGGCTAAACACTTCTTTTAGAGTAAATGAATAGTGGGGACAGGAGAGAGATTAAACTTTTATTTCTTTTGGGAATAATGGCCTGTGGCTACAATATCATACAATGTGCTCAACAACACAGAAAAAAGACACTGCTGCTGATGTCTTTATGCCCCTTCCGATGATGAAATGGTGTGAGGAGGAAATCCTGACTACATTCCTTAAATTTAGGGGTTTGTGAGCAGCAGGGAGTCACAGTCCAGAGATTCTGGATGAATAAAGTCCCCTCTGGGAGGGGAAGAGTTTATGTCTGGGAAGGATGTCATATCAATACCCTGAAAGCATAATTTTCCAAATAGAAATGTGAAAATGACAGTGGTTGGGAGCTCAATTCTCCCCTTTGGACTCAGGAGAATACAGTATCACATTCTTATGGTGGGGCATCAGAGAACAGCTTCCTAGATAAAGCAAAGAGAATATTTTTCCCGGTTTGCAGGAATAAGTAAGGAATTGGTTCAGACTCAAGGGGAAGAAGAATTGGGTAAAAATCCTCTGAACTTCTGCATTGCTCATCCATAAAATAAAGCAGATGGTGGCATATCTCTAAATTCCCTTTAAACCAGTCATTCAAGTGTGTAAGAACAGCTAGATTGGCACAGTGCACAGAATGCTGGACCTAGGGTCAGGAAGACAAGGGTTCACATTTGATCCTAGACATTCACCAGCTGTATGACCCTGGACAAGTTACTTACACTCTGTGTGCTACAGTTTCCTCATCTATAAAACAGAAATAATGATAGAATCTACCTTATGGAATTGTTTGAGGACAAAGCGACATCATATTTGTTAAGTCCTTTGCAAACCTTAAAGTGTTATATAAATGCCAGGTTTCACTACTAGTAGCCATTGTAAATGCTAGTTGACTTGAAAAATTGAAAAATTGAAAGCAAAAGCACTTATTTATCCAATTGTTGAAGCAGTGATACAAAGGAAACAATAATCCAGTCTATGCCAGCAAGATTACATGGGATTATAAGGAGATTCATGGGAAACAACAGGTATACAAACTAGTAAATACAAAATGTATACAAATAATTTTCTTGGGGAAGGCCTGTGGAGTCAGGAAAGATTTCGTAATGGAGTTGTCCCATGAATTGAGTTTTGATGGAGTCTTGAGTTTCGTAATAAAATCACAGAGTGCTACTTTTCTACAAACTATACTAGCAGATGGGTTATGAAGCTACATAACCTACATTCCACACTATATAACAGAATTATATATCTATATAGTCCTTTGGAAGTTTAAACCAAATTATTTCCAAAGAAAATAGCTGCAAAGACTCAGACACAGTAAGAATGCAGGGAGCAAGTTCTAAGAAGGTGTTTATCTCCTTCAGAAATTTCTCTTAAATATCTTTCAACTCTCCCCATACTGGCTGGGCAACTAACTCTTCTTTAAATATGTGGATACCTTCTCCAAATTTTCTTCTTTTCTTATAAAAATATGTAGAAAATCCAAAACCTATATATGCTGTCTTTCTAGGTATTTGTCAAAAATGGTTCCCACACAGAAGGGGAACTCGGCTACCTCACAAAGAACACTTAAATTTGGGATGGATGGATTTTAGTCTGATGAATTCATATTTGGACATACATCTCGAAGCACCACAGAGGCGCCAACCACCCTCTTAACCGGGGATCCTAGAATGTCACAGGTTGACCAGGGAAGGAAGGGTAGAAGGCTTAGAATGGATACTCATGAGTAAGGATTGCTTTCTTCTCTGTGTTTGTGTCACCATCTGCCTAGCACAGTACCTGGCACATTTTAGACCCTATGTACATCCTCACTAATTGACTGAGTGATGATAATTTAAACAAGGGTGATTTGTAGTGGAAAGACCATCAGTTGTAGGTATTGGAGTAACTAGGTAAAAATCTGGACTTCACCATTTGCTCCTCATAATACTGTGTGCAACTTTCCTGGACCACATTTTCTTTACCTGTGAAATGAGAGGTTGGAATAAATGGCCTATCTGGGGCTCCAGATCTCTGATTCTATTATGTTATTTATGAGGGCAAGAGAAAATTCGGAATAGAATACAAAGCATACAAAAAAATAAGAGTAGAGAAAATTCTCTGCTCATTGTACAACTGGATATCTCTCCAATCCACTAAATGGAGATTTGTTATAAAGTAAACACATTGTTATTTGTAGCAACTGTGTTTCAAGTCAGCCTGTGAAGACCTGTTTAGTACATAATGGAGATTAGTGATGTTAAACTCAAAGAGAAACCAGAGGGGAGGGTAAGAGGGAATAAATAACCTGTCATAAAGACCCCTGCAGGCCACACACTTATTTAGTTTAAAATGTAACATTGTGTTTTACTGTGTTTTTACTTATTTCATTAAATTACATTTTAATCTGGTTCAGGCACCACTCAGGAATGGCCTGAGAGATGCATGTTTGATACTTCCCAAGTAGATGATTTAGAACTCATGATATCTTTGACCTCAACCCCTTCCCAACCCAAGTTTTTAAATACCAAACCCTAAGCACCTTTGTGCCCTGAACTTGAGTCCTTCTGAGGATTACTTGGCTGGTTAATGTGACTTGTGGTAAGGTCTGGGGGAAATAACTCCGACAAAAAAGAGACAAGAAAGATCCTGGTTCTGTTAATTACCTTTGTGGGTCTTGAGTATGTCAATTAAGACTTTCTGAGCCTCAATGGTATTATTTATAAAATGAGAAGAGACAACCTTTTAAGAATCCTTTCCTTTCTAAATCTCTGAACTTTGTTCTTAGACTGGAAGAAGCTCCTTCTTCACTTACAGAGACAGCAAAGCTTGGTGCTCATGGAAGGGGGCATGCATGGCATGTTCTGGCATGGAGCTCTCTGGTGTCAGTGAGGCACACTAAAGACAACCATTAATGTGTATTCTTCCTGGATCGGTATTAAAAATGTGCTTCTATTAGCAAACCACAGAATTATAATATCAATAATTTTCCTAAGCTCAATCATCATTATAAATGAATGCTGCTTGGCAAGATGCTTTGTGCTATAATAGACAGAGTCAGCCTTGGAGTAAAAAAATCAGGGTTTCAGTCCCAACGTTGGAATGCTTCCTGACTGTATGACCCTTTGCAAGTCATTTAATGTCTAGATGCCTTCAGATAACTCTTTAAGACTATAGGTTATAGAACAGTTGTAATCTGCTTTGGTAGAGAAAGTGTCCTCCCTAGGGGAGTTCTCTAAGCTAATAAAATCATAGGTGTAGACAGATATAGATAGATGGCAGAGAGATAGATAGATTAATAGACAGGCAGACATCACTACAGACAGAGATTGCAGTACTATAGAAAAGTAGTTATCTCACAGTGTTAGGGAGGACACCATCAAACCCTTAGGGTTAACCCTAAGAAATCTAAGGGAAATGCTAACCTGCTCTGGGGACCAGAACCCCCGTAGGAGTGGGAATTAGGAAGGTAAGACCAGAGCTTGCATTTGCTACACTTAAATTTCTGGAAAATTGAAACTGGAATTATTACAACTGACCACTTCTATAGCTTTCCAGGAAAATATATTGCTTATTTAATTCATGTCTATGGATGCTACAAAACTTAATAACACATTTAGAAATTTGCTCCACAGTTTTGCATTTACCACCCAGATCATAAATCAAAATGAAGAATGCTTGCTGTCTAGACTATGATATGCAGTTAAACAGGGGAACATACTTAGATGCATAAGTGTATATACAATGTCTTAGGAAGACATTTCAGATATAAAATTAGCTGGGTCCACAACTGAAAAAAATTAACAGTATTGTTAATGCTCTCAAGCTTCTCCCAGAAACCAGGTTCCATTTTTTAAATACTAATTATTCTTCTTTTCAAGTTTTGCAACCATGAGTCATGAGAAACCTTAGTCTCTGGAATTAAAGCTGAAGATAACTCAAGGTCAGTGAGAAATACATCATGAGCATGGGTGGGCATCCACATGATACTGAGGGAAATTATTATTTCTCTCTCATATTAATAGCCAATTATTAAAATAAGGGAGACTCCAGCGTTTTTCCCCCTATTCTAGTTCCTCGTCCAATATCTGGAGAACAGGGCTGATAGAAGATACGATTAACATTCTCCTCATTCTGAATATTGCTACTGTACCCAACTAGCTTGGGGGGGGGGGTGTAGTAGATTATTTTTCTCGATTGCCCAAGTCTGGGGATCGTCTGGGTAGAGGAATAGCATCTCTGTCCAAGAGTGACACGATGCCACTTTCAGCCCCTCATTGGAGGGAAATCACTTCTTTTTGTAAAGTCTGCCTTTCATTAATTGTTAATCAATTAGAGTTGATTGCTATCCTCAGTAACAAGGGTATATGAGCTGTATCTTTGGTATTCAAGAGTGCCACTGACCTTTAATTCAAAATGCTGGCATTTTTTACTAAAATGACTAATTACCTGGAAAATATGTCTCAAACTTTTTAAACATCACAATATCAATCAAGACTTGGCAAGAGAAAGGTTGTCATCAGAGGAATGGATGAGTGAAAAAGAAGGTGGGGAAGTAGTGGGGAAACTGAGGGATGGATAACTGATGGAAGACTTGTGTGCCCTAGTTATTTGTTCATTGAACTCTGTCAGTCCTCCACTCAACAAATAGGTTCTGCTGCCTTCAGCATCTAAGACTTCATGGTATTCCTCACACAGACAACTTTCTCCTTTCAGTCTTTGATCTGTCCATTCTCCATTTCAGGAAGGCACTCTCTTCTTACCTTTACCTCTTAGAGGTCCTTCAAAATTCAGCTCAAATGCCACCTTCTAAATGAAACCTTTCTTGATTGTCCCCCATTCCCAACTTCTAGGAGCCTCTCCATCAAAATTAATTGTATTAATTTTGTATTTTTGTAATCATGTAACATATTCTATTCTACCTCACAGAATATAAGCCGCTGAGAGCTAGGATTTTTTAAAAATTGTGGTCTATGCCCTGCACATAACACCTTATGTAGTATATACAGATGTTTAATAGATGCTTATTGATTTATTAACTGGCTGATTGATACAAGTATCAGTAACTGACCTGTGTTCTGGGTAGGAGAAAGGAAAAATGAAAATGTCCTAGTTCTCAAGGAGTTTACATTCTATTGATATTTATTTAAAATAAAAGAAAGCCAGAATAAGACTCCTAATGTTGTATTGGGTTGTCTCCTCAGAAGAATTTACAGGGGGATACGGACAAAAATCAACTAGGATGGGCTGGCATTCAGTTCAGCTCAATAAATATTCATTAAGGATTTATGAAGCAGTTACCATGTGCCAGGCATGATTGGACTGTGAACTCTATCACTGGATAAAGGACCAATATGCATGAGTTCCCAAATCCTGGGAAGTATTGATGGGCCTTTATAATGACTATCTGATAATTTTACCATTTTGATATAGTTTTAATAGTTTAAGATTACCTTCTCTGCTGCAGCAGGATATTGCATTTTTCCATCCCCTTCCCTTCTACTTACTTTATAGAAGATTAATTATCTATCATGTTTATGTAAGTAAGAGACCTAAGATTCTCATGAATATTCAATCATAAATTAACAACAGAAATTTCCACTAGTTATCTCCTTAAAAGTGAAATAGACCTTGACTGGATGTAATGAGGCATTTGTGTTCACCATAACTATAATTTACTATTGCTGTTTGAAGAACCATCAGTTCTTGTTTAGTCTGTTAAGTGACAATAAGTGAGGCTAAAGTTAATCCTAATGAACACTCCTGGGTCACCTTACTGGATTTATGGGGCATACAATGGTATGATTGGAAACAACTGTAACTTTTGGTGTGGCATGTAGTAGCAGGAGATGCCAGCTGGATTTTTCAGGCTGAATAATTGCTGGGACTCAGTGCATATGACTCCAGGAAGGATGGATTCAAGTGGAGTGAAGGTTGTTTGTGAGGCTGCATGCAAGGTTATTCCATCACTGAGCTGGGCTGTCTGATAAAGAAACAAGTCAGTGCCATGTGAAAGCACTCTATTCTTGAACAATACATCTGATGAAATTTAGCTATGTAAATCTGTGTGTCTTTATGTATGTGTGTATATGATATATAAATATATAAAGTGTATGCAATATATATTTACATACACACATGTGTATTGCATACATATATACCAAATACATATTAAATATGTATCACATAAATGCATGTGTGTATATACATATATGCATACATGTGTGTGTTTGCATATATAAGCATATACTGAGGAGTAAGGGAAAAGAAGAGAAAGGAATAAATATTTGTAAAGCATATATGATGTTTGGCCACTGTTAAACTCTTTACAAATCTTCCCAACAAACCTGGAAGGTAGATTCTATAATTATCCCTATTTGATAAGTAAGGAAACTGAGGCAACTAGATGTTGCCACATGTCCTGGGTCACATAGTTGATAAGTATCTGAAACTGGATTTGAACCCAGATTCCAGATCCAGTGCTCTAGCTGCTCCTCTTATCTAAGATGAATTATAGTATAATAAATAGAATGCTGGACCTGGAGTCAAGGGGATATGGGTTCTAAACCTGCTCCAGACTATTATCTACACGACTTAACTTTTTTCCTTCATTTTCAGGTTATTCACATGCCAAATGGCAAGAGCAACAGCTGTAGCATCTATCTTTCATTATGCTGTGAGGATCAAATGAGATCATGTGAAATTAGGACTTTGTAAGCTTTATAACACCATTATAAATGGAAACTATTATAATAGGGTACTGTGCTTAGAGTCAGGAAGATGGTTTTCAAACAGCCTCTTATACTTAACTAGCCCTGTAAAGCTGGACAAATCACTTAACATATAGGTGTGCATGTGTGTGTGTCTATAAATGTGTGTTATATGCATGTATATGCAAACATACGTGTGTGTGTGTGTGTGTGTGTGTGTGTGTATACTTCAATCAACACTCTAGGACTTAAAAGTAGCAAGTATTCCTTGGCTCTCTCTCTCAGATCCAAGTCTTCTGTAACTCCCTATAAGGTACTAAGGCATCCTGAGTCATTTGAGGAATGTCTCTTCTCTCTTCCATTGGCTCAAGCCCTTACTGGTCATACATCACCCTTTCTCCATTTATTACAGGTCACTTATTAAAATTCTAGTTCCACTTAACTACTTAATATAAGATAGTTTTGACAAAAAAGACAATTACTTCAAAGATATAGCAAACATAACTCTACAAACATTTTCCTAAAACTTCTAGGGCACACTTTCTCTTATATCACATAGGTCTCTGGGGATACGGGCTAAAACTTAGCTTAGCTCCTGTATAACATTAATCTCATCAAGTTCTAGTTCAGGTGAGACTTGACTGCTGAATGATTCCTTCTACAGGGATTGGGGTCCCAAAGTTTACTCCTGAATACCCTTCCTTAGCTCTCAGGGCATTGATGAAATGCTGATTGCAGCACTTGGCCTGGATCCCAGTTGGGGATTCCTAAATTCCTAGGGCTCATCCTGCCATGGTCAGAGACTCTACCCCCTATATCTAGAAAGGACAAGAACAAACCAAAAAGCCAAGGGTGTATCCCATTTCTCTGGGGCCATGGGGCCTGAAGGCAAAGACCATGAAATCCTTCCACTTTCTGTATTCCTGTTGATGATCAAGTTCCCTCAGATATATATAAAGCAAAGAAATGGCCAAAGCTGACTCCTCTTTGAAGATAAAATCAGTTCTAGCTACGTATCCATTACAAAAACCTCCAACAACTAGAATACACATGAATATTTCATAGTCTCTCCAAGGTATTTCTCTTGTACATTATCACAGCTCTCCTAGAAGAAATCCCCTAGCATATTCTGTAAGAAAAGACACAATATACTCTCTAGCATTTTCCACATGAGTCTGCCATCTGAGACACTCAGCACATGTACCAGAGCACCATTACATGTAGACGACATCAGAGAAGAATTGTGATATGTGGTTGACTTGGGAGGAAATTTCCACACCAGAAGTTCCCCCAAACTGATCAATTACCAATTATTTGTATGACAATATTAGCATGGTACAGTGGATTGAAAAGGGGACTGAGTTCTACTTTTAGCTTTTTCATTGAATAATACAATGAATAGTTAACATCCACATAATGCTAATTATGTGCCAGACACAAGGCTTTACAATTATTATTTCACAACAACCCGAGGGGGTAGATGCTATTATTACCTCATTTTACATAGGAGGAAACTGAGGCAAAAAGAGGTTTGTCCAGGGTCACACAGCTAGTGAGTTTCTGAGACCAGATTTGAACACAAGGCAAAGATTTTTGTTTTTTCTGACTCAAGACCCTGCTCTCTATCCACTGGGCCACCTGGCTGCATTGCAGGTCAGAAGGCTCTGGGGAAATTATCTGAGCTCTATGAACTGTAGTATTCTCATTTAGAAACTGGAGACTGCAAAGGGAGGAAAGTACTTTGTATATGAGGATGTCTTCTTCTATTTCTGTTATTACTAAAAAATAGACAAAGCTTTCAAAATGTATCATGAATAAATAAAGAACATACAACCATAATAACGTTCACAAGGTCTTTTTATGTCTTCTGGAAACCACAATAAATATCCTACATAGATTTCTTTCCTCTTACCTTATTAAAATTTCCATGTTGGTTTCTGACTATTCAGTCAACCATTATGTTATTCTTTCCCAATTGCTTTTGTATCTTATTAAAATACATGGCAGGCCCTCCCCCTTGCCCCTGATGATTTTTTAAAATGTGATAGCTTGTAAAGTCATTTATATGAAAACCAGTGCTCTATGCACTTGGTCAGCTCAATGCAAGACTAAATGCAGAATATCCTGAACTCCTATTTCACTTCGTCTAAGAGCCTTGGGGTCTTGAAGTCAAAAATTAGGCTGTATGAGCATCCATCTTTGCATCTGTGAATCTGAACTATTCCTCCTGTCATAGCTTGGAGGCAAGCTCTCTACCCATAATGGTGGTAAAGAGCTCAGAGTATGAAAATATGAAAAATAGAAATGCAAAGTATCCCTCTAAATTGTGTTCAGAAAGGGGCTCCCCAGTTAGTGGATGCCACAATACACCAGAAAAGATATTGGAAATGAACATAATGAAAAATGCTTATTTCCCCTCACACACCTAATTTTTAAATTGCTTCCTCCATTTTAGAGTATGTCCCTTAAAACATGTATCTCATTCATCTGATGTTCCAAAGGTCATCATAACTCAGTTTGCTTTTTTCCTGTTCATTCTGGAGGGAAAATGAGAAAGTTTGCCTGAATTTAAATAAAGTGGCACAATTCTTTTTGTACTTCCTTCAGCCCTGAAACAGACAGTGTTGATATGACTACTGCTAGCAGTTCCTGCAAAGATACAAGAGCTAGGTGGGCTATTGCCTCAACTCACTGCATCCTCTTCTCAAATTGGTCAAATATTACAATATGGAAAGATGAAAGAAGTCTGTCTCAGGACATTACATGTTTTTCCTCCATCCTTATGTACAGGCTGTCTGCCATGCTGAGAATGTTCTGTCTCCTACCACATGAAATCTCTAACCCTGCCCAAGACTCAGCTGAATTGTCACAAAATGCCTATATTCTATGTTAATATAATTATTGTATAAGTAATTTGTATATAGCTTACATTTTGTATCTTCCCCATATATCTTTTATTTTCTCAATAGACTGCAATCTCCTTGAACACAGGCATAATCAATCAGTTAGTCCACAAACATGTATTAAGTACTTACTGTGTGCTTGGCCCTTTATGAAATTATGGGCATTCAAAAAGGTAAAAATACAATCTTTGTTCTCAAGGAGCTCATAGTTTAATGGGAGAAACAACATGCAAATAACTATGAAGATACAAGGTATATTCAAGAGACAGGCTTCTCAAACTCAGATCCTCAGAATTCAAGTTCTATGTTCTTTCTATTGAAAAAATATCTTATCATGGGATAATTTCTATCAGTATACAGTCATATTACAACCCACAGCAGTAGTCATCACTGTAATTGTATCTTAGAAAAAGGTAAATAGAAATGGAATCAGGAAGAACTGGATTCAGATTCTATTTCTTACGCTTACTAGCTGAGTGATCAGAGACAAATCACTAAATGTCTGAGTCTCAGTTCCCTTCTCTGTAATATGGTTATAACAATACCTGTAATATCTTTCTCAGTGGGTGGTTGTAAGGTTAAAATGAGATAATATATCTAGAGGCAGTGGATAGATCTCTCTTTGTGTGGATGTATATGCATATGTGTGTGTATATATATATATATATACATACATACATATATGTGTGTGTATGTGTATATATATGTATACTGAATAGAACACTGGACCTAGGGTCAGGAAGACCTGAATTCAAATCCAGCCTCAGACATTTAATATGTGTGACCCTAGGCAAGTCATTTGACCTCATCTGCCTAAGTTTCATCATTTGTAAAATTGGAATAATAAAGTGAGGATAACGTTTTGAGGATAAATTGAGATAAAGTTTGTACAGTGATTTGCAAAACTCGAGGCACTGTATAATTACTCCTATCATTATAGAACTTTGAAAACTTTAAAATCCTTTTCGAATGTCAGCACTGTTGTTCTCATTACTTTGATACAGAAACCACTTGTAAAGATTAAAGATGAGTTTCATTGTGAAAACAAAATCGGTTGTTTTTGAGATCTTCTAACATTTGCATCAATGGAACATTAGGCACCCTAATTAATTATAGAGGGATTTGACTAAGATTGATTTGAATTTTCTACTTTGACATGAAAGTCCCATCTATCTTCAAATAATCATTTGAGCAATGGATTTGCCATCAGACAAGGTGGGTTGGAATCTTGGCTCTGCCACACCTTTGCATCCTCGGTCAAATGACTCCTCTCTAAGTCTCATATTTTCTTTATCTTGCGAATGAAGGGTTTAGGGTTTATAATTGAATTCTTAACATTTATATAGGATCTTGTAACAAGCCTGGGAAGCAGGAACCACTATTATTCCCACATTACAGATAAGGAAACTGAGGCCTAGGAGGTTGTGATTGATTCAATGTTACAGAGCTAGGAAGTATAAGAGGCAAGATTTGAACTTAGATCTAAAGTCTACTATGCCTCTTATACTTTGATCTCTAAGGGCTTTTCTTGCTCTGAAGCCTGACGTTGAAAGGGAAAGAAAAATGCATTTCTAACCTGAAGAAGTGAGTTCAGAGCCAAGGTCTGTCGCTACTTGTGTGATTTTAGGAAAATCATTTCCCTTCTCTTGAAACTCAGTTTCCTCATCTGTAAAATGAGGGAATTGGACTGGATGACATTCAATATTCTTACCACCTCTACTATGATTCCAGGATGATTTTCCCTTAAAATTAATTCCTGTGTGATTATAATGACCAATCTTAACCCCAAAGAAGTGACATGATGTGCCACCTTTCCTTTCCATTGCAAAGATGGAGAACTATGATTATGGAATGTTGCATGGATGGTTGGACATGTATGACTATATATTAATTTTATTCCTCATTTTTTTAGTTTATTGTTGCAAAGAATGGTTCAATGAGTAGGTTATGGTAAAGGCTATTTGGAAACAAATGGGATATAAAGAAGATATCAACAAAAAGAAGATAAAACATAAAATATGTTCTCTCTCTTTTGATTGCATTGCTCAAACAGATAATTAAGTGGACATAATCCTGTTACTCAGTAGAGGTGCATCCTTTGGAAAATGACTCTTCACATTTTATACATTTGAAGGCACATCAGATAACCAAAGAACAGATTTCACACAATGTGCGCGGTATCCATATTTGTACAATGTGGAATGGACCATTGGTCAGACATTCTTTTCAATCATATCCAATCATATAATTACCATGAACTTTGAAAATAAAGAATAACAATTTGTTTTGTAGATCTGATTGTCATTCACTCAGTTATCCTTCAGTAGTTACTAACAAAATTAATATACGGTCAATTCAAAACATTATCATCACTGAATATTGTCCACTTTACATAACAAGTCATCTCAGTATCTTATATGAGCCCTAAAGAGTACCAGAGTAAAATGAGCTTTATGAAGATATTCTTCTACCAAAGTAGCTATTCATTCACTGAACAATAATGGATTTTCTTGTAAAATTACCTTACCTGTGTTGTTAATAACAAGGTGACATTTATTAAACTAATAAACTCTAAAGTCCATTATGGTTTATTGCAGTCACTTGAACATGAACCTTGTAATGTATTCACTTATAAAAACCATTGGAGTCATTTAAATATCATTAAACCATGGCAGAATTAAAATTAATTTTCTCCCTTTGAACTCAAATGCATGGGAGTAAAGTTGTTATTATTTTTGAATAGTTTTCACACGTGAGGTCTAAGTCATGGAAGCGGTTTCTTCTCTCATTACAATGTAAAGGGAAGTATGGTAATTCTGTTTTTCACTTTCCATAGTCTGGAAATGTTGGAAAACAAATATGCTCCTGTTTCTCCACCTTGCTTCATAGAATGATAACTCTAGAAATGGAAGGGAACTTAGAGACCATCTAGCTTAATACTCTCACTTTATATGTGGGGAAACTGAGGCCCAGAGAAATTAAGTAACTTACTCAAAGTTAAACAGACAGTAAATGTGAGAAGTGGGATTCAAACCCAGTTCTTCTTATATCAAATCAAGCATTAATTCCAAAATGGCATAATGCCTTCTCATACTGAAAAAGAAAGAGAGAGACAGAGACAGAGACAGAGAGAGTAAGAAAGAAAAGAAAGAAAAAGAAAGAAAGCAAAAGAAAGAAGGAAAAAGAAAGAAAAGAAAAGAAGGAAAAAGAACCAAAACCCACCATAAATTCCCTCTTTGCATTACAGCCAAACTTAAAGTTCTTCATGTTTCCACTTAATATCCGTGATCTTACTAGTTGATTCTGCTGTGAATAACTGAAGTGGGTGGAAGGTAGGGTGGGCGTATGGAGTAAATGTAGAGGAGGACAGAGGCTAGGGATATGCTAGCTATGGATGATAGCATAGTTGATTTAGATTGGGAAGAATTCCTGGAGGACATTGAGCCTAATATCCTTATTTTATAAATTAGGGAGCTAAGACCCAGAGAGGTTAAATCTCATGCTTAAAAATCCTATCAGTTCTAAGTGGTCCCCCATGTAGGATTTGAACTTGGATCTTTTGATTCTAAATTCGTTGCTCCTTCCCTGTACCTGGCTTTAGGTGTGAGGAACCTGTGTCGTGGAGGCCACATGTGGCCCAGTGGGTCCTCAAGTGCAGCCTGTTGACTGAATGCAAACTTCACAGAAGAAACTAGCCTTAAATCCCTTAATAAAAGAATTGGTTTTGTAAAACTTGGATTCAGTCAAAGGGTCACCCTGTAGGACCTAGAGGGTCTCACGTGGCCTGTAGGCTGCAGGTTCCAATCCATTCCTGTGTGATCACCTCTCTGAGCTTCAGGTTTCGCATGGAACAAGACAATTTATATAAAGGGTTTTCCAAATTTTGAAGCTCTTTTTAGGTGAGTCGTTATCACTATTCTTCAGTTGAGTTTTATAACATAAATCTACTCAGTCTGATGGTTAAAACCAACAGACACAAACCCTCTGCAGTCTTGATAAACAAGGAATATAGTTAGTATATACATATATTATACATACATATATATGAATATGAATGTGTGTATATACACATATATGTATACATGCATGCATACATACCACATATGTATATATACATATATATGTACATGTATATGGGGAGAGAGAGAGAGAGCAAGCACAAAGGAGAAATAATACCCCATTGCCAAGTTCCCACCATGCACTGGACCTTCATTTTTTGTTCATTATTGAACTGTACTCTCTCACAGCAACACTTTTATTTCTACTAAAAGTTGCCCAGAGTTCTTCTCCATTCTGAACCTTAGACCCACTATCCTCTAGGTAGGGGCCCTATAATCTTCCATTATTACCTGAGATCTTCAGGGCCTTGCCATCTGACTTGCTACTCTTCCTTACAGATTTATGTACTAGGTAGTTTTCTGTCTACCAAGAAACACACACACACACACACACTGGAACTCTACTCTGAAAATTACTAATGGTGTATACCTTTGATTTGACAATACCCTCCTATCTTTCCAGTCTTCTTATACCTTACTCCCCAATATGTAACCTTCAGTCCAGTGACGGTGACCTCCTGGTGATTTCATGAACAAGACACTCCATCACTTGGCTTTCTCTGACTGTCCCTCATGTCCAGCAACACTTTCCCTCCTTCATTCTGCCCACTGGCCTCCTTGACTTCCTTTAAGTCCCAACTACAATCCCATCTTTTACTGAAGGTCTTGCTTAATCCTTGAACCGCTTCTTTAAGAGGGCTATTCATGAGAAAGGGCCTAGCTTATAAAGGCCAGGCTCTCCCATTGCATCCTGGGCCATCTCCAGTCATCCTGATGAATATCTGGTCACTGGATTCAGATGACTCTGGAGGAGAAGTGAGGCTGGTGACCTGCACAGCTCTCCCTCACTCAAAACAAAGTCAAGTACAAGCCATATCATCATTTCTCTGATATCATGGTCTTCTTTGAAAACAAAAGACAAACACAGCAACAACAACCACTACTAAGTATATACCTTCCCCCCCAAAAAAAAATCAAATAAAGGAAAAGTATCCATAGGCACAAAATATTTAATTAGCACTCCTAGAAGAAGGGGTGCCCATCAGCCAGGAGTAGCTGAATATGGTACATGAGTATAACTGAACGATACTGTTCTGTAGGAAATTATGAAAGGTATGGATTCAGAGAAAACTGGGAAGATGCGTATGATACAGAGTGAGATGAGAAGAGTCCAGTGAGAAATTTCTGTAAAAGAAAGCAACTATGAAAGATTTAAGAATTATGATCCAACCACTGGTCAACCACTAATCTAGAAGACTGACAGTGATTCATTTTTCCAGGCTCTCAGGCCCTGAAATAAAGGGCTACAAGGAAATGTGAACTGCTTATAAGAAATAAGATTAGATCAGTCAGATGGAGTACTTTTTACATTAAATTTTATGTTTTCAATTAAAAAGTATTTATTTTCCTCTGCCTCCCAACTCTTCCCATCCACCTCTCCCCCCAGAAAACTAAAACCCTTGTAACTAATATGCATAGTCAACTTGCAAATGTAGTATTTGACAGAATAAAAGATCTCCATTAGAAACAGAGGATATTCAGTTTATCTTACAAAAGAGGGAAAGGTGATAAAGATCTACGTCCTTATCAGTTCCTATGTCCCATCTCTAGGACTCTATCAATCGGAACAAGACTTCGGAATACGTGTATGTGGAGGGATAAGAGTCTGATAACTTGCATCTTTTGCTTTCATGGAGGTAAGAGTTTGAAGAGGGAAAATATCAATTTCAACATCACTGTTGCCTGCTACTGAGGCTGGTGCTTTTCCATACGACAGGAGGGAGGACCACTCCCTACACCACTGATTTTTATTAGCTTTCTTTTTTTTTCCTGTTCTGGCTAAAACAAAAGGAAACAAAATTCTGGAAACCCCCAAACCCAAACTCCAGGGAGCAGAGGCAAGATGGCAGAGTAGAAGCAGGGACTTCTAGAGCTCTTCCCCCAAGCCCACTGAAGCACCTGTAAAAACTTACTTGAAACAAATTCTGGAGTGGCAGAACCCACAGAATGAGGGAGTTAAGCAAATCTGCAGTCCAAGACAGACTGGAAGGTTGACAGGAAGCATCTGTCACTGCCACACTGGAAGCAGAGGACTGTGCTGGCACAGATGGGACTCGAGCAGGCCTGGGAGAGGACTGAATCTCTGACACCTGTGGCAGTTTCTATACTTCACAACCTCAAAAGGCCAAGGAAAAATTGGAAGGTCATTTGAAAAAAACTTGTTTAACCTGTGTGAGAAAGTAGAGTGGTCTGGCTCCAGCCCCAGGGCTGCAGAAGAGTAGGAGGGGATGGAGGAGCTCATGGCATCCTTAGCAGCAGCAGCAAGGATAGCAGCAGCTCTTTCTGGAGCTCTAGGCCCACAGATTGTGGGGAGATCAAACAGCATATAGTATATAGTATACCCCCAACCCTGCTGGAAGCAGAGAACTACCTAGACAAAGAGCTCAAATGTCAAATAAATGACTGGGTAAAAAGAATAAAAATCAAAAAAAGAAATCAGACTACAGAATCTTAATTTAATGAAAAGGAAGATCAAAATATACAAACAGAAGGAAACAACAAAGTCAAAGCTCCTCCATCCAAAGTCTCCAAGAAAAATATGAATTAGTCTCAGGTCATGGAAGAGCTCAAAAAGGATTTGGAAAATCAAGTAAAAGAAGTAGAGGGAAAATTGGGAAGAGAAATGAGTGTTGCAAGAAAATCATGAAAAACAAGTCAACTGATTGCTAAAGTAGATCCAAAAAACTACTGAAAAAAATAACACCTTAAAAAGAGACAAACCCAACGGGCAAAAGAAATACAGAAAGCCAATGAGGAGAAGGATGCCTTAAAAAGCAAATTTGACCAGATGGAAAAGGAGGATCAAAAGCTCACTGAAGAAAATAATTCCTTATAGAATTCCTTATAGGTTAGAATGGAACAGATGGAAGCTAACAACTTTATGAAAAATCAAGGTTATAAAACAAAATGAAAGGAATGAAAAGAATAGACAATGTGAAATATTTCATTGGAAACACAACTGACCTAGAACATAGATCCAGGAGAGACAATTTAAAAATTATTGGACTACCTGAAAGCCACAATCTAAAAAAGAGCCTAGACACCATCTTTCAAGAAATTGTTAAGAAAAACTGCCTTGATATTTTAGAGCCAGATGGTAAAACAGATATTGAAAGAATTCACCAATCACCCTCTGAAAGAGATTCATAAAGGAAAACTCCTAGGAATATTGTAACCAAATTCCAGATCTCCCAGGTGAAGGAGAAAATATTGCAAGAAGCCAGAAAGAAACAGTTTGAGTATTATGGACACAAACGCAGGATAACACATGATCTAGCAGCTTCTATATTAAGGGATCAAAGGGTTTGGAATATGATATTCCAGAGGTCAAAAGATTAAAACCAAGAATCACCTACCCAGCAAAACTGAGTAGAGTGCTTCAGGGGAAAAATGGTCATTCAATGAAATAAAGGACTTTCAAGCATTCTTGATGAAAAGACCAGAGCTGAATAGAAAATTTGACTTTCAAACACAACAATCAAGAGAGGCATGAAAAGGTAAACAGGAAAAAGAAATCACAAGGGACTTACTAAAGTTGAACTGCTTACATTCCTACAGGGAAAGATAATATTTGTAATTCTTGAGACTTTTCTCAGTGTTAGAGTAGTTGGAGCGATCATACACTTATAGACAGAGGGCACAGGGTGAGTTGAATATGAAGGGATGATTTCTAAAAAAATAAAATTAAAAGGTGAGAGAGGAATATATTGGGAGGACAAAGGGAGAAATAGAATGGGGCAAATTATCTCTCATAAAAGAGGAAAGAAAAAGCTTTTTCAATGGAGGGGAAAAGGGGGAGGTGAGAGGAAAAAAGTGAAGCTTACTCTCACCATATTTGACTTAATGAGGGAATAATACGCACACTCAATTTGGTATGAAAATCTATCTCACACTACAGGAAAGTAGGGGAGAAGAGGATAAGTGGGGTAGGAGGATGATAGAAGGGAGGTCAAATGGGAGGATGGAGTAATAAGAAATAATCACATTAGGGGAAGTCTAAAGAGAGAATAGAATAAATAGGGCACAGGATAGGATGAAGGGAAATATAATTAGTCTTTCAGAACATGACTACTATGGGAATCTTCAGTGAAACTACACATATATAGCTTATATTGAATTGCTTGCCTTCTCAGTGGGGATGGGTGGGGAGGAAGGAAGGAAGTGAAGGTACTCAAAAGTTTTAAAAACAAATGTTAGAAATAGCTTTTATATACAACTTGGAAATAAGATATACAGGCAATGGGGTATAAAAATCTATCTTGCCCTACATGAAAATACAGGGGAAGGGGATGATAGAAAGGAGGGGTGTGATAGAAGGGAGGGCAGATTGGGGGAAGGGGTAATTGGAACCCTCAATATCTTGAGTTGGGCAGAGGGGAGGGATGAGGAGAAAATTTGGAACTCGAAATTTTGTGGAAGTGAATGCTGAAAACAAAAAAATAATTAATTAATAATAAAAAAACTCCACCTGCTTGGTCTACTCTCATGATAATTTCTTCTCATCCCAAGCTAGGGAAAAATACAACTCACAGGTGATTATCAGCTTAGGCCCCCTTCCCCATCCAAGACTTGCCAGAAGTATTGTTTAAAAAAAAGAACAGCAGTGAAATATAGATACCTTTACATACATACATACACATAGAAGGCAGCAGAAGAAAGCTCAGTGTTTTCCTTTTTTATGGAAAAACCTAACTCAGACTTTATGTCAAAAACTATTGTCCCTTGCTTTCTTGACAGAACGTATGATTGGTGCATCGACATTATTTTCAGCCTAGTAAGAGACATTGACTGGTTTTGACTCCCTTTTCTTGCTAGCTTCTATATCAGTAAGTCAATTGAAGTGCTAAAAAAACAGTAGGACTGTTGTGAGGATTTGTGTGTATATGTGTGTGTGTGTATGTGTGTGTGTGTGTGCGTGCACACATGAACCTAGATTTTGTGTTTGTGTTTGAGATCTTGAAGCTTATTTTTCAGGCCTTCTATGTGTGGACACAAATGGTGGTGTATTTCTAGCCCTGCAAAATTTAATTCTAAAATTTCTACTGCTAAATTCCTTTCATTGTTCATTCATCAGTAACACCCATCTGGTTTGGATGATGAAAGCTGGGTTATGAGAACACAATCTGTTAAAGGTAACCAGAGGCAGTGGTGCTGAATCTGTAAAATCAGAATTAGGAGAGAGCTCAGCAGCCAGTTAATCCAGGCTATATGTGAAAAGGAATGCCCTCTACAATACACCCAAGGCACTGGTTATATAGCCCCTGCCTTTGGATTCTCCCCACGAAGGAATGTTGCTTCTTGATACAGCTTCTTATGCTCTGAAATACCTCTAAATGTTAGTGAAGATTTTCCTTTCAACAAATCACAGTTTATCTCCTTGCTACTTGGACCCTCTGCTTCTAGTTGTGCCCTCTGGGACCAAACAGAATTAGTATAATAATCCCTTCCAGAGGGCAGTCTTTCAAACACTTATAAACAGTGGCCATGCCCATGGCTCTGATCCCCTTGGGTCTTCTCATTTCCAGGTTAAATATCTCTACTGCCTTCTGGGAGACTGTTTTGCTTGTTCCACCAATTCTCATGTGGCATGACCTCAAGGTCCTTCACTATTTTGGTGGCCATGCTCTTCATTTTAAAAATGAGGAGATTAAAGCTCAGGAATGATATAGGACTAATCTAAGGTCACCCAAGCAGTGTCATAAACAGAAATCCTATGAAAACTGAAGTAACATTAACCAGGATAACAAAATGGATTCTCCCTTTTCTTAAAATAAATAGAATATATGTATATATACCCGGAGTTGTTTTATTAGTAACTGGATGTTATCTGTCTTTGCTCCCTTTGTACCTATTGTGCTTGGGAGGCACCTAACTGGATTTAAGGGGGCAAATCGTAGTTGAACTGAAAACCTACGTAGGGAAAAATGTAATTAGCCAATAACAGGCCTCATGCTCCAACCAGCTGTTAGTATTCTGGAAATACACGCTCACAGACCCTTTAGAGAATTGTTCAATGATACAATATGGAGCCATCTGTGGCTAGACTACAGACTAGAGAGAGTTCAAATAACTGAAAACTAGTTAATTTCCAGTTCCTCTCATTTGATAATATATTCTTTCATCAACAATTTATTTCATATCAACTGTGTATTGGGCATCAAGAAAGATAACATAGAAAATTAAGATATGATCTCTGTTCTCATGGAGCTTATAATTTTTTATAAATCTTGGACTTGAAAGGGATCTAAATAAATCATATGGTCTGGTCCTTCATTTTCAGTTAAGTAAATTATCACTATTTCCATTAACAATATTTCCATTTATATAGTACCACAAGGTTTGAAAAACACTTAGGTATATCATCTCATCTAGTTATCACCATAAATCTGTAAAACAGGGGCTTTTGTTATCCCCATTTTACAAACGTGGAAACTAAGGTTGAAAAAAATCAAGAGACTTATCCAGGGCTAGTAAATGTTTTGAGTAGGATTCAAAAAGACAAAAAGGAAATGCAAATATTGGAGGTATTTGGAGGGAAGTGGACACATTGATCCTCTGCTGAGAGATCTAGGAATTGGTACAAACACTCTAGAAAACAATATGGAACTATGCCCCTGAGAGATCTAGGAATTGGTACAAATACTCTAGAAAACAATCTAGAACTATGCCCCCAGAATTACTAAACCGCACATAATCTTTGACCTAGTAGTATTATTAGTTCTATACCCCAAAGAAATCAAAGAGAGAAGAAATGAACTCATAAGTATAGATAATATTTTTAGCCACACCTCTTGTGGTTTGAAAGAACTAGAAACCAAAGAGAGGGGTGTCCATCCTTTGGGGAGTGGCTGAACCAATTATGGTGTGTGAATATAATAGAATATTTTGTGCAAAACAATCTTACATAAATCAATTTAAATACATAAGAAATTGTGAAAGGGATCATTTCAGAGAAACCTTGGAAGAAATGTAGGAACTCATGCAGAGTAAAATGAGTAAACAAAGAGAAAAATGCACATAATAACAACAAAATTGTCAAAACAAACCCCTCTAAAAGATTACAGAATTCTGATTAATTCAGTAGTCAACAGAAGTTCCAGAGTCCCAATGCTGAAGACTATTACCCATCTCTTGACAGAGAGGTAATAAATTTAAGATGAAAAATGAGACTAATTTTCAACATGTTCAGTGGAGGAATTTGTTTTGCTTAACTTTTTTGTTTTGTTTTGTTTGTTAAAAAGATTTTTGTTTTTCTTCTGTTTAATGGGGAAGAAAGAAAGGAGGAAAAGTAAAAGGAAGGAGAAAAACTAGAGAAAATAAAGGCTTAATTGGAAAAAAGCTTTAAAATAAAATCAAGTATAAGAGGGAAGTTTTTCAGATATTCTCCACAGTAAAGTGATTTTTGAGGAAGTATCTTATCATAATTAAAATCCAATTTCACAGTTTGCTAAATTTTTCACTGCAACCCTGTCATCCCTCATAAAGCCAAAGAAATGCAAGGGTAGCGATATTCTCCATCCCATCTGACTGCACATGAGATTCTCATAAAGAATGCTGTACATGCCCCAGTGGACATGGTTTGGGGAACTTCAATCAGCTTGTTCTAAGTGAAATACTTGCTTTTAAACAGACATATCCTCAGGAAACCTCTTCAAAATGTGAAAATAATTAAAATGTCTCCCATTACTTTATTGTTTCAGAGCTTCTGGGATTTCTGTGACAAAGCCCACTCAGCAGGGAGGGACTTTATGCGACTCAATTTGTCAGTCAAAAAGATATTATTAAATGGCCATGGAAATAGGAAAGAAATTAAAGATATAATTCTACCCCTTAAGGAGCTTACAATCTAATTGCAGATGCAAAACATTCTTAGGTAAATCAATTTAAGTACATTAAAAAAAAAAAAAACAGCTCACCAGTAAGTGGAAATAGTATCTTATAAATGGCTACCCAAGTCCTTGGAGCATTTAGGGGAAAGGGAAGACAAGCCAGCATGGAATGGACACTAGTTTATAGAGAGTTTTGAATCAAGTTTCTCATAGGGTAGGGGGACACAGGTGGTGTTGAAAGTACCCTAATGTAACAGGCATGACTGAGGTGGGAAAAGAAATAAATCCCTGTAGGCATTCCAAGACATGTAAGCCCAAAGACAGGACATTAATTGGGAGAGAAAAAGATTCTATTGCCCATGAATTTGTGTACCCATGGCACAGGAGATTGGTGGGAAGAAAAGTTTCATGAAAACAGGTTTGTGTTAAGGCTCATGACCACAAGAAGGCAAATATAGAACGAAAATGATCCTAACTAGGAGTCATGAGTATAGCTTGAGATAAACTATGTTGGGAGGTACTTAAGATTGGAAGATGCAAGATGAGCAAAGAATAACAACCAACCTACACTGGAACAGGCTTCCCTCCTTCTCATGAGCACATTGACCTTAGCTTACCTTTCAGAACCTTCAATCTGGTGGATAAAGCCCTTTTCCCAAATGCCTCTGGAATGAAAGGGAATAAAACTATATTTACTTTAGTAGGTACTTTACAGTATTTTCTGCTGCTTTACTGATCAATTTCTGTTTCAACTCAGTGTTTTTAGGTCTTAGTGCTATCCTTGTCCTGAGTGATTTTCGCTTAGGGAACAATTGAATACCAAGGTCTGAATTACCTTTAAAAGTTCCTAAGTTGTGTTTTGTGATGGAACAGAATCAAATAAACCAAGTCAGGTATATTTTCAGTAAAAATTCTCCCATTTTAACTTAAGTTCAGGGAGATCCAAAGGTGATGAAGCTCATAGGCCATGCAAAATAGAGGCTATGACACATGCACAGGCTTTTTAAAACAACAAAGTTGTATGAGCAAATCCACCTGGAGAGAATGATCTGACTGAAATGAATGACTTCTGTGAGGAATAGTAAGATGGTTGGAGAGGAGCAGTGAAAAGCTATAGACCAAGTTGGGCCTTGAATACTGAATTGAGGAATTTGGTCTTAAACGAGAATTAATAGGATCCACTGTCAGTTCTTGAATATGGAAGTGATAGAATGACAAGAAGAGAAGAGGAACATTATTCCAACATGTATGTGTCAGGATAGGATGGATTTGAGTGGGATAGAATGGAGACAAAGAGACAATATCTGGAAAGCTAAAGAAGTCAACTGGATGCCTGATGCTAAGGTCAGATAACATCAGTAGTATGGAATTCAGTACTGAATGGGGATGTGGCTCTTGGGAAACACAGTGATAAACTAGAGAACCTCCAAAGAAAGATAAATAGAAAACAGAGTGGTTGAGTTTACACCATGTGAGAATCAATCGAAGGAACTAGGGGTGTTTAGTCTGGAGAAGGGAGACCAGTCATTTACTTGTCTTCAGTGTTGATTTTTTTATCTCAAAAATGATGAGATGAAACTGGACTACATCTGTGGTCTCTTGTAGCTCTCAACCCCTGATCCTATTAATCATAAAACAGTATAATTATCCATTTTTTCAATAACCAGTTACCACTGCTCCAATATAACCCATTTTCCTAACATTTTGCTGCCATACCAACAACAATCAGTGAGTAGATGCAGCTACCTGAATGAGGACCCAGCTAGCTGGGTAACTCAGCTCCTCCTCCTGTCTGTCTCTCCTTCCCCTTCTTTCTCTTCTCCAAATGAAGATAAATTTGGATGGCCAGAAGATGCCCAGTTAACTTGGGTTTTACTGGCTAGATTTCTTTCTTTTTCCTTCCTTCCCTTCCCTTCCCTTCCTCTCCCCTCCCTTTGTTTTCCCAAACTAGGCACCTGTCTAAGGGCTGTCTTCTTGACCTTCCTGGCTTCAGAGTGATTATCAGTACTAACTTCATTTTTCTTTGCCTCATTAAAGGGGCCACCCCCTAGCTACTTCTTAAACAAGGCTATTCAATGAATGAGTATTTCCTTACTCTAAATGAATACCTGAATAGACCTTGGTCTAAAGGGGACAAGATCTCCCAGTGCATCCTGGGCCATCTTCAGTCATCCTGATGAATATCTGGTCACTGGATTCAGATAGCTCTGGAGGAGAAGTGAGGCTGATGACCTACACAGCCCTCCCTCACTCAAAGTCAAGTGCGAGTCATGTGATCATTTCTCTGATGGCACAGTCTTCTTCGTCAACAAAGGACAAACACAATTACTACTCTCACAAGTAATATTTACTCCTCAAAAACTTTCAGTGGTTCCTTCTTTCCTTTTACACCCCTCTTCCTGGTTCTAAAAATTCAGCATCACCTTCTTCTATCTAACCTACCTATTCAAACTTGTTTTCTTGCTATTTTCCAAAATAAGCCTTTTATTCTAACCAGATTCCACAAACCCAATGTGCTCAGTTACCTTATCTGTTCTCTTGACTCATGACACACTTAAATATCTTCCCAACTCAATTAAATTCAACTAACATTTATCATGCATTCTCTGTATGCAAGATGGTAGTTGCAGGCACTGTAGGGTACAAGGACTAAACCCCATCCCTGCCTTCAAAGAGTTTATCAGTTAGTTAATTTTCCTTTCTGCCTACTCAAATCCTAAATCTGGCTTCCCCACAAAGGCTTCTCTAGCAATCTGACCCCCATGGATCCACTTTTCCCCTAGGTAGCTAAATGGTTCAGTGGTTAAAGCACTGGGGCTGTTATCAATTCAAATCCAACCTCAGACACTTGCTAGTTGGTGACCTTGGGCAAATCACTTAATCTCTGCCTCACTTTCCTCATACATAAAATGGGGATAATAGGAGCAGCTATCTTTCAGGGCTTTTGTGAGAATTAAATGGGAATATTTGCAAAGTACTTAGTACAGTACCTGGAACATAGTAAGCACAATTACTATCATTTACAAGGAAGACAATATTCTGAGCACACAATAGAGAGCTATATAACACACAATATAGGGCAAAGAGTGTCTGTCATCTCTACTTCACTCAAATGAGATACCATTAGGAAGATTCTTAGAGCAGTGTCTGGCACATGGTAGACACTTAATAGATGCGTGATCCCTTCTCTCCAGTGGCTCCTTGAGGGTTGGAAATGCTCCATTGTAATTTGCAAGGTCTTGGCACCAGTTATCAAAGGCATTATGGGAGTTAAAGGGAATTTGTTTACCAAAACCTAAATATTAAATAAGCTTGGGGGAATTCTTACAAAGATGTGAACAAAGTCAGTGCCACTGTGGATTCCACTAATAATAGACCTGAGAATGTGTCCGTTAGCCTCAGGCATGTCTTGATGAGGGCATTCTCACAAAGGAAGGTTGACACTCACTTTTAGGAAGAGGAAGCCTTCAGTGACCCAAAACAGCCTGGGCAGATTGGCAGCAGTTCATCAGAGAAATCCATCAGCAGATGGCAGCTACAGACGGCAGGAGTCACTCTATGGGGAAGCAGCCAGAGGGAGGTTCAGAGTCAGAGGGGAATTATAGATATGGAGGCAGAAAGGAGAAGCCATAAATGTAAGGAGGCTTTTTAAGAAACAGAACCCCAAGAGAATGATTCAGTCTGTAACTCCAGGATCATGTATTAGTGAGTCAGAGTATTCCCTCTCCCTCCAGTGGCATGAGAAGCTGGGGCAAATTTTACATGGAGGGGATTTTTTCACATTTTTTGTTTTACTATTCTGTCTTAATTAAAAACTTTACTATGTAACTGATTGTTCTAGTCTGTTGGTAGATAGTTCACTGAATGGGAACTTATGGCTTATTTGAAGAAATAGGATCACCCAAAACATTGTATACTAAGCTAAAATGACAAGGCCTCCACAATAGGTGGGACTAACACTACACAAAAATTATATATATATATATATATATATATATATATATAAATATATATATTTTAAAATACATATATATATCACATAATTCAGCATTTGTTATTATTTCGTATGTGTGAGTCTTATCAGCCTGTGTAACCTACAAGCTTTATAAGGAAAAAGATCATAATTTATACTTTTTAATGTCTTCTATACCAGTAGTGTCAAAATCAAAAAAGAAATGAGGCCACAACATGATACATAAATCTCCCTATAGGCAGAAGATTGACTTAGAAAAAAACATATTAACATTATCTATGTCCTATTATGTGTTTTCATCCTTCGTTGCCAGAGAAGACCATGCCATCAGAGAAATGATGACATGACTTGCCCTTGACTTTGTTTTGAGTGAGGGAGGGCTGTGCAGGTCACCAGCCTCACTTCTCCTCCAGAGCCATCTGAATCCAGTGACCAGATATTCATCAGGATGACTGGAGATGACCCAGGAGGAGGCAATTGGGGTTCAGTGACTTGCCCACAGTCACACAGTTAGTGAGTGTCAAGTGTCTAAGGTGAGATTTGAACTCAGGTCCTCCTGACTCCTGCACTGGTGCTCTATCCACTGCATCTCCTAGCTGTCCCAAATGTGCTATTATATACACACATGATACATACATAGGAGTCCATATGTATATATAATCTGGTTCAAGCCATATTCCAGAGTCTTATCCATTTCTGATATCTTTACTCTACACTACAGAGCCCAGGATTTAATAAATGGTCTGAATTCAGATCCCACATCTGGTTCTTACTAGCCTTGTGACTAGAGGTAAATCATTTCCCATCCTCTATTTTCTCATCTACAAAATAGGAATAAAAATATTTGTAATACCTGCCTTACCTCTTGTGAAGTTTCAATGAGATGACGTATGTGAAATGCAAACTTTAATATTGAAATATGTTATTAGTATTACTGTTATTTTGATTGATTAATACTCCAATGAACCATATGCTCATGAAATATTTGTGAGCAATTATGAATCTATTTGTTGATGAGAGAAAAATCTCATAATGCACACAGAATACATAAGTGCTAGAAGGAAGGAGGAAACAAGGAAAGGAAAGAAGCTGCCCTATTGGAGTCTGGCTAAGCCAGGAGAGCTTAACAATAGGAATATATGCTCATGGCCTCCCTCCCTTCAACTTCCAACTCTCCTTACCACATGTTTCCAGTTTTTAAAAACATTAAACACCTGGAGTTCCTTTTAGGGGCAGCTTCAAATATTTCCTTTTATCATGCAGGTCTTTTATCTGTGGCTCAAATTGTTCCTTGAAACAACAGATCTTTAGAAGAAAAAACATGATTCTATTTCCTAAATTCCATTTTCCCATTTAAAATCCCTGGCTTCAAACTGTAGTCTCTGCTCCAGGGGCTGCTTTCCATCTGTTTTCCTTCTTGTCTGGGATAGAGATGATGTGTGAAACAGGGCCTTGGCTACTTAGCTGGTCCATCTATAACTATGGCCCCCAATCTCACTGTCAAAATTGAAACGATACTTTGATGATAAAGAAAGAAATTGTTTCTTCTGACAATGAAAGACAATGAAAATCCATTGTGTGCTACCTACAGACAATAATGGAATTTCTTTTCTCTAATTCACTGAAATTTCCATCAGGCTGCTCTCTTCTTTCCCAGTCATATTTCATATTACCCATGGTCTCATACTTTCCATTCCCAGCAAACTGCTATGCTAGTGGTTCCCTGTATACAGGACTCTGTCCCCCATTTCTATGCTTCCTTGCTGTTGTTATTGTTTATAGTTCATTCTTAAAAAGGACCAATGACTTCAGGAAGGTGATGTCTTAGTTTCAAGGTCCTGGGGCACAAGGGAAAGGTCAGACTCTCAGGCATCAGGAGAGGACCAAATGGTCCTTGATGTCTGAATGTGTTCTCTTCTTACCTGTCTCTTAGAATCCCAAACTCCCTTCAAAGGACAGACTCAAATTCCACCTCCTACAAAAAGTCTTTTCTTAAAGTTATGATTCAAAGGTAAAGAATTAACTGAGGGGAAAAATCCTTGCAGCAAGTTTCTCTGTTAAAGGTCTCATTTCCAAGATATATAAGGAACTGATTCAAATTTCTAAGAAAAAGAGCAATCCACCCATTGATAAGTTGTCGAAGGATATAAGGATGGTGCAGTGGAGCCTTCAGTCTGGAGTCAGGAAGACCTGAGTTCAAATCCAACCTTGGGCATTGACTAGTTGTGTGACCCTGGGCAAGGAACTCAACCTCTTCTCCTTCAGTTATCTCAAATGTAAAATGGAGATCAAAACAGTACCTGCCTCCCAGGGTTGTTGTGAAAATCAAGTGAGATAATATCTACAAAATACTTATATAGCATAGTGTTCAGTATATAGTAGATTCTTAATAAATGCTGACTCCCTTAATAAGTACTTGTTCTCTTCTCAAGAAAGGAAACCCAAATTCCTCCCCCGCTTCTCTCCCTCTCCCTCTCTCTTCTCTCTCTCTATATATACATATATGTGTGTATAATATATATACACATACACATATACATACATATAACTATTATACACACAGCCAGAGGGGCAATGTATTTGCCTAAATGCGAATATTTATTATAAGAAACTTGCTTTTTTACTTATCAGTGAGGTGAGGAAAGGAAAAATATGTTATTGTTTTGAAAACTGGAGAGGCAGGGGATATGATACAGATACAATATGCTGAAAAACCTTTCAAAAGAATTCACTGTATTTATTTTACTTAAATGTTTTACTTTGTTAAAAACAGCCTCTTAGAAATGTCAAAAATGTTCAAACAAAACACATCAATAAAACTGAAAGAAAAAAACCAGATTCCTTCCCTGATGCCGTTAGTTATTAGCACAGTCCACTTTTGAAACTTCTTTTTTTATTTTGCATATATTTTCTATTTTCTGCTCGGTGTATATGTTGCATCCTCTTGGTCAAATGTAACCACTTTGAGGTCTTAGTCAGTATAACTAGTGTCTTTCTATCCCTAGCACACAGCATAGTGCCTTGAACTTAGTAGTCACTTAACAAATGCATATTAATTGTATTAAATTCATTTATGATTTAAGTAAAATCGGCACTTATTCCATCAAAAAAGGCCATAACCCTTGTGTGTGATGGCTACTCAGATACACACATATAGTCCCACCATCTGATGCTGGGCCCCCGTGACCTTAGCTCAGCTGGCCATAGGTCAATCCATCACAAGATCTATTCTTGAAGGCTTTCCAGTGTGGTACTTCCTGTTAGGATTTGTTGACTCACAACAGTCATTGATTGAGATCCAGGGTGACTCCTGAGCTATAATGAAACATCCCACGCAAAAGCCCAAGAAAAACAGTCTGCATCAATAAAACTGGCTAAAGAATAAAAAGTAAAGAGAAAAAATGAGTGAAACCAATGATTGTATGATCAGTAAGCCCCTGATCTTCCCTTTTCCATATTCCTTGAGTGCAGTCTCAATATAATTTTGACAGCTAAGTGACCTTTCCTTTCTCCTAAGGAAGCATTTCACCGTTCTAAGAACTGAAATAGACATTCAATGGGACATTCAAAAGTACAATAAGGATAGCCAGTGTCATGTTGTCCACGAATCTAAGTTGTATCTCACCCTTTGTGGCCCTATTTGGGGTTTTCTTGACAAAGATACTTGTAGTGGTTTGCCATTTCCTTCTCCAGTTTATTTTACAAATAAGGAAACTGAGGCAAACAGGGTGAAGTGACCTGCCCAGGGTCACATAGCTAGTAAGTGTTGAATCCAAATTTGACCTCAGGAAGATAAGTATTCCTGACTCCAGGCATTCTATCTACTGCACCACATAGTTGGTCCAAGCAGTGTCTACATCTCTGATACATACATAGCTAGATATATACATGTATACGTACATATGTGTATATATACATATACCATATGTACTTAATATGTGTATATGTTACACACACACAGATGATGTTTTGACTTGCTTGTGAATTGGATTTTAGTGAGGCACCGTTGTGCCAACTTGTCAGCCTCACTGTCTCTTCCAGTCATGAAAGTCCATTGGCAAGATATAAGTCAGGATGACAAGTGACCATTCAGGATGCATGGAATGACCTTGGTGTCCTCAATGTCTTACCAAGCGTTAAGTACTCCACAGAATTTGCTTTAGCCATCTTCATGGGCATTGGAGCAGATTGTCCTCATTTATCTATTCTGTCAGGAGAAACCTTCACATGCTTGGTTGGGGTAGACAACCCCCTAACTTACCAATGAGTTTGAGGTCTATTGGTTACCCCCAATCTGGTTTAGCCTATCTGCTAAAACAATTTTTATCAGGACATGTTGCTGTGCACACTACAGCTTCTTGGAGTCATAGTGAGAGCTGGGTGGTAATTGGATACCAAAGGTGGATGAGAAGCCCTTAAAAAGGCTTGGCAAGCTCTTACACCAAGGTACTAGTCCTCTTTAACACCTTCATACACTCCTGTATATGCTTAGTCTCTCTCCCATAGGGACTCATATACATATACATACCCATGTATCAAAACATGTGTGTGTATGTATACTATATGTATAGGTGTATAGGAAGTGCTTTACAAAGCATAAGCTACCATGTCCTCTTCATCATCCTCAATCAACAAGCATTTATAACATATCTTACTATGTACCGGATGATATGTTAGTTGTTGGAGATAGGAAGGCAAAAATGAAATCCCATCATCTCTACCTTCTGGTTTCCCTAGCTTCTTTCAAGTCTCAGTTAAAGTTCTGTCCTCTACCCAAAGCCTTTTCCAGTTCTCTCTAATCCCAGGACCTTCTCCGTCACATTACCTCCAATTTGTCCTACACTGTCTTATATGTGCACAGTTGTTTGCATGTTGTCTCTCATGTTAGACTGTAAGGTCCTTGAGAGCTTAGACTATTTTTTGTTTTTTTGTATCCCTTGTGTTTGACACAGCCCCTGGCCCCAAAACTAAATGCTTATTGCTTTAGTAAAATAGCGTTTGCCTTCAAGAAGCTTCCACCACATTGGAAGAGCTTATATAGCATCATCATTATCATTTCCAGTACTAGGAACAGCAGCACATAACATAGGAGAGATAAAAAAAAGTTCTTTGACCAAAACAGATCAGAGGATCATGTCATTGTTGCGTACATCCTTCGTTGCTGAAGAAGACCATGCCATCAGAGAAATGATGACATGACTTGCACTTGACTTTGTTTTGAGTGAGGGAGGGCTGTGCAGGTCACCAGCCTCACTTCTCCTCCAGAGCCATCTGAATCCAGTGACCAGATATTCATCATGATGACATTAGAAGGGGACCTTGGAGAGCTCTAGTTCTATCCTTTCATTTTACAGAAGAGAAAACGGAGGCTCAGAGAGATTTAGTAACTTGCTAAAGGTCATATAGATAGCAAGTTGAAGACTCTAGATTCAAACCCAGTTCCTCTGACTCCAGATTCAATATCATCTGCACTGTATCACTGCTGCCTTACATGTAGACAAAGTCAATGATGGAAAACAATGGGAAAACATCCGTGATTATGGATTTTAAGAAACACTTTATTTGATGTGGTTAGAAATTTCCCATTTGTTTAAATACTCTGAAAGTTATTCTTTATATTCATAACACTTGCCTGGAAAAGTAATCTTTTCTCTTTAAAGGAGAGAGATAGTTATTATAATTACAGATGAGTATAGGTTTCATTTATTGTTTTAACTACAGTAACAAAGAGAGAAAAATCAATATGAAGCCATTAATTTAGTCACAATAGAAACTCAGAGGCCAAAAATTATACAGTTTGTAATGGCATACTTATTGTAAATCTATTTGTGCAATTCTATAATAATCAGTCCTAAAGATATAATACATGTAGTCATCAGATGCAAAAACAATTGAGAAGTCATTTCTTCCTCTCCAAATGTGTGTACTTTAAATGAAATGAATAGGTCACATTTTAATTTCCTCATATTCTCAAATTTTTTTTCTGGTGCAATGGGGCCAATCAGATGTAAGTTCCTTGTGGACAGGGACTCAGGGTTTTGACTCCATATTCTTGGACCCTTAAACATCGTAGGCACTCAAGTGTCCAATTTGAACTGTACATGTGCAAGATTTACACTATGAGAAGGCATGGAAGTGTTACAATCTATAGGGAAAGACCCACATCTTAGAAATTGCAGGTCACATGTGGTGTTATTGTACACTGAAGAATCAAATTAAGTTGAACTTCATCAACATTAAAGGAGAAATTGGTCTAAGAATCCTACTCATGGCTTAAATATCCCAAAAGAACCAAAGAGTACACTTTTTTCATGTATAGAGTAGTCCAGTTGTGAACTTCTAGTTTATAACACGTGGGCAGCTAAGTGACACAGGTGATAGGGTGCCAAGTCTAGCTTAGAAAGATTCATCTCTGTGAGTTCAAATCTGGCCTCAGACTAGCTGTGTGACCTCAGCGCTCCATTTATAAAATGAACTGGAGAAGGAAATAGTAAAGAGCTCCAATATCTCTGCCAAGAAACTCCCAAACGGGGTCATGACGATTTGGGCATGACTGAAACAACTGAATAACAATTTACAAGTTTACATTTATTACTAAAGTTTCGAATCTTGTAGTTTCTACACATCTCATTCTTAGATTCTAGATAATCATTGTTAGATGCCCAGCAGACAGCTAATTAGATTATCCAGAGAATATAACATTACAATTAATTGTGCTATCCTTGAAAAGACTCTGTTTCTACCCAGCGACACTGTGTTACCTGTGAAAACCAATTTAATCAAATGAAAATGGAAATGTATCGTGCTACTAGTACTATTAGAAGTAAATCTTTCCCTCTACATTGCTGTGTGAACCACTGAATTGCCTGTAGCTTGATTTTATTTTAAAGATGCCATATTCACTGCCAATGGAACAAAGAAAATGTATGGTCTTTAATAAAAGCAAAGTAATTGATGCTAAATGACTGTGGAACAGGCTCAGTTATGGAAATTACACATTAGATACATCTTTCATTATCATTATAGACTTAGTTTTAATAGACTTAAAGGAAAATGAAAAATGTGGTCAATAACCCACAAGCAAATAGGAAATGTGGAAAATGATAGAGTTAGATGCAAAATCATCAGCCACCAAACGTTTTTCATACTGTTCCTTTGTCGATCCTTGATGAAAGGATGTTTAGGGCCACCTGACATCTTAGTGCTTGACTGTTTTCCCATACAGGCTCTTATTCAGCCTTCCGGAAGACTCAGTGAAATAGGCAGAGTGGGGGTTCGTGATTATTCCCATTTGAGATGAAATAGAGATTCAAACTGACCCTAAACCTAAGGTCATCAGCAAATAGGAGACAGATCTGGATGTAGAATGTGGATCCAGAGCACAAGATTTCTATGCTGCTTCATTCAAGAGAAACCACAAGAGCAGTGTGTCTTGGGCAATCTTATTTCAATGAGAAAACTTTGGACCTGTGATCTCACTGATGTGGGCATCCCCCTGAGTGGTGGAAGGTCTCAACCCATCTATGCCTTTACAATCTGTATGACTTTTGTCTCTGTCTTCCCTGTCCCTCTCAACAAGTCTATCACAGAGGCCAACCCATCTTGCTAGAAGCATTCCTCACTCTCTCTTTATATCCCCAGTAAAACACATGGGCTATCCATTATTTATCCCTTGCTAGTCCCATGGGACTAGCCTATTATCTTTGTCATTCATGCATTTCTTTAGTTTTGTCTTCACTCTGCATCTCCTCCATAGTTCGTCATAATGTGTTACACTTGTTCATGCCCACCATGTGTCTCTCTCTTATTGCCTTTTCGATAGTAGAGTCATCTCCAATTTTGGGGGGACTCTACTGTCCCATGACCTGAAGCCATGCAACAATGTTGAAGGGATATTAATGAATAATAAATCAAAATACTCAAAATGGCTAGGATTCATATAGTGCTTTAAGGTTGGCAAAGTGCTTTACAAATATCTCATAACAAGTATGGAGAAAGGTATCATTCTTATAGACGTTGTTCATTATGAGGAAATTGAGGCAAACCAAGGGTAAGTGACTTGCCCAGGGCCATACAGCAAATCAGTTTCTGAGGTAAGATTTGAACTCTCTCCTCCAAATCTAGCACTCAATCCATTGCATCGCCTAGCTAGCTAAGTTTAAAAAGGTGATCTTTTGTTTCAGGGAAAACTTGGGGACATCAGGCTTGAGGTTATTAGTTTTATTATTTAAACAATAACCTCAAAGCATCAATTATTAGTATAATTAGCAACAAGATTAATATCTCTGTTGTATTTTCTTCAACTAAAGTCTCACTTTGTTGCATCACTATTGTATAGATGTAACCCTACCTTCCAGAGGAGCATGTCAATGCAGCACAAACTCTAGAAGGGTCTATCAAACAGGTAAGGTTTTGAGCATAGATCTGGTGATGTACTGTATGTCTGTTGCCGAAGACCAGCATCGCTAACATGGCAAAGTTTCATAATCAGGTATTTAGAACAATTTTTTATTTTTTTAGGGGGTGGGCTTCCAAGGCCAGAAGCAGAGCCAGGGTCCTGAACTCTCACTCCTCTAGGGAAGGAGTACTCACACTGATAAGACTGAAAGTCCTTTAAGTGTTTATAAGATGGTTGTGTGCTGCCTGTAGTTGTTATATATGGTTTGTCCTTCATTCTCAAAAAGGACAATGATATTAGGAAGATGATGACATGACTTGCAAATAAATTGGATTTGAATGAGGGAGGGACATACAAAGTTACCAGCCTCACTTTCTCCTCCAGAGCCATCTGGGTCCAGTGGCCAGATATAGATAGATCAGGGCAACTGGAGATGACTAAGGATGCAATGGGAGACCTTGACCTTTTTAAGTTAAGGTCTTTCCAAGGTTTCCCTTTGAGTGAGGCAATGTCCATTCAGTGAATAGGCTTGCTTAAGAAGTGAGTCAAAGGATGGCCGTTTTAACAGAAAAAAAATCAAACAGGGAGAAGACCCTTCAGGTTGCTAGCCGAAAGAGAAACAATGGGCATTACCTCACCCTAAGTGAGTACCTGAATAGACCTTGGCCTAAAGGGGCCGGGTCTTCCAGTGCACCCTGGGTCATCTCTAGTCATCCTAATGAATGGATCACTGGAGAAGAAGTGAGGTTGGTGACCTTAAACAGCCCTCCCTCACTCAAAATAAAGTCAAGTGCAGATCATGTCATCATTTCTCTGATGGTGCGGTCTTCTTTGGCAATGAAGGATGAATGTGATCTTGGAATTAGGTAGGACCTTGGTTTGAAACCTACCACTGATATTTACATTAGGGCAGTTAGGTGGCACTGTGGATAAAGCACTGAACCTAGAGTCAGAAAAAGCTGAATTCAGATATGGCCTCAGATACCAACCCTGTTACCCTGGGCAAGTCACGTACCCTTTCTCACCTCAGTTTCTTCACCTGTAAAATGAGATGAGGAAAATGACAAATCACTCCAGTATCTTTACCAAGAAAACCTCCCAGTGTCACAAAGAGTCTGGCATGGCGGAAACAATTGAAAAACAAAAATTATTTCTTTGTTGCACCTTGATTTCTTCATCTATAAAAACGGAGACAAAAATGTCTGTAATTTTTGGTTCACAGAGTTGTGAGAATCAAGTGAGATAAAATATATGAAGACTGTGAATTTTAAAGCATTATATAAGTATGAATCTTTATTGAAGTATACAGAGGCAGTGTGAAAGAATGATTAAAACTGTGAGTTCAAAATCAGAAAGACTTGGGTTCAGATCCCACATTAGACATTTGCAAGCAATGGATGTTACTTTATCTCTTCCATTTCCTCATCTATAAAATGAAAGCATTGGGCTGTTAGCTTCCCATTGAGCTCTAAAGCTCTGACCCCAGGAAGTGTCTAGTTTATTGGATTTGCACAATAATCCTAAGAATCAGGTAGTGTAAGTACTCCACAGTGTCAGCCCTCTTTTCTCTACTCATACTAGTCACTTCCTCTAACTTGGCCTGTTTCAGCAGCCTCCTAGTTGGTCTTCTTGAGACCAGCTTCTGTTTTCCAATTTATCCCCCAAACAGAAACCAAACTCACATTTCAGAGCATAGATTTGACCATGTTTCTCCCTCACTTATGAAATGCCATTGGCTCCATGTTTCTCGGTGTTCCCTCTAAAATCTGGCTCCACCTAATCTTCCTCATTTGATTATACACTATTCTCACTCACACATTCTATGTTCTAATCAAATTCAAATACTTGAGATTCTCTGTATCTGATAAGTCATCTCCTCTGTTGTTGTTAAGTCATTTTTCAGTTGTGTCTGATTCTCCATGACCCCATATGGGGTCTTTTGGCAAGGATACTGGAGTGGTTTGCATTTCCTTCTCCAGTTCATTTTACAGAAGAGGAAACTGAAGCAAACAGGCTTATGTGACTTGCCTAGGGCACACAGTAATAAGTGCCTGAGGTCATATTTGAACTCAGATCCTCCTGACTCCAGGATCAGTGTTCTATCCACTGTGCTAGCTAGCTTCCCCCAGCAACACCCATAGATGTGAGTTTTTACTGCTGCCCCCAGCACCTTAAACATCTTCCTTCCACCCCTCTACCTCTTGGAACCTCCATCTTCCTTCAAGGCTCACTTTATTTGCCCCTTTCAGGAGACCTTTCTTGATCTCCCCAGTTATTAATGGTTCCTTCAAAATTGCTTTGTATTTATTTTCTACATTTTAGCATTTTCTGATCTGTGTATATGTCATATAGTCTCTCCCCCTGCCAACCCCTATCAAATCTCTGCAATTCCCTTGAAAGTAGGGAGTATATCCAACACAATTTTAATACATACTAGGTGCTTAGTACTTGCATGTTGGATTAACTGTCCTTTACTGTAAATGATGAAAATGAAGCATAAAGTTGTGGTATTCTTAGGATTCCCTTGAAAGCAGGCTATTGATCAAGGTCTGCAACCCAAGTCTTCTGCCCCCAAATCTTTGGCTATTTCCCATGTAACGGGCTACTGCTCTCTTGATAATAAACCATCATTATCTTCTCAGGGGGACTAGACATTCATTTTGAAGTAGAAACTATATTTGTAGAGGATAAGAGCTGGAATTTAATCATTGCTGGGCATTGGTTCTCAAACTTTTTGGTTTCTAGTCTCCTTTACACTTAAAAATTATTGAGGATCCCCTCAAAATGTTTTTATGAGGGTCATATCTATCACTATGTATTATCTTAAAATTAAAATTGATATATTAATATATTTTAAAATAGCAAAAATAAACCCATTATGTTAACACAAATAATACTTTTATGAAAATAGTTGTATTTTCTGGAATAGTATACTAAGAAAATGGCATTGTTTCTCATGATTTTGGGAATCATTGTTGGGTCTTACCTAATAGATTTATTTACATGTCTGTTTTGGCATTTAATCTGTTGAAATATATTTTGTTAAAGTTTATTAAGAAAATCCAGCCCCACACAGATATGTGTCTGGGGGGAAAAGAGGAATATTTTAATAGGAAAATAGTGATTTAATGTCTTTATGAATTTAGTTTTTGACCTCATGGATCCCCAGGAAGGTTCCCAGGAAAGCATACGCTACGAGTTGGTTGGTTGTTGTCTTTTGCTCTCCCAGAGGACCAAAGTGACATCACCATGATAAAGTGAAGTTTCAGTGTGTACCCTATGGCTGATCAGACCAATACGAGCTTGGAATGCTCTACCACAGACTGGGCAAAGATAGTATATAGCATTAGCAGGTGTTCATAGACCACATTTTGAGAAGTGCTGGTAGAGGGACCTCTCAATGTGGATATTCCATCTACCAATATATATCTACAACATTTATTCTTAGTTGCCTGAGGGTACTGAGGTGACTTTCAAAGATCACACTGAAAGTCTATGTCGGAAGGTAAATTTGAGCAATTTTTCAGAGGCTGACTCACTATCCATTCTGCTATATTTTCTCTCATGTTCTCTCTTTCCTGGGAACCTTTCTGGGGATCCATGAGGTCAAAAACTAAATGTGACATAAATTTATTTTTCAAGTTCATTTGATCTTAGGAAATTATAAAAATATATCTTTAACCAACTGTATTACGGCCACACCATTTGTTGGAATGCTAATCTAGAAAATGGAAAGAATGTCTCAATGTTGCCGAGATGACTGTCATGGCATGCCTTGGATGATTCTCAATCTGTAGGGTTATCTTGGCTCTTCCAGAATCCCTTATTCATCTTGCCTGCTTATGATCTCAGAGGATTTATCTTTAGAGGAAGAAACGGTAGGGTTTATTGACTTAAATTTTTCAAATAGCTAAGTATCTGGTCTGTTGACCAGAATTTGCTAATCTGCCTTAATGACTTTTTGATGCCACTTGGTAAAGGCTATTTTCCCAAGCCAGTTCAGGGATTGCATTTATGATATGGAGTTAAACAAGTTGTGCCTCGAGGTTTCAGCCGGAAACCTCCAATTAAACGTCTCACTGGTTCACTGGTCACCAGACACATTCTGTGCCTCTTGCCAAGCAAGCTTTGCTTAGCTCTTGCCTACGAATAATTTGAGGGCAGCAATAACCCTGTTTAGGTTTGCACTTACAAATTCTGTGGTCATACTCAGAGAAACATTTTGTTTCAACTATGAACTACTATTAAATGCCTTGTTCTTTCTGAGCTGGAATAGTCAAGTAACAGCTAGATCTATTAGTATTTAAATAATGGAGCTAAAGAGTTAAAGTGGGTAAGACAAGAGGAAGTGGGAAGGGACTCTCAGCTATTCCTTCAGTCTTTGAGAAGAATGCTGGATTTGGACACGGTTCAAATCTTGTCCCTGAAAAAATGTGAGCATGGGAGAATCCAAGAGCATAGTGGTATACATTTATTGACCAGCCCTCTGAAAAGCACAATAAAATTTTGAGTTTAATCTATATTATTAACATGAGCTTTGTGAATCCTTTAAGTCTATACAATCAGCAAAAAAATCATTTAAGCCCCATTTTTTTTTGTCAATTTCCAAGTTGTAAATATTCCCATTTGAAAATTTAATTATCAACCTAGGAGTTGACTCCAACATAACCACAGGAAAAATACATGAGCTCTTGTTCTGGGCCTCAGATTTCTCATGTGTAAAATGTAAATTAGAGGCAGCATGGCAAAGTGGATTGGGAACCAGCCTTGGGGTTAGAAAGACAGACTGGAGAACAGGCATATGTAAAAGTAAGCATTGTGACATACATAGGAAGGCCTGCTATCACAGGTTCTTTGATCTGCTTTTTCTAAAAGGAAAGCAACTTTTGAGGGATCAACAATTACTTTACTCAAGCCCATACATCATTCACTTAGTTCAAGCGAAAAAATCAGCACTCTGAAATTCAGAGAAAATACAGAAAAATAAAGATTAACAGAGAGGGCTTCCAGCTGCCTGATCATAAGCAATACATACATCACAGATCAACAAACTGCCTGACCATACATATGTAGTTACCAGAGAGAGAAGCACCAAAATCTGGGTTTTCAAAGCTGGGGGCTACTTAGTGACTTCCCAGAATTTCATCTGGTGCACAGTTTCTTCCAAAAACTAAGCCCTAAAGTAAAACCTTACCTCATAGTATTTATATACTTTTCAGGGGAAGAAGGCATCACAACCTTTGAGAATCAGTGCCTCATAAATAAAAAGTGTGGGCCTTTCTTCAAATTTCCCCTAATCAAACTCCCCTTAATGCACAGTTCCATTCCAGTACATATAAAAGTCATGTTTATAAGTGAGCAGTAGTATTATATCAAAAAATAACAATGCACATACCTTAATTAAAAAACACTTTATTGCCATAATTTTAACCATCATCTGAGCTTTTAGGGACCTGTAGTTTTTTTTTTCTGGTAGAAGGCCTTAACTGTATGTTGATGGCTACAAACGGATAGGGGGAAGGTTTTGCTGCAAGTTGTGATGGCTATGGTAATTTCTCAAAAAAAGAGAAATTTGCCCCATTCATTGACATTATAACGTTATGAATTAGCCCATTTTCAATATTGTTGTGTCTCAGAGAATAGTGAAGACCAAGAAAACAGAGAGAGAAGGGGGAATGGCTAATTAGTGGAGCAGGTAGGACACATACAGCATTTATTGATTAAGTTTACCACCTTAAAAGGATTGAAACTGGAATTTGGAGTTATAAGCCTCAATCTGTTCATATATGAGAAAAGTCCCTTCATCTCTGGGCCTCAGTTTCCACATCTGGAAAATGAGAGGGATGAATTAGATGGTCTCTAAGTTCCCTTTCAGCAATCAATGATTCTGTAACCCTATGGTAAACAATAGTTCACACCTAGGTGGTGCTTTGAGGTTTCCTATGTTTCATAGGAACAAGAAGTGAACAAGAAAAATGAAGATGGAACTTCAAAAATTCTTCCTAATTAATCTGATGATTATATAATAATGTTGTTTGATGTAATCATATATTTTTATTGCTTGTAGCTACAAGATGATAGAGTGATAACAGTAGCAGCAATGATATGAGCCCATTCATCCAGATGTGTGGTTGCAATCAGCAGTCCACAATCACTGAACCCAGCACAAGGATCGTTTTTATATTGGTTGTTAGAATGCATAGCCACTGAAAAAGTCCTAGACATTGCTTTTTTTTAAAAAAAAAATGCTCATTTTCCACCAGCTATGACTTCTTTTGATTCACCAGTCTTATCTAAGGATCAAGGAATGATCTTGGATTTCAAATTAATGGAAACCTCCTTTGAAACCCTGAAACTGCATTTTCTCTTCTGAAACTTTTCAAATGTATTCTAGGTATCAGCGCACTCAGCGACAGACATTTAAAAGGTTTGGAGAAATGTAAAAGAATTTCAGTGAGTTTTCTCTTCTCAGGAAATGACCTTTATTATTTCTTAGGGGAAAAAGTCACATCGCTGACCTCTTTCAGTTGCCATTGCAAGCCTCTAATAAAGGTTTTGGGGAGCATAAAAATTGAAACACTACCTTTTCCTATAATTCAAGTATTTTAGAGATCAGAGAGTTCATTTATATTGGCTACTTCCCAGATGAATGCAGCATTGCTTTGGTTGAAGAAAATCTTGATGCTGTGGCCAATAGAGTGGTGAATCTGAAACTAGCAAGTTGGTCATTTGACAATAGTCAGTCTGTCACTGCACCCAAAATGGAAGCCTTTCCAGCTGGGTAGAGGCAATTTTCTTTCATTCTTGAAGAGGACCAAAATGACATCACTATGCTAAAGTGAAGTTTCAATGTGTCTTTCACAGTTGGCTGTGACTGCTCAGATCAATATCAGCTTGGAATGTTCTGTCACAGATTGGCACAGATTGCCCATGTGAACATTTGGGGTGGATACACCAAATGTGTGCATTCTGCATTTCTTGGATCCCCTCCTCCGAGCACCAGCTCCTCCCTTGTAATGAAAAACTCTGACCACAACAATCAATAAAAAGACCCTGTCAAACTCCATTCCCATTGTCTTCCACTACTCTGACAAATGGATGGAGTTATGTTACATTATCTCATTTTCTAAAACATACATACTGGTTTCCTTTCTTTCTCATCACATCATTATAATCAGTCATATAGTGCTTTCCTAGTTCTCCTGGAACTGGAGAAGATTGACTCTGCATCAGTTCATATGTTGCTGTTTAGTTGTATCTGAATCTTTGTGACCCCATGGATTTGTCCATAACTTTTCCTGGTAAGATACTGGAGTGATTTACCATTTCTTTCTCCAGTATGTCTTCATTTTACATATAAGGAATTGAGACAAATAGGGGTAAAGTGACTTGCACGGGGCCATAGTCATAGCTAGTAAGCATCTAAACTCAAATTTGAACTCAGATCCTGACTCCAGGACTGGTATTTTATCCATTGTGCCACCTACCAGCCCATCAGTTCATATAAATATCTCCAAATTTCTTTCAATTTCTCATAGTTATCATTTCTTTACCTTACAATATAATTTCTTTGCCTTCATGTATCAGAGCTCGTTTGGGTTTTCCATAATTTATGGGCACCTACTTTATTTTCAGTTCTTTGTTACCACAAGCAGTGCTGCTATAATCATTGTGGCACTTGTTGGAGTTTCTGTTCTTATTTTTTAAACTTCTTGGGGCATATGCCTAGTAGTGGAATCAGGCTCAGAGGGTCTAATTAGTGTTAGTGATTTTTCTCCCATAATTCCAAACTGATTTGCAGAAAATTTGAGACAACTCACAAGTTCACCAGTAATGTATTAGAGTGTCAGTATTCTTAAAGTCCTTACAGAATGAAGTCCTTCTATGAAACATTCCTTTTCCCCCAGGAGAAAAAAAGAGATATTGGCAATTTGCCATAAGAATCATATCGGGGTGGGGCAGAGCCAAGATGGCAGAGTAGAAAGACTCACATATGCTAACTCCGAACCCACAGCCCATGAATCTCCTCTAAAAAGAACTCCCAACAAATTCTGGAACACTGGAAGCTGTGCAGCGACACAATGAAGGAGACTTCCATTCCAGAGAGCCCTGAATAATTGATCCCAAAGGTCCATAGCACACCGGATGGGAGCAGAGCCATGCCCTGCCCTAGCTGCGTGGCACCGAGAGGATAAGATCCGAGCAGGCTTCAGGGATGGAATCTCCAGCGGCTGAGAAGGTCCCTCCACCCAAAGACTCACAGGTCAGTGAAAGAGAAATCTGGACAGGCTGAGAGGGGTGTCTCCATGACTCAGGCCCCCTCAGGAGGCAGCAGCAGAGGCAGAAGCAGCAGGCAGCTGGCTCCCAGAGCAGGCAGGAGCTCAGAAGCAGCTCCATTTCAGAAGGTCTCTGCATAAACCCCCTGAGGGAACTGAGCCTGGGAGGCAGCCCTGCCCCCACCTGAGAACCTGATTTAATCTTACCCTGAATAGCAGCTGGCCCACTGCTGAAAGCCCTGATGCTGGGGGGCAGCATTTGAATCTCAGACCACAAGCACTAACTGGGCAGACCTAGGCCAAGGTGGAGAGGACTCTCAGAAGTCAAATAACTGGCTGGGAAAATGCCCAGAAAAGGGAAAAAAAATAAGACCATAGAAGGTTATTTTCTTGATGAACAAATGATTCCAACCTTCCTCTTCAATGAGGAAGAAAACTGCTTACCATCAGGTAAAGACATCAGAGTCAAGGCCTCTGTATCCCAAACATCTGAAATAGATATCCAATGGGCTCAGGCCATGGAAGAGCTCAAAAAGGATTTTGAAAATCAAGTTAGATAGGTGGAGGAAAAACTGGGAAAAGAAATGAGAGAGATGCAAGAAAAGCATGAAAACGGGTCAATACCTTAATAAAGGAGAACCAAAAAAATGCTGAAGAAAATAATACCTTGAAAAATAGG
>CM053772.1:39928948-39977561 GCA_028658325.1 Potorous gilbertii | reverse complement strand
TAGAAGAGAGGGCAGATTGGTGATAGGAGAAATTAGAATGCTCAGTGTACTGGGGTGGGTGAGGGGACAAATGGGGAGAAAATTTTGGAACCCAAAATCTTGTGAAAATGAATGTAAAAAGTTAAATAAATAAATTTATATTTTTTAAAAAAAGAATCATACTAGGGAAAGAGAAAGTCAATTCTATTTAAGAAATAATGGGGATGAAAGCATGTCAGTATTTTCAATTTTCCTCTTTGCTAATGAATTAGGATATAGAAAAATACAATTTAAAAAATATAAGTGGCTGATAAACACTTTACCTGTAACTGATATTATAAAACACAGAATAAAACCTTTAAATAAAAACAAAATTTTAAAATCAAAATAATAAAAAATAATTTACATACATTATCTCAATAGAAGCAACCTTGTGAGAATGGATACTGCCTTTATTTTGATCCCTGTTTTACTGATGGGGAAACGGAGGCACAGAGCGACTTGCTTAAAGTCATACAACCAGAATCAAGATCTGAGTATGGGTGTCCTTAAATCCAAGTCCAACACTCCAGCCAATGTGTTTTTATGTGTGTAGTATTTGACATAATATATTTGAGCAGAATCGTCTCATTCTCAAAGATAATGCTACTTTGCAAAATAATCTTTCCTCTGTCACTTTCACTTTTGTGCTAGCTCCCCTTCCTGAGTGAGGACTCTTACAATTAGATTTCCATAGATGTGATAAGCTACCTTATTTAAAGAACAACAAAATAAAAAGCAAATTAATTAATTAATCAATCAAGCCTGAATTAATCAAGCTTCTTGAGAGCTAAGAGCATGCATGCCTTTTTTTCCACTTGTGTCTCCCATAGCAATTATCACCATGCTTTGCAACTGTTATCCACTGGGTGAATGCTTATTTAGTGAATGATGAAAACAAAAAAGCATTTTTTGTCTAAATGCATGCACTTTGTCACATGGAAATTCAAGGAGGTTTTATCTGTTTGTGTGGGGTTTTTTGAGATGGAATGCAAAAATGTTTAATTTTTCTATCACCCACCCTGACCAACTGGGTATGAGAGTATAAATTATGCAATACAAGGCGGTAATGAAATGTGTTCTGATTGAGGGAGGGAGGGAGAAATGTGGGAAGGAGTGATGAGATTGTCACTAATTGACTTGTTCTTGCATGCCTGGCACATAGTAAACATTTAAGTAAATGCCTGTTAACTGACTTTCTGCTGTGTGAAGTCCCGCAGGATGTTCTGTTTCAGAGATCAGGCTAGGACATGCTCACATATGTTTAGTCATATAGTGAAACATTTGATACATAGCAGACTGATCTGTTATTTCTGTGTGTAATCTAATTCGAAGCAAATTTGGTAAATATAATTATTGCTTCTAATTCTATGGGGTAACCACCAAAACAAGAAATGGATTAAATGTGAGGGAAGGAGAAAAGCAAAAAGAGGAGGTGCATTTGGTAGTGATAAGTTAACTAGCATTGGTTAGGTTCCCACTCTGTACCAGGCACTGCACTAAGAGCTGAAATAGGACACTCTAAACTTATTAAATATGTCCACGTCTTCCAGGATGGAGGGAAATTCCAACAAAAGGTTTTCCTTTGCCCCAAATACCCCTCCCCTCCCCCATGTCCAGTAAGAGGTACACTAACACACCCTACTCCCTCATTTTATCCAGATAATTCCATCCTGATTTTTGGCTCAAACGTAAAAGAGGCCAGAGGATACCTGGAGAGAAAAATAAATTTAAATTAGGGAAAAGAGTCAAAACTCTGCCTGAATCTTAAGACTTTTCCTCGGGTGCTCTGAATTACTGTGATAGCATTCTGAGCTATTCCTTCAACCTAATCCCCACAAAATAGAAGAGGGCGGGGCCAGGTGAACCTGAGAAATCATTGCAGCTTGCTAGAAAGTGAGAGAGAGAGAGAGAAAAACAGACAGACCCAGAGAGTCATACAGACAAAGAGGGACAAACAGAGAGACAGAGACAGACAGAGGGACAGAGAGACAGACAGAGAAAGAGATAGAGAGAAACAGAGAGACAAAGGAACAGAGACAGAGACAGAGAAATCAAGAAACAGTTATTAAACACTGTGGCTGGGCATTGTGCTACGCACTGAGAATCCAAATAAAATCATTCACTTGACCTCCAGAAAGTGACATTCTGGTGGAGTTGGGAGCAGAGGGAGGGACACATTAAAGGAAGCCGAAAAGCAGGAAGGAACCTGGGTCAAGGTACCTTGGAGAGCACAGGCAATGGGTACTTACTCAGATGGAGACTGAGGAGGAAAAGGCCATGGAGTGGAGGAGCCCTTGGGAGAGAGTAGTTCTTGTGGAGGTAGGATTCCTTCCAAAGCTATGTAAGTTGTACCTATCCTGCTCTCAACTCTAATACCCATTTTGCACAGGGAGGCCCTACCTCACTGTGATTGGAACCACCAAGAATTTGGAATTTGGATGAAATAAATGTACCTGATGATTCAGGTTTTAATGATGAGACTCAACATGACAAGGTAAGATACCAGGAAGGTGGTGCGCTCCCATGTGAAATATGCAGTCTAGCTTCAATTCTCATTTAATAACCCCAAGGAGATCTATGTCTTAGTTTAGTTACTCAAAAATCAAACTGACCTTTTAGCTTATAGGATTAAAAAAGTAGGATTTCCTGCAATAGGGCAACAAAATATGTTTAACAAATGAAACTTCTGTTGAGACGTTTCATGAATAAAACAAATTTGTAGCATTTCTGCAGGAATCAGATCTTTATCATTCTTTCACTAGGGTCATAACGAGTGTAGAAAGTGCTGCTTTTCTGTATAAATAGGACTGCAGAGATAGGAAATAATCCTACAATATTAAAAAAAAACCCACTGGAATAAAGGAAATAACTGATTCTGGGAAAGAAACACCTGGTAAGCATTTCAAGATGAGTTAGTAAGAAAATCAACAAAGTTTAACATAATAATTTCGACCCAATGCAATATGTTATCAACGTGATGAATTGAAATGCTACTGATTTTCTTTGTCTGAAAAGCAAATTTCCCAGAATGAAATACTAATTTTTAAAATCAATTTATTTATTTTTAGTTTTTAACATTCATTTCCACAAGATTTTGAGTTCCAAATTTTCTCCCCATCTCTCCCCTCTGCCCACCCCAAGACAATGTTCATTCTGATTACCACTTCTTCCAATGTACTCTCCCTTCTATCATAACCCTCTGTTCCCTTAAGGCAAGATAGATATTTCCAAGTCACATGTAAAAACAATTTTTAACAATCATTTTTAAAACTTGGAGTTCAAACTTCTCTCTCTTCCTCCTTCCCTACCCATCCCCATTGAGAAGGCAAGCAATTCAACATAGGTTATAGTGTAGTGATGCAAAACACTTCCATAAATCATTGTGAAAGACTAACTATATTTCCCTCCATCCTATTTTGTCTACCACTAATTCTGTTCTCTCTTTTGCCCCTGTCCCTCCTCGAAGTGTTTACTTCTAATTACTCCCTCCCTATCATTGCCCCCACACCCTGCCTATCCCCTTTTCTCCTACTTTCTTGTAGTGTAAGATAGATTTTCATACCAAATTGAATGTGCATGTTATTCCCTCCTTAAGCCAAATGTGATGAAAGTAAACTTCACTCTTTCTCTCTCACTTCCCTTGAAAAAGCTTTTTCTTGCCTCTTTTAAGTAAGAGATAATTTAGCCCATTCCATTTCTCCCTTTCTCCTCCCAAATATATTCCTCTCTCACACTTTAATTTTATTTGTTAGATATCATCCCTTCCTATTCAACTCACTCTCTACCCTCTGTCTATATGTGTATAATCCCTTCAAGTACCCTAATACTGAGAAAAGTCTCAAGAATTACAAATATGATCTTTCTATATAGGAATATAAACAGTTCAACTTTAGTAAGTCCCTTATGTTTCCTGTTTACCTTTTCATGCTTCTTTTGATTCTTGTGTTTGAAAGTCAAATTTTCTATTCAGCTCTGGTCTTTTCATCGAGAATGCTTGAAAGTCCTCATTTCATTGAGTAACCATTTTTTCCCTGAAACATTTTACTCAGTTTTGCTGGGTAGGTGATTCTTGGTTTTAATCCTAGCTCCTTTGACCTTTGGAATATCATATTCCAAGTTCTTCAATTCCATAATGTGGAAACTGCTAGAAATTGTGTTATTCTTATTGTGTTTCCACAGTACTCAAATTGTTTCTTTCTGTCTGCTTGCAATATTTTCTCCTTGACCTGGGAGCTCTTGAATTTGGCTACAATATTCTTGGGAGTTTTCCTTTTGGGAATCTCTTTCAGGGGGTGATCAGTAGATTCTTTTGATATTTATTTTACCCTCTGGTTCTAGAATATCAGGATAGTTTTCTTTGATAATTTCTTGAAGGATGATATCTAGGCTCCTTTTTAGATCATGGCTTTCATGTAATAATTTTTGAATTGTCTCTCCTGGATCTATTTTTCAAGTCAATTGTTTTTCCAGTGATATATTTCATATTGTCTGCTACTTTGTTCATTCCTTTAGTTTTGTTTTATAATTTTTTGATTTTTCATAACGTTGTTAGGTTCCATCTGTTCCATTTAAAACTTTAAGGAATTATTTTCTTTAGTGAACTTTTGTGCCTCCTTTTTCATCTGGCCAATTCTGCTTTTTAGGGTATTCTTTTCCTCATTGGCTTTTTAGATCTCTTTTGTCATTTGACTTAGTCTATTTTTTAAAGTTTTATTTTCTTCAGCATTTTTTGAGCCTCCTTTAGCAAGGAGTTGACTCAGTTTTCATGATTTCCTTGCATCACTCTCATTTCTCTTCCCAATTTTTGTTCTATTTCTCTTATTTAATTTTCAAAATCCTTTGTGAGCTCTTCCATGGCCTGAGACCAATTCATATTTTTCTTGGAGACTTTGGATGGAGGAGCTTTGACTTTGTTGTCTTCTTTTGTTTGTATATTTTGATCTTCCTTGTCCCAAAGTAAAATTCTGTAGTCTCTTTCTTTTTCATGTTTTTGCTCATTTCCTCAGTCATTTACTTAACTTTTGAGCTCTTTGTCAAGATAGTTCTCTGCTTCCAGTGGGGGTGGGGTTTGTGCTGTCACCCATTCTATCCCTCCATGATCTGTGGGTATAGAGTTCCAGAAACAGTAGCTGCAGCTGCTGCTGTGGCTTCTGTGGGTTCCTCTACCCCCTCCCCTCTCTGCTGCAGATGGGGCCTGACTGGCCCACTCTACTCTCTCACACAGGCTCCACAGGTTTTTTCCACTAACCTTCCAATTTGTCCTGAGTGTTTTGGGATTATGAAATCTGGAAACCACCACAGGTGCAAGAGATTCACCCTAGGCCTGCTCAAGTCCAATCTGTGCCAATGTGCTCCATGCTTGACTGTGTTCTTCTCCCAACAGACATTTCCCTGCAACTTTACAGTCTGTCTTGAGCTGGAGATTTGCTTCACTCCATAATTATGTAGGTTTTACAGCTCCAGAATGTGTTTAGAGTCATTTTTATAGATATTTGGCTGAGTTTGGGGGGAGATCACTAGAAAGTCTCTGTTGTTACTCTGCCATCTTGACTCCAGCCCCCTATATTAAAACTTTTAAAAGGAATATTTTAGAGTGTTCAAATATATTGTATTATCACCTCTAATATCTACTCTCTCTTGGTCTTTCTTCTCCCGTTCTCTATCTCTCTCTGTCTCTGTCTCTTTCCCTCTGTCTCTCTCTATCTCTCTCTGTCTCTCTCTCTCTATCTATCTATTTCTCTCTCACCTCTCATCTACCTGCCTATCTCTAGCTTTCTACATATCTATTTATTATATATAATTTTGAATGTGATGGAAAATAAGTTGCTTTTGTTCTTATTCAGCATTGCTAATCTACAAAGTCTTAGCGAGGATTTTTTGTTTTTTATTTTTGGTGGGGGAGGAGGTTTGGACAGATAGTTTGCTTAGTGTAGGGAATTTCTAGGAGGAGTTACCCCAACCAACACAGCTTGGCAGCTGCTTTTCAAAGCCATCCCAAAGGTGGCCTGAGGCACTAAAAAGACATGTGACTCTCCCAGGCTCCCAGAGTATCAGGAACCTGTGGACTTCCTGATTCTAAGGCATGGCCTCTAGTCACTAGAGTACCCTTAATACTCAAGAAAATATTACTTCCATCACACTAGTTAAGTTAGGTTTAAGAGATACTGTAAAACAATTCATTTGTTGTCAGTATGTAGACCATTTTGATGATTTCTTTAATTTCTTTCAAACTTTTAGCATAATCTGGTTATGGTCTTTAAATGACATAAAGAGACTGTCTTAATCCTTATATTTTAATTTGTTCTAGGGTTAAAAAAAACAGTTTTCAACTGAAGGATATAGGAACAATTGTACAATATATGCACGGAGCTCCATTTAAATTGATCAGTCTATTCATGCTCTAATTAAATATTAGATATTCAGTAAGTATTTATTAAGTATCTTCATTATACAACCAGGCACTATATGAAATGAAAGAACACAAAACATCAAAATGGCCCCTACCCTCAAGTAGTTTCCAATCTAAATGGACAGATAAGGCAAAACAGAAATGAAAGAGCAAGGAGAAAAATCTATGTTGTATGGGGCAGAACATTAGTACAATTAGAGCCCAAAGAAGTAGAAGTTGTAGAAAGAAAGCTGCATGAAAGACAGAGATCTTGGGTTTAAATTCTGATTTGTTACTTATTAGTCTGTAAGACTTTGATCAAATCACCTAATACTTCTGTACGTCAGTTTCATCAGCTGGAAAACAGGACCAGATGATGGGTCGGATGATCTGTATGATAGAAAAAGAAGATTGCTAACAGTCCTTATGACTCTGAATCCATTATCTCTTATTTAATATCTGGGAGATGTGTGCCTATTCAATGTCTGATTCATAGAAGGTGCTTAATAAAAATTTGTTGATTGATTGGATATGATCCTTTTATAACACTTCAACTTAGCAACTGCTTTATTTTTGAATGCAACAGAAAATAGAAAAAACATTCTATTAAAAATCTTGGCCACAGGGGATCACCGAGAGTCTGTAGCAATGGATAATGCTTTATGAAAGACATAGGGTTTGAGCTAAGTTTAGAATGACTGCTAAGATTGAGGAAAGAAGAGGCAGAAATGAGGATTTTGGGAGGAAAAGATCAGAAAGGTCAAAAGTGAGTGTATGTGACTAATTTGGTATATACTGGGTCAATAAGGAAGTTTGTTGGACAGAAGTGCAAGGAGCACAGAGGAGAATGATAAATAAAACACATGGAGAGACATGGTCAGGCTAAATTACCAAGGGCCTTGGCAAGCAGGGAAATGGATTGAAATTGAAAGTGGAGTATAATTAAATACTAAAATCTTAATCTAATGTCTCATCATGGCCGGAAGTGACAGAGTCCTTGGAGGTTATGCCTAATTGGCTTATTTCTCCTTCCTTTCCTTCCTTCCTTCCTTTTCCCTTTTCTTCATTCTTTGCTTCCTCCCCTCCTTTCTTTCCTCCTTCCTTCCACCTTTTTTCTTCAACATTTTTTCCTTCCTTCCTCTCTCTTTTTCTTTCTTTCTATAATTATTTTACTTGTTATTGCTTAGCTTTTGCTATGTCCTTGAATTCAGCAATATTTTTCTTATATTTTCTATTTTACATATCAATTAAAATGTACTTTATTAAAACTTCCATATTGAGTACAGTGCCTAATAACATAATAACTTCTTAATAATTTTTTTCATTCATTCATATTTCTTTGCCACATACTATGTAGGACACTAGCCAGGCAAGAAAAGGAATGACATTGTCCTTTAATCAATCAATCAATTAGCATTCATTAAGAGTCTCCTATATTCCAGATGCTTTCTTAATTGCTGGAGATACAGAAAGTGATAAAAGATAGCCCCTATCTTTAAGAAGCTTACAGTTAAATGAGGGAAGTTATATGCAAACAAATACACAGCAACCAAACTATATACAGGAAAACTAGAAAATAATCACCAGAGGAAATGCACTGGTATTAAGAGGGATTGGGTAAGGCTTCCAGTAAAAGGTGAGGTTTTAGTTGACACTTCAAGGAGTTAGTGGGAGGACCTAGTTGGTACACAAATAAGAATATTTGATAGTGAGTACAATAAGTGACACAAAGGCAAAGTATTCTAAGGAAAATTTCAAGAAAACACTTTCAGAGGCTGGAAGGCTTTGTGAAGGAAGTGGCATTGGGCTGTGCCTTGAAGGAAGGATAACGATTCTGATGAGAAGAAATTTATTCTAGTCATGGAGGATGGAATTTGTAAATGTATGAAGGTAAGAGGATCTAGAATGAAATTTAGCAGTCTAGTGTGTTTTGAATGCCCAGTACATGAAAGAAGGAGAAAAAGAAGTATGTCTAGAAAGTCAAATTGGAACCATTTTGTAAAGGTACTAGAATGCTCAGGTCATGGATTTACATTTTATCCTGAAAGTGAAGCCTGTTATCCTTCATTCTCAGAGAGGACCTAAAGGACATCATTTTATTGGTGTGAACACAGGTGTGTCTGAATGTGGCCAATCAGACCAATATAAGCTCAGAATTCTCTACCACAGGTCAGGCACAAATATTCCACGTGGACATTTGGGGTGGATTCACTAAATCTGTACATCCTGTGTTTCTTTTGAGCTATTTCGATTCTGTTTTGTTCACAGGGCAGAGAGCTTTTGGGATGCAGATACGCCATGCTGGGCTGTCCTTTGCCAGGGTCTCCCATATCACACAATCAATTCCAAAGTTCTTCAGAGAGAACTTGAGAGTGTCCTTGTATCACTTCTTCTGACCACCATGTAAGCGTATTCCTTGTGTGAGTTTTCTATAAAATAATCTTTTAGCTAAATGCACATTTGACATTTCAACAGTCTGGCTAGCCTATCGGACTTGCACTCTCTGCAGGAGTTTGAATGATTGGCAGTTTAGTTCAAGAAAGGACCTCAGTGCCTGGTACCTTCTCCTGCCAGGTGGTCTTCAGAATCTTCCTAAGACAATTCAAATGGAAACAATTCAGTTTTCTGGCATGGCGTGGTAGACCATCCATGTTTCACAGGCATACAACAATGAGGTCAGCACAACAGCTCTGTAGACCTTCAGTTTGGTAGGCAGCCTAATACCTCTTTTCTCCTGCATATCACTTCTTGAACAAAGAAGTGATATGGTCAAAAGTTTCGTTGGAAAGTCATTTTGGCAACTCTGGAAGATCAGTTGGAGAGGATAGAAACTAGGCAGGAAGAACAATTAGGAGGCTCTTAAACCTTAAGTGGTAACATTCTTTAGAGTCCAACCTCTCAGTTTTATAGCCAAAAAAGAGTAAGGCCCAATGCATTCAAGTGACTTTGCTCACAGTCAAGCAGGAAGTAAACTACAGAGTTGGGTTTTGAGCCAGGTAAGAGGTGGTAAGAACATCAACCAGAGCTAACTACAGTTCATATTTCTAACTTCTAGAAACAAACTTTTTAATATCTCCTTCAGTCTGATCAGATATCATCATTTGTGAAAGGATTTTCCAGTAAAAAATTAATATCACCAGACAACAAAAATCCTTACCTCTGGATCCTCTCCCTATTTACTTGGGGAATTGTACTATTTCTCAGCTTTATCCATAATCTGAGCTTCCATTCTAGAAGACCGTTAGTGTTATGCATTGATGTTGATGTAAGGAACTGAGGCGTAAAATATAATTTAAATGATATCATTTGGAAAAGGGAAGACGTCAAACAGGGATCTCTCATGGCTAACCTTCGACGTGCCTAATTCACGGAATGGAAAAATGAAGAGCCCACTTTAGTATTCACTGGGGTAACTTATATAAAAACTGAATTGTAATTTAATTAGTTTCCTGTCTAGTAATTAACTGGGAACTTCTAATCATTTAATCTGAGTGTGTTTTGATACATTAAGTATCTTGTTCAAATTTTATTTTTTTTTCACGAGAGTGTTAAACCCTCTCGAGTGTAAGCAAATATATTCACTGACATGTTGAGGCCAGAAAATAGTCCTAGCTGCATTGCTCAGATGGAATATGACAGGAATCCTTTTGATCAAATGATACAGCAATTTCCTGATTCGATGATAAATTAGCAGGGTGATAACTGAGTTATACCTGAAAAAAAGTCACTATGTCATTCATGAGAGAGTAGGAGCAGGTTTCGATGAGAAACATAAAGCTAAAATAAAATAGAAAATGTTGATGAATGCCAAAGAATGCAATGAAAATGCCAAAGTAGCAACTGTTTGAGTTTATATTTATTTTGGCAGACTATTTAAAAAAAATTACTTGTAACAGATGTAAAAGCTTGCTGTAAAAATCCAGCACCACAGGAAATATTATTAAAACTTCTGTGTTTCAGAAGGAAGTACACACATTTACTATTCTTTGTTGACAAAAATACATCTTTCATTCAAGCTTCTCAAGGAAATCCCCCATTTGTTAGGGGGAACATGGTGGCAGAAATACCCAAGATGCGAATTTGAGTTTTAGTTGTCTCATCTACCGGCTATGAACATTGGCATTGGACAACTCATTTCACCAATCCAGGGATAAGTTTTGGAATTAGTAAAATAAAGATGTTGAACTAAACTGGAAAAAAAACCAACAAAAATAAAATAAAATTCTATGCAGGCAGGACTTTTAGAAGGAGACCATTTTTCATGTTAATGAAATGACAGGCTGGTACAAATGTTTTTGGAAAGTGACCTAGTAACTCACAATGTGACCTCAAGTCAATTCATATTTTTGATCCATTAAGCTTCTTACTAGGATTTATCCCAACAATACCATGGCAAGGGAGTGAAAAGGGACCCATCTATGCATAAATATTTAGAACTGCATTATTTGTAATAGAGAAAAAGTAGAGTAGAAAAACTCTATAAAACCTGTACTAAAGGGCTAAGCAGCTGGTGGTGCAGTGGATAGAACACTGAGCCTGGGGTAAGGAAAACTTGAGTTTAAATCTGACTTTGTGTGACCCTGGGAAAGTCACTTAATTTTTATTTGCCTCAGTTTCCTCATTTGTAAGATATGGAAACCAATAGTACCTACCTCCTAGGGTTCTTGTGAAAATCAAGTGAAACAATATTATAAAGTGTTTAGCACAGTACCTGGTACAGTCAGCTCTATAAAGGTATTAGATATTACTATTAATGCAAAGGAATATTATAGCACTAAAATATGATGATGACCAGCATTTATATAGCACTTAAAGTTTTACAAAATGCTTTATCTATTATCTTAAATATTATATCTTCAAGCTCAAATATCTTAATATCATTAAAATCTTAAAAAATAAAAACAAAATATTAAGTTTTAAATATTAAAAATTTTGTTGTTTAGTCATTTTTCAATTGTGTCCAACTCTTTGTGACCCATCCTGCGGGTTTTCTTCACAAAGAAACTGGAGTAGCTTGTCATTTCCTTTTCTAGTTCATTTTATAAATGAGAAAACTGAAAATCAAATAAACAAAAAACACTTCCAGACATTTAGAGTGTCCTAATGTGAAAGGGGCTGCCTTAGAAAGTAGTGAGTTCCCCATGGCTAGAGGTCATGAAGTAGATATTAAGTGACTTACCCAGGGTCACAAGACTAATAGGTGTTTGGGACCAGATTTGAACATCATTGACACACTACATTTACTTATTCATGGACTGAAATTGCTTTAGCAGATGATAATATTTTGTCATTCTATCTTTCCTTATGCTTTATGACCTCACCCCTCCTTTTCACACTCATTATAACCAAGATTCCCTTTACCCCTCAATTCTTTCCAGGTCATCACTATTGCAATACCTATGATCTCCACCCTTCATCTGTTGGTGAATTAAGCCATCACTACATTACCCTCTATCTTTAATTCCCTTGCCCACTTCTCCTATCTCCAATTATACCTTTATGATTCTAATCCTTTATTATTTCTACCATATGCCTCATTCTTGCTACTCATAGTCTACTGAATGGAGCTAGAGGAAATCACAAAACAATGCTGATCGGTACCACTTCAAATTGGAAACTGGACTCTCACCATAGCAGGGATCTCCACTGGACTTAATATTCTTTCCAAATGGACTGTTCCAAACCTTCTCATCCCACTCGAACAACTGAGGACTTCACGTCATACTTTACTGAAAAAAATGAGATCATTCCCTGAGAACTCCCCCTTTCATTCTTCTCATTATGTTACAACACTTAGACATCTCCTTTTCCTATCTCTTCCTTCTCTCTTGACTCAGAAGAGGTGACCTTAAAATCCTTGTTAAGTTGATGAAAATTCAGGTAGTTAGCATTTATGATGCACTGACTTTGTCCTATGCACTGTGCTATGTGATTGTGACGCAAAGAAGAGGGAGAAAAGAAAAATAATTATTCCTTGACTTCAAGGAGCATACATGCTAATGGTGGAGATAACATATAAAATAACAAAATACATGCAAGGTATGGACAGAGAATCTGAAAGTAATCTGAAAGGAGAAAGCATTATGATAAGCAGCTGAGAGGACCAGGAAAGACCTGCTGAGGAAGATTGGATTTCATCTGAGTCTTGAAGGAATTCAAGAGAAGTAGAGGAGAAGGAAGCAAAACATTCCAGGTAATGGAGGGCTGGGGCGGGGCAAGAGTGACCAGTGCAAAGGCAAGGAGAAACTGGAGCATAATTTTAAAAATATATGCTATTTACTTATTTTTAATGTTCTTTAAAAAATTGAATTCCAAATTCTCTCCTGCCTTCCTGTCCCTTGCCTCCCAACTGAGAAAGCAAGCAATATGATAGCAATTATGTGAAATCATGTAAAATATATTTCCATCTTAGCCATATCACAAAAAGCAAGAAAAATAAAGAAAATGAGAAAATTATTCTTTAGCCAGCAGGAAGAGGAAGGAAGGAAGAAGGAGAAAGGGAGAATGAAAGGAAAAAAGGAAGGGAGGGAGAAAGGAAGGAATAAAAGAAAGAAGGAAAAGCTATTGTGATAAACAAAGATAGCTATGGGTAAAAAATCTGCCCTACCTTATCTTGGTCAGATGATATTTTAAAGTTGTATTCAGTTGTAGGAACCATATTTTAGAAAGTACTTTGATGAACTCATCACAGTCCAATGGAGGGTGACAAGGATGGTGAAAGAAGTAGAAATTGGACCATATGAGAATTGGTTGAAGGAAGGATGTTTATTCCAGAGAAGACTCCAGGGGGCAAACAATAGTTGTCTCAAATATCTGAATCACTGTCATGTAGTCAAGGGATTAGATTTTATATGCTTTTCCTCCGAGTGCAAAACTACGAAAAGTTGGTAGAAATTGAATATAGCAGATTTCTATTTAATATAATGGAAAAACAACAATAACCAAAGAAAAAAACTAAATACTTCCAGACATTTACAGTGTCCTAATTGGAAGGAGCTGCCTTAGGAGGTAGTGAGTTCTCCATGGCTGGAGGTCATGAAGTAGATGTTAAATGATGACTTCTCAGAAGAGCCATAGAAGTGGTGCCTATTCACAAACAAGTTGGGGAGATGGTTTCTGAGGTTGATTTCAACTCAGATATTTTGTGTAAATTTCTATAAGTCCTCAAATAGTATGAATATATACATTAAATATAAATTTAATAAATATACATTTAATTTAAATAATATACATCATTTAATTAATGAATATATATTCATATATAAATTATATAAATAATTATATAATAATTAATTAAAATAATTAATAGCTCACATATCTGTCTATATGAATGTATATATTTATCATCTATCTGTCTCACATAGATATAATCCCTCAGTGTTCAACGCAACTCAAGTAAAACAATAAGAAATCAGAAATCCAGACTTAAACTTCACATTTTTGTAGTGCTCTAGAATTTACAAGAGGACAGCTAGGTAGTACAGTGGGCAGAATGTCTGACTTGAAATTAGAAAGTCTCTTCTTCCTGAGTTCAAATCTGGTATCAGATACTTACTAGCTGTGTGATCCTGGTAAAGACATTTTACCCGGTTTTTCTCAGTTTTCTCATCTGGAAAATGAGTGGGAGAAGGAAATGGTTAACAATTTTAGCATCTTTGCCAAGAAAATCTTTGCCAAAAAAGAAGAGTTGGACACAACTGGAAAACTACTGAACAATAATAAGAAGAATTTACAAGAATTTTGGGAGGTAAGTAGTATAATATTAGTATCTCCATGTTACATGTGAGGAAATTAAAGCCTATTGAACTCAGGTTACTGGGGATTCAAGTATAATACTTTTGGTATTGGGAAAGATCTTGAAAGTCAATGACCTGGGTCTAAGTGACTTACCAAAGGGCATATAGGTGGTATGAGGTAGATCTGGGATCTGGACCTAGTTTTCTGACTCTAGATCCATTGCTCAGTCTACAGTCTGATTTTCTGGACTTGCCCAAGGCTACACAACTAGGAAGTGGCAACGCTAGAGCTTGGATTGATGTCAACAAACATTTGATGCTACTGTGCTAAACTGTGGGGATGTAAAGAAAGACAAAACAGACAGACAGACATAGATAGAATAGACGCATTCAAAAGTATACACGTAGATATATACATACATATATTAGCTATATAGACAATTTATAGATACAGAGATAAAATAAAATAAAAACAGTTCCTACTTTCAAAGAATTCACAATATAATGGGGGAAACAACATGCAAACAACGTGTACAAAAAGATTATACAGAATAAATTGGAGATAAATTCAAGGGAAAGGCACTAAAAGTAAGGAGGTCTGGGAAAGACTTCACTCCTGCAGAAGAAGGTAACCTATTAGTTGGGTTCTGAAAGCAGTGGAGGATGGGGGAGGAGGAGAAGACAGAGATATAGAAGGAGGCATGAGGGCGATGACCAGTGAAAATACACAGATGGAATGTCTTGTGTGAGGAACACCAGGGAGATAGTGTCAGCGGATTGCACAGAAGGTAGAGGAGAATAAAGTGTAAGAAGACAAAAGATGCAGGTTACAAAAGTCTTCAAAAGGCAAATGTGAGTTTATTGAATAGAGGGGTGACAAGATGAGACTCAATGCCAGCCAGGGCTAGATGCCGCATTTTAGAAGACACAGTAACAAGGTGAAACAAATCCAAAAGAGTAACCAGGATCTTATGGGCCCTTCCCCAAATCATGTCACATGAAGAAGGAAGCTTGTCTGGGACGGGAAAAGTCTTGGGGATGGAGTGGGGAAGGATAGAGCAGAAAATAAAGGTTTAACTAAGGCTAGGTTAGCCTCTGCTCAGGCTATCCTTCATGCCTTGAATACCAGCCCTCCTCATCTCTGCCACTTAGAATTCCCAATTTCCTTCAAAATTCAGGTCAAACAGAAAGTCCTCCATGGTCTGTTTCCTGTTAACACAAAAGGGCTAACCCAAATGCTACCCCCTCCCTCAATCAATTACTTTATATTTACCTTGAATATAGTTGGCATTGACCTCTATGTATATATACTGCTTTCCCAGATATAATTCAAACTGTTTTGTTTGTACCCTCAATGCTTACCACAGGGCTCACAGATAAATATGACATATTGACTGACTCACTGATTAAGTTTCAATTGCTCTTCCACATAAAGTAAAAGGGAAAGGATAGATACTGAAATTTAAAGTATTCTTCACTTAACTTCCTTTCATTCTAACTAAATGTGTCTGTTTTTGCTGATTTGAGGTCATATCAGTCAGTCAGTAAAGAGACATTTATTAACTACCTACTATGTGCCAGGCACTCTATGCTGAGTGATTATTCTTAAGTAGCTAATAAAAATATTCTTCCTTTTTGACCCAGTAAAGCACCATGGACCTGAACTCTTTGCTCTCATCCAACCATGCCTTCTGGATTCATCTTGTAGCTGGTCCCAAACCAAAGAGGAAGCGATTCCCCCATGGGAGCCAATGTGGTTAATCATCATGATAGATTTGACTCTGACACCGTACTTGTCTGATGGGAAAAAGGACTACTCATCATTTTGATATTTGTAGCTAGTTTTACTAAGTAGAAAATGAATTGTTATCTTTGCCTGTATAAATGGAGTAAAAATTAGGAGCACTTCTTCCATGAGCCCCCAATGACCCAGTATGGGAAGCACCAAAACCAATGAGAAAGAGAGCACTGGAAATGATTTTTGATGAATATATGAATCATGCTAAAGAGGGAAGAGGACAATGTCTACATTGCTGCACATGCTACTGTTTTAAATACTAGAGAGAAACAAACCAGCTTCTCTTCTACACTGGTCTTAGCAGGTGCATTTAGGAAAGAAAGAAAGCTCATAATTCTTCTAAAGTTCCGGAGGAAAGTTGACTGTTTAAAGTTCATAGAACTGAGAGCTAATAGAGAGATTAGCTAATAAATGTTGAAATCTTTTGGTTCAACCCACTTATTTTATAATGAGGAAACAGGTCCTTAGAGGCTAATTTGATTGCTTAAAGTCATACACACAAGGGCCATGGACCTAGATTTGGCACACATCAAATTCAACCCCCTCATTTTACAGATAAGGAAACTGAGGCAAAGGAAGATGAAGTGACTTGCCCAGGATGCCACAATAGTAAGCCTCAGAAATGTGATGTGAATTCAGGTTTTTTAACTGTACAGTCCATGCTCTTTCCAATGTATCAAGCTTCCTCTTTCTCCAGTAGTTAGGAATGTTGCATCAAATTGGAGTCACCATTAAAAACCAATTACATTTCTATAATACTCTAAGTGCAGAAGGCACTGATGAATGTTTGAAATTGTATTGTTTTAGAAGATTCAACTACAACGAAATTCTGGTTCATTAGTTTGTTTTCTTATAAGGTAGAATTTAAGTTACTAGAAGGCAGGGACAATTTCATTTATTTTGCATTTTTAGCATTTAGTAGGTATCTGACAAATGATCATTAAATAAGTGAAAAAATTCAAGGAAGAGAAAAAAGTTCTGATTGAGATTCCAATTAGGTCCTAGATAATTCTTCATTTTTTTGCTCCCAAAGTATTCCTTTTAACCTCTCAAATTAAATATTTCTGTAGTAAAAGAAAATATTGGTTTTTTTAGAGTGAGACACACTAGAAATGAAAGAGCATCCAATAGGTCAGAGAGAATGGACTGAATAAAGTTGAATATTATCTAAAATTACTTGTTATACTTTGCATACTCTTCCAAGTTCCTGGAAGTGCTCATTTGGTTGATGTGGAGGTGTCCCAAAAGACTAGGGTAGGAACATTTGACCCCATAATTGTTTAATGACCCTTTAAAAAAGCAGATTTCATTAATAGAACATAGAAGCTACAGAACAGCAAGTGTATAGATGCTCTACATATGCCTGGTAATAGTGAACTAGAAAAAATCCCCTGGTTACTGAAGTAATCTGGTAACTCACCCCACACTTTCTTCCTTTCATTCTCCCACCCCATGTAACCCTGCATTTTGTTTGGTGCATTGTTAACAGTAAATTCTATCAGTGGTTGTATAATTCCAATATTATTCCATCTCACAGATTTCTCACCTGTTTCTACCTCTTTATCACTTCATAACTGCATAGAGGATTTAGGGTAGCATGGTATGGGCCCAGGATCCGGTGACACAGAAGAACAAAGACAATAGAAGGGTCAAGTACCCTCTCTTCACGCACTCTCCCCAAGTCAGAGGAATGTTCCTCTGCAGCCGTAGCCAAGACTTACTCTGCTACCCTTTCTACAGCCCCCAGAATCAGTCAGCTATGATGGAGACCAGATTTTAGCTTTATAGATTTGATATTTGAAGGTAATTCCTTTGATTCCAAGCTATGGATGAACATTTAAGGCTCATATGTAATAGTGGGTTTTTAAAGTTTTACTAATGCCTTTTGCTTTAATATCATATTTGTTTCTAGCTATACCTGTTAGAGACAGAATTTGGACCCAGGCCTTCCTGAATTCATTTGGCCTGTTATCCATTATGTCAAACTCTGTATCTTTCTCAAATAGGCTTAAAATTAGGTAGCTGTTGAGTCATCATTTCCCTGTTGTCCTTCAGCTATTTGTGGAATCAAGGGAAAAACAGAGCCTATCCATTTGCCACCATAGTGGTCATGTTGTCAAAAATCAGGACTAAAAACAGAGAAAGAGATAATATGACCTCTAATATCCCTTCCTTTTCTATATTAGCAATCCTATGATTACGGAGAGGAATTTCAGGGAAAAAAAAGGTAGGGCAACTATGATTGCTTTCCATAGAATAAAGTCATTCACTTATCATTGTTCAAAAACATAAAAGCATCCCTTCTTTAGTCATCATGTCTCTGGGCACAACATTCAGAACCATTAACAGAGATTGTACAACCCACAATCACTTTCCCAAAACAGAGACACTAAGAGAGTATATAGACATACTATATCTCTTTTTTATTGAATTTATCAGCTTTCATCTAAACTAACAGCTCAATCTCACCAGAACTATTCATTGCAATTGCTTCTTGGGAAATATCTGAACTTTTATTTTTTTTTTTATTAAAGATGAAAATATCTGCTCAGAGTAAATAAATACAGCATTAACCTTGCAGTTTTGGACTTTGAAAGTTTTCTAATGGTTTCAAAGTTGGAGAGAAGATCAGACTTCCAGAGCTTCCTGATCCACCTTAAAAAGCTATTTCCTAGAGGAGGAAACAGGAGAAGGATGTTAACAATACAAATCAAGTGAGGCTATTGACGTGATACCAAGGTAGCCTTTTGGGATGGTTATTCTCAAATGAACAGTGATAGCCCTGAAACACATTACCTGATGGATATTTCATCTCTCTGTATCTGTAAGTAAACAAAGGAAAGAACTCTGAATAAGAATGCTTCCAAGGCATTCATTGCATCTTAAGAGGATGGAGAAATGGAATAGAGGATCGATTTTTGCAAATTGTCTGTCCAAGCAAGAGAAGCAGTTTTTTTTTAAGCCCTGAAAATGAATGAGGAGTGTCTGGCTTTATATCTTTGTATAGTGAACTCAATGTCTATTTCATTACTGCAGGCTGCTCTATTGGTATTTCGGAGCCCTGGATTTGGAATTAGATGCCTGGACTTCCAGTCTTAGCTCAGTCACTTTAGTACCATATAATCCTCTCCATTCATTTTCACTCGATTCAGTGGGAATTTTTAATACCCCTAATATGTATGAGGTATGGTGCCTTCTCTGCTATATTAGTCAGAGAATAAACATTTATGAAACACCTAATATTTGTGAGGTACTCTGCTAAACTCTGGGAAGAGGGAAAAGACAGTCCCTATTCTTGAAGAGTTTCCTTAACTGTAAAACAGGCATTATAATGAGAAAATGGTCCCTGCAGAAGTGCTAGCTGGCAAATTAGTGTGTGTGTGTGTGTGTATGTGTGTGTGTGTGTGTGTTCTCATAAGTGGCCATATGGAGACTAGGCTATGGGTCAGCCATATTTCATCATCATCATCATCATTGTTAGCATTCATATAATATAGCACTTTAAGGTTTGCAAAGCTCTTTACACATTATCTCATCTGATCCCAACAACCCTGCAAGTTAGGTGTTACTGTTTATCCTTTTCTTGCAGATGAAGAAGCTGAAGTAAATAGAGCCCTATCCAAGGTTATACAGGCCATAAATAAAGGTCTGATACTGGATTTGAACTTAGTTCTGCTTCAATCTAAGCCCAGTGTTCTATCCATTGAACCATCTTGCAGAGAAAAAAAAATTCTATGAATATTATATCCTACTGGTGTATCAGTTGGTGGGGTCCAAGCCCTTTGTGATCACTTCTTCTTTTTCTAAATGTAACTATTTCTCTCTTTCATAATATATTCTAGAGCTTTGTCCAGAATCAAAGTCAAGCTCACTTGTTTAAGTTGCAGACTTCATTCTCTTCCTTAAAGAAAAGAAAATTAGTTTCAGTATTTATTCTTCTCCAATTCTATTGTTTTTTGCCCAATGATTTGCAAAAAAAAATTTAAACTTTTATTCTATACTTAAACATAAAAATTCTATATACATAGCAGAATACAAAAAGAGAATTGTACATTAAAATTTGTACCTCTGCTTTACACAGCTTGGTTTGCTAAGTGTATGATAAACTCCACATGTTAATTTCAAAATTATCAAGCTTATTTGTGCTTCCTTCTGAATTTTCTTCAGTCAAGTTCATTTGAAAAATGTTTTAATATCCCCTCCCCCACATCTTCACATTTGAGGCATCACCAGTGTTAATCCCTGCAATCCTTCCCTACTCCTGCCTCAATTTAACAAAAAAAAAGAGAAAGGGAAAAGAAAACCCTATAACAGATAAGCACAATCTAACTCAAAATTGCTTTTGAGAGTGGTTGCATAAGTGGAGCAACAGTGCATCAATATGCCTGTTTTCCCATACCTCCTCCAACATTTGTCATATTTTTTATATTTATTATACCTATCTGATAGGTGTGAGGTCTAACTTCAGAAGTGATTTAATATATGTTCTCTAATTATTAGGGATCTGAAGCATTTTTCTTTTCATATGTCTATATACAACCTGTGTTTGTTCCTAGGGTACATATCCCTAGATAATTTATCACTTGGGGATAACTCTCATTCTTATAAATTTGAATCTATTCCATATATACATACATGTGTATGTATACATGTATATGTGTGCCTGCATAATATTATAAACACATATTTATCTTATATGTGTATATATATGAAATGAGATCTTTATTAGATAAGTTTAAAGATTTTTTTCCCAGTTAATTTTTTCCCTTTTAATTTTAGTTTACTGGACTTGATAGTACAAACACTTTAAAATTTTATATAAGAAAAATCATCCATTGTATCTTTTGTGATCTCCTCCTTGTATTGTTCAATCCATAGATTTGAAAGGTTTTTATTTTCCATATTCCTCTGATTCATTTATGATGAGAACTTTTTATATTTAGATGATGTATAGACTAGGAACTTATTTGTGATATAATATGTGAGGTATTGGTCTAAATCTAATTTATTCCTGACTAAATTTTATTATGATAATGGGTAGACAATTCAACTCTTAGGAGTTTCAGTTTGCTTATCAAAAAACAAAATAAAACAATAGAGTGGCAGAGTCAAGATGGAATAGTAGAAGGACAGATCTGCTGTAGCTCTCCCCCCATAGTCAATACCTGTAAAAAATTATTCTAAACAAATTCTAGAGCAGCAGAAGCCACTAAACAACAGAGTGAAAGAGATTTCCAGCCCAAGACAGCCTGGAAGGCCAACAGGAAAGGTCTATCACACTGGGATTGAAGTGGAATGCAGCCCAGCCTTGGCCAAGCAGTGTGGCAAGCAAGGACAGGACCAGAGTAGGCTTCAGAGTGGAAAATCATGGGTAGTAGTTGTGGTTCCCAGATTTCTCAACACACAAACATAAAAGACAGCTTCAAAGATCAGTGATAAAGCTCTTTCATCTGGGTGAGAGGGGAATGACATCCAGTCTGGCCACAGGGAGTCAGCAGCCACTGTGGCAGCATTGTCCAGTTTTGGAGCTCTTGACCTAAAGACCCTGGGGGAATTGAGTGACTAATCTGAATGTTAGCCCTGAGTGGCTGTCCTAGGGTGAGGAAGAGTGCTGGGTGGCAGAGGCTCTGGAGAGGAAATCTTACTCACAGATGCTCAGTAGAAGAGTGCTTGTGGTTGTTCTCAGACAAGAGTGCAGGCGAGGAGAGGAGTAAACTCCTCTCCACTGATTGTTGCACCTTGGAGGAACTGAGAATTCACAGGTCCCTAGAGTATACCTTCCACTTCACTAAGGACTCAAAAGTCAAGTAACCGGCTGGGAAAATGCCCCAAAAAAAGGAAGAAAATAAGACTACAGAAGGTAACTTTCTTGGCAAAAAGGTATTTTTTTCCATCCTTTCAGATGAGGAAGAACAAAGCATACCATCAGAGGAACACAGAAAAGTCAAGGCTTCTATATCCAAAACCTCCAAATTAAATATGCAATGGTTTCAGGTCACAGAGTAACTCAAAAAAGATTTTGAAAATCATGTAAGGGAAGTGGAGGAAAAATTGGGAAGAGAAATGAGAGCATTGCAAGAAAACTATGAAAAGCAAGTCAACAGTTTGCTAAAGGAGATCCAAAAAATGCTGAAGAAAATAACACCTTTTAAAATAGACTAACTCAAATGCCAAAAGAGGTCCAAAAAACAATGAGGAGAAGAATGTTTTAAAAAGCAGAATTAGCCAAATGGAAAAGGAGGTTCAAAAGCTCACCAAAGAAAATTGTCCTTTAAAAATTAGAATGGAGCAGATGGAAGCTAATGACTTTATGAGAAAACAAGAAATTACAAAACACAATCAAAAGAATGAAAAAATAGAAGACAATGTGAAATACCTCATTGGAAAAACAACTGACCCAGAATATAGATCCAAGAGAGACAATATAAAAATTATTGAACTACTTGAAAGTGATGATCAAAAAAAAAGAGCCTAGACATCATCTTTCATGAAATTATCAAAGAAAAATGCCCTTAAATTCTAGAACCAAGGAGTAAAATAAATATTGAAAGAATCCACCAATCACTTCCTGAAAGAGAACTGAAAAGAAAAACTCCTAGGAATATTGTAGCCAAATTCCAGAGTTCCCAGGTCAAGGAGAAAATATCATAAGCAGTCAGAAATAAACAATTTGAGCACTGTGGAAATGCAATAAGGATAACACAAGCTCTAGAAGCTTCTAGATTAAAGGATTGGAGGGCTTGGCATATGATATTGAGAAGTCGAAGGAGCTAAGATTAAAACCAAGAATCACCTACCCAGAAAAACTGAGCATAATACTTCAGGGGGAAAATAGTCATTCAATGAAATAGAGGACTTTCAAGCATTCTTGATGAAAAGATCAGAACCAAATAGAAAATTTAACATTCAAACACAAGAATCAAGAGAAGCATGAAAAGGTGAACAGGAAAGAGAAATCATAAGGGACTTACTAAAGTTGAACTGTTTACATTCCTACATGGAAAGACAGTATTTGCAACTCTTGAGACTTTTCTCAGTATTAGGATAGTTAGAGGGATTATATAGATATAGACAGAGGGCACAGGGTAAATTTAATATGAAGGGATAAAATCTAAAAAAATAAAATTAAGAAGTGAGAGAGGAATATGTTGGGAGGAGAAAGGGAGAAATGGAATGGGGCAAATTATCTCTCATAAAAGAGGCAAGAAAAAGCTTTTTCAATGGAGGGTAAAAGGGGGGAGATGAGAGGGAAAAAGTGAAACTTACGCTCATCACATTTGACTTAAGGAGGGATTAAAATGCACACTCAATTTAGTATGAAAATCTGTCTTACATTGTAGGAAAGTAGGGGAGAAGGGGATAAGTGGGTTGTGGTAGGGGGATGAGAAAAGGAAAGGCAAATGGGAGAAGGGAGTAATTAGAAGTAAACACTTTTGGGAAGGGACAAAGTCAAAAGAGAGAATAGAATGAATGAGGAGCAATATAGGATAGAGGGAAATAAAATTAGTCTTCCACAACATGACTGGTATGGAAGTCTTTTGCATAACTATACATGCATAGCCTATATTGAATTGCTTGCCTTCTCAGTGGGGATGAGTGAGGAAGGAAAGGAAAGAAGTTGGAACTCAAAGTTTTAGGAATGAATGTTGAGAATTGTTTTTGCATGCAACTGGGAAAAAAGAAATACAGGTAATGGGGTATAGAAATCTATCTTGCCCTACAAGAAAAGAGAGAAGGTGAGGATAAGGGAAGGGAGAGGTGTGATAGAAGGGAGAGTAGAGTGGGGGAAGGGGTAATCAGAATGCAATGGTGTCTTGGGGTGGGGCTAAGGGAAATATGGGCAGACAATTTGGAACTCAAAATCTTGTGGAAATGAATGTTGAAAACCAAAAATAAATAAATATTTTTTAAATGATTAAAAATAATAAAATAGAATAACAGGGGGGAAGATGTTGAACTAGATCTGGATGTGGAAGCCTTAAGACCACAGGTGACCTTTAGGATCCTTGGGTGCAACCTTTTAAGTGAGTCCATGTTTTACGGAACAGATCCTTTTGTTAAGGGGATTTGTTCCGTCAAGTTTAGATTGTGCTTGAGGACCTAAAGGGTCACATGTGATCTTGAGACTGCAGGTTTTCCACTCTTTTCTAGTTCAACATCCTTCCCCCTTTTATTTTGTTTTACTTTTTACAAATAAGAAAACTGAAGTTCATAAGAATTGAATTGATATCTTCTATGCAACACAAGTAATGCGAAGATATGTTTAACAGGAATGTATGTGTAGAACTCATAATAAGATTACATGTCATTTTGGGGAGGAAGGAGGGGAGAGGGAGAGAAAATTTGAACTTATGGAAGTGATTATTGAAAACTAAAAACGAATTAATAAATTTGGAAGAAAAAAAAGATGTGAATTGATCTAATTTAGTACCCTACAAATATTAGAATTGTTCATTTATCTTTTAATTCCATTCAAGTATTCTGTAATATATGCAAATGGCAGTATTATTTTTCTTTCTCCCCTCAGTGATCTTCACCCAAACCCTATCCAGCATACTTTTTACTTTCCGAGTCAGATTAAATGGCTTTTATTTCCCCATAGAGAAGGGATTATACAATATGTAAAAGTTGCTATACAACTTAAAGTATCCTTCCTCTTTACAAAAAAGACAAGTTCAGAATAACTTGAGAAACTAGAGATAATGGTGACAATGACCACTACCCTTGCTGGGGTTGAGAATTTCAAATGAGAGGTGAAACACACAAGAGGGAGGGAAGTGACACCTGTGTTAGCACCTGCATTTCCTTCATTGTAATGACAGTCATTCATTTCTTTGATTACCAGTACAATTGGCCTTTTATGAAAGGCTTTTAACCTTCTTTCTCCTATTTATAGGTCTAGAGAAAAAGTAATAATCATTCCTACCACATGAGAAACTTATGGGTTAAGTGATATTGTTTGTACAATGATTTTTTACTTTTACTGACCCAACACAGGATCATACATAGATTCAGAGCTAGAAAGGAAAGCAGAAACTACTGAGTCCCACTCCCTTCATTTTAAAGATGAAGAACATGAAGCTAAGAGAAGTTGAGTAAATTACCCAGAATACACAGCTAATAAATGTCTGAGGCAGAATTCAAACTCAGATCTTCCTGACCTCAAAATCAACATTCTTTCTCCTATAACATGCTTTCTTGTCCTTTCTTTTGCCTGATTTTTTTTCACTGATGGGTCTTGCAAGGTCAGGAGGAGGCAATGACATTTGAGATAAGACTTTGACACAAGAAAAAACCCAGTACCTTCTACTTATTTTTCTTTCTTTTCCCCATTCTCCTCACCTGGTATCTCAAATATGGCACATTAATGAACAATAAATACATGAGGGAAATCATTGCAGTCTGGGATTCTATTTCAGAACATCTAATTACAGTATTATTTACAGAATGCTGTGTATAACACAGCATTCTGATTTAGTGTCATGACATCCTGATGGGAGATTTCAACATCAATCAGATCATATCTGGAGATTCATATTTGGGGATTGTAGTCATCAAAGATTTGTATCTGTGAATTGCAACCTAAGCAACTGAAATGAATATGCTTGCCAAGTCCTGCCAGCTTTGCCCTACTTTGGTCTTGAATTAATATACTGTCAGAATGAACTTTGGAATCTCCCCCAGGATAGCTCAGTAAAAGTTTACAAGCGTGTCTATAGATTTTCCCAAAAGTATAGACTATTATTTATCTACCTGAAGATTACAGCCACCTTTACATTAATGCTTACATTTTTATCATAGACTTTTGGACAATGCTTAATAACTGCTTGTTGGTTGATTAATATCAATCAAAGGAAAGAAGAAAATGGAGTAGAAACACCTTAGATGACTTGATAGATAAGTGCCAGGCATCTAGCATCACTTGAGGTCTTTCTTGATCCCTGCTCCTCCAGTCATTAGTGTTTCCCACAAATTACTTTATACATATTCATATACATATTCATTTACTTAATAATGTATATGTCCTACTCCATCCCTGTCCCTTTGAAATGTAAGTTCTTTGAGGATGAAACTTGTTCCTTTTTGTGTAATTAGCACCCAGTTCAATGCCTAGCGGTTAGTTGGGTTTTGATTGAATGGAATGCAATAGAATCAAGTGAAGTCATTTGTCCTAGGGAACACTATTAGTAAATATCAAAAGTAAGATTTGAAGCCCTTACTCCAAGTTCCACACTCTATCCACTGTGCAGTGATGCTTCACAAATAGTAGAAGCCCACAAATGTCTGCTGCTAAATCATTCGCATTTAAAATTTTCTTCCATTATTTTCCTTCTCAGTGGAATCCAGAACTTTCATAAAACCAAAAGGATGATGGCAAAAATAAGATCTAAACGATAAGTACCCATGCGCCTAGCACCATACACAGAATACAATGTATCCTTAAAACATATTCTAGGAATTTAATATACAAAAAAAATTAATCCCCATTTACTAGTACAGAGAGATCCCTGAGCTAATTCCACAAAGAAAAATAATCAAAACAAAACAAACATAAAACAAACAAACAAAAAAGACTGAATTGCATAATTAGTTGGGGCATCTAACTAATGTAGAATCCATTCTAGTCCCAAGGTACTACCCTGACTCCTTAACTGCTAGAACTGTTTCCCTGTACCTCTGGTAATTCATGAGATACTTATTCAGTTTTTCACATTTGACCATACCATATGCAAGGAAGGCATGGATTTTTTTTAGCAGTGTCACTATTCATTTTTTATTAGGAACAGAATTGGCTTGTGAATCATCAAGGATCCTGACATATGCAGGAGGGCCTACTGTACAGGTTCTTTGATCTGCTTTTCTAAAAGGAAAGCGACTTTTGAGGAGTCAACAATCTACTTTAATCAAGCATATATATCATTCACTTAGTTCAAGGGAAAAAGTCAGCACCCTTAACTTCAGAGAAAATACAAAGAGAGAAATAAAGACCAACAGACAGGGCTTCCAACTGTCTGACTATAAGTAATACATACATCACACATCAAGAGAAAGACTCAGTTGTCTGACCGTAACATACATACATAGTTATCAGAGAGAGAAGCACCACCATTGAGTTTTCAAAGATGGGGGCTCCTTAACAGGTACCCAGAGTCTCATCTGGCCAAACAGACTTCCAAGGAGCAAGTCCCAAAGTAAAACTTCACCCTAGAGTTTTTATACACTTTTCAGGGCTGGAGGGCATGACCTTCTGATCCAGTGCCTCAACAGATATTAACAAAAGGTATCTGAGGCCTATTGATGGACTGGGAAGATCTTTAACTATTCCCCTCACCCACCACTAACCTTACATTGACAAGTAAGTAGCTAGTATTCAGTGAAGGATGGCGATGGGGGGGGCTGTCTACTAAAAATTATTCAATGTATGTCATCTGTGAAATACAAAATTCTTCTAATACAGATTCATTCCTTTGAATCTAGAGACATTTTATATCTTTACAATGTCATAGCTATTTTTAGAAGCAGCAGCAGAAGATGTTATTTATAGGGTAATTTTTATAGAGTAAGTTATTTTTATAAACGAGTTTGTCTCATTTGATTTTCACAAAAAAGATCTGTGAAGTAATTATCAAAAGTGCCAATATACCCATTTTACAGTTGAGGAAAATGAGACTTAGGGTGGTAATGTGACTTACTCCAAGTCATATAGTTAGTAGGATGAAGACCTGAGATTTGGCCTAGGCCTTCTGAAACTAAATCCACTATACAATAATCCCAGTTAGCTTCAACATTTTCATAGTTGTTTCAACAGTGGAAATCTCTCTGAATTGGCCCTGGAATCAGGAGGCCCTAAGTTCAAATCCAGACTCAGACACTTGACACGTACTAGCTGTGTGACTGAGCAAATCACTTAACCCCCGTTACCTCACCAAAAACAAACAAATACACCACAACAAAACAAAAAAAGCAATTGCTCCGAAATGGGTGCTGCATTAAACCGTTGTCAGATAACCAATTAGCAGAGAATAGAATATATGCAAGACAATTAGAGTCTAAAATTACACTGACCTTTTAGAATTATATATATCTTACTATATATATTATAGTATATATGTACTTATATATTTCAATGTGTATATATAGTATACTACATCTGTTATAGTATATATACATATCATACACATATATTTTATATTATATATATAACAATACATATGCATCTTATATATACATGTACCTGTATACTATAAAAGATGTAGTATACTATAAATACACATATATACACATCATACTACATATATTATATACACTATATCTATTGTAGTATGTACGTATATGCATAAGATTATATTTAGTAGTATATGTGAAATAGTATATACAAAGAACTTAAAGTGTTATTAGCTTTAATCATTAACATGACTATTATCTATAGTTATAAATAGTAATGTGTACATGTACAGAGCTTACCCCTCTTGCTATAATCCCTCATGATCAAATTCCTCTTGCTATAATTCCTTCTGTCTTTAACTATGATTGTATACACACACAAATGGAAGTATGGCTATAAATACCTAGAAATAACAGATATATTCGAAAACAATAAACACATAAAGAATGGATAACAGACTATAAAAGTATATTTAGTCCCTCCTATCTAGGAGGAAAAAATCTCAACAAAATTCCTGCCAAACTGGTTTTGGCTGGCAGGGGTAGGAAGAGTGGGTTGGGGGGAAGGGAAACAGGGGAAACATAAGACTAGTAAATGCAGGCATTCAAAGAAGAGCTAGAAGTGGGCATCCAAATCTGTTAAGTGACTGGCACCTGTCTAGAAGAAGAAAAGTCTTCACAGCTGCCTGATGCCTGCAAGAGCACATGTTCCAAGGAGGGTAAATCACCATCTGTTTCATAAATAACTCAATCTTGCTGCCTCCCACTCCTAGCCTTCACGATGCACACCTGGCCACACTAAATAACAAGAAAAGCAGACCTGTGAGCCAGATGAGTTCCAGGGATCCTGATTGCAGGCTCATTCTTGCTCCTCCATTGACACGTGATTTTATCACCTGATGGATCTACACTCAGCTTTGGAAAAGATCCTCAGACTTCTAGGGAAATATTTTTCCCCTTAAGAACGTTTTTCTCAATGACATGTAAAAGTAATTTTTAACATTCACTTTTATAATTTTTGAGTTCAAAATTCCTTGCCTCTTTCTCTCTTCTACCTCCTCTTTGAATGCCTTTACCACATTGATATAGATTATACATGTTTAATCACATAAAATATATTTCTATATTAGCCATGTTGCAAAAGAAACACAAACCAACAATAGAAAAGAAGAAGACTGAAAATAAAGTATGCTTTGATCTGCATTGAGACACCATCATTTCTTTCTCTGGAGATGGATAGCATTTTTCATCATAAGTCCACTGGAATTTTTTTGGATCATTGTAGTGTTGAGAATAGCTAAGTCATTCACAGTTGATCATCACACAATACTGTTTGTATGATTTGTTTTTTGACCCATTTATTCTTTAGGATTGGACTATTTAGTTTCCAATTAATATTTGGTATATGTCTCTCTAGCCATTTATTGAATGTAATTTTTATTGCATTATTATATGAAAAAGGTGCATTTAATATTCTTCCTTTTCTGCATTTGGTTGTGATGTTTTTAATGTCCTAATAACATGATCAATTTTTGTGTGTGTGAAAGTGCCATGCACAGCTGAGGAAAAAGTATATTCCCTTCTATCCCCATTCAATTTTCTCCAGGTATCTGTCATACGTAACTTTTCTAAAATTCTATTCATCTCCTTAACTTGTTTCTTGTTTATTTTTGATTGATTTATCTAGTTGTGAGGGGAGAAAATTGAGGTCCCCCAACTGTATAATTTTGCTATTTCTTCCTGTGACTCATTTAACTTTTTTTTTAAAAATTTGGATACTATCCTATTTGGTGCATGTATGTTCAGTATTGATATTACTACATTGTCCATGCCATCTTTAAGCAAAATTGCTGGGGAAGCTAGGTGGTACAGTGGATACAGCACCAGTGCAGGAGTCAGGAGAACCTGAGTTCATATCTCACCTCAGACACTCGACACTCACTAGCTGCGTGACCTTGGGCAAGTCATTTAACCTCAATTGCCTCATCCTGGGTCATCTCTAGTCATCAGGATGACTAGAGATGAATTACTGGATTCAGATGGCTCTGGAGGAGAAGTGAGGCTGGTGATCTACACAGCCTTCCCTCACTCAAAACAAAGTCACGTTCAAGTCATGTCATTATTTCTCTGATGGCATTGCCTTCTTTGGCAATGAAGGATGAACACACACAGTTTCCCTGATTATCTCTTAATTAGATATATTTTTACTTTTGCTTTGTCTAAGATCATGATTGCTACCCCTATTTTTTTTTATTTCAACAGAAGCATTGTAGATTCTGCTCCAACCCGTTATTTTTATTCTATATGTATCTCTCTGTTTCAAGTCTGTTTCTTGTAAACAACCTATTTCAGATTCTGGTTATTAAACAATTCTGCTCTCTGCTTCTGTTTTATGGGTGAATTTATCCCATTCATATTTACAGTTATGATTACCGCATATTTCCCTCCATCCTATTTTCCCTGTTTATCCTTCTTTCTTTTGCTTTTTTCACTCTGTCCCTCCTCAAAAGTCTGTTTTGTTTCCAATCACTTCTTCACTTACCAACTCTCTTTTTTATCAGTCCCCCTTTCTCTTATCCCCTTTCCCTACTACTTTCTTGTAGGGTAAGATACATTTTTATACCCAACTGAATGCATGTTATTCCCTCTTTGAGCCAATTTTACAACCAGAACTGTGTATAGGCAATGCAGCAGGGTCCTGCACCCAGTGACAGCAAAGGGTCACCTGTAATATCCTTCTTGCCACTAGTCTGATCCATGTAACTCTCTGTATGCTGAGAGCTATCTAAGCTGTGCTGCCTGCACGGTGCTCCCAGTGAAACAGACGTTTCCCACCAATCTCCTAAGTTGTATTGGGCTGGAAAAATTATTTCACCCTGATCTTTTGTTGGTTCCATCGCTCTAGAGTGTAATTTGAGGTGCTATTTTAAAGTTTTCTGGAGGGGAATTTGGGAGAGTTCAAGTACATTCCTAATACTCCACTATATTGACTCCTCCAGGAAAACTTTGCCTCCAGAGATTGTGCAGACTTTGAGGAGATCACTGGGGAAAAGTTCCTAGGGTAGTAAGTCAAGTCCTCCCTGATGTCTTGGTGCTTCCAGGCTATTTAGAGCAGATGATATTCATATCCCTATCACCTAATAGATCCTTTAGTAGATACTTAATAAATGTTATTGACTTGGAATGGGGATGTGAAATAGAGGCTGGCAGACTAGAATTAGGATCCTAGATCTAGAGGTGGAAGAAAACATAGATGCTGCCTATTTCAATCCCTTCCTTTTACAGATGAATAAATTGAGGCTCAGAGAAAAGGTGCTCCAGGTCACACAGGTAGCAAGTGCCAGAAACAAGATTTCATTTTTCTGATTTCTAATCCAGAAGCTAGGTGGGGCTATGGATAATGTTGGACTTGGAATCAGGAAGATCTGTATTTACATTCTGCCTCATACACTTACAATCTATGTGATCCTTGACAAGTCATTTAATCTCTCTCAACTGCAGTTTCATCTGTAAAATGGAGATAGTAGTATTTTCTGCCTTCCAGAGTTGGCATGAAGATCAAATCAGTTAACATGTGAAGTGCTTCGCAAAGCGAAACTTCTCACATAAGTAGTCTGTGATCCTTATTTTAATATATTGTTATGATTAATATCATGTATTACTGTTCTCTTCCTTGTACTACTTCTGGGATTCTCTCATTTGATAGGGGACTCTTCATAGGAATTCTGGGTCTTAAAATTCTTCTTACATGGGATTTATGAAGGATCTCATAGATCATGTGGTACTGTCTTTCCCTTTTCCGATGAGAAACAAAGGGCAAAAGATGAGACATAACTTTCCCAAAGACTGACAAGTATTAGGCAGCAGAGTAGAAATTTAAACCCAGATCCTTTGACCGTAAGTCAGGACTCCTTCCACTAGAACTGAGGGAACCTGCAAGTTAAGTTACTCTGTTCAGCTACCTTTAAGTGACCCCTTTGAATAGAGCCACCAAGAACCAAGGTACCATAATAGTGACAGTTATAAAGATCACATTAAAACTGGATTAAAGGCTCCTAAAGAAAGGTAAGCAAAAACATAAAATTCAATGATGCAAATTCTATAAAACACATTTTGATGACCTGATTATAAAATCCTAGATTCTTTGGTTCCCAAACTCAACATGGACTCACCAACATGAAGCCCATACCAACTGAGCATAGAAAATATTTAACATGTCACATGGTATGGTACCCATCCTGTTAACCATCTGTCCTTTTTCCTTTGATTGCCAAGAACCCATAATTATCTTTTGGAGCAATTGGACTCTGCCCTTTTCCATAGCAATCTTCTGCACCAATAGGAAATATCTGGTCAAACAGAAATTAGGGCATAAACCTGGTTGAAAGGCTCTTGTGTTAAAATAAGTGGGCACAAAAGCAGTATTGGGGCAAATCAAGAAAACTTTGTTAGGGCTGACCTTAAGTCAGCAGTGAACTAATGGTTGCCATTGACTTTGGCATGATAAGTGTGTGTGCAACAGTGGAAAAATACAAGAATCTGAGGTATTGGCAGAAGAATAAAATATTGTCACTATGTAGGATGATATAGTGCTAAAAGGAATGGATTTGACATCAGGAGATCTGGTTTGAAGGTTTGAATCCTGGCTCTGATAGGCACTAGTTGCATGACCATGGACAAATCATTTAATTTTTCTGGGACTTGGTTTTCCCATCTTTAAAATGCAGAGAATAGGTTAAATCATTGAACTATGTCTAAAAGGGAAGGAGGAAGTCATCATCTGGTGCAATTCTCTCATTATATAGATGAGAAAATGGTTCAAAATCACAGAAATAATATTGACAGCAGAATTCAAAGCAGCTCAGGCAAGCACACAGTGAGACAACAAGCAATTTTTAAGCAGTTATTATATGTGAGGCATTGTTCTGAGGCTACAAAGAAAGGCAAAGACTGAGCCCCTGCCCTCAAGAAGCTCCCATTTTAATAGGTCAGTTGTGCAGCTTAAGTTAGTTATTAGTTTGTTAGTAACCACAACCACCAGTACAACTCCTACTACTACTACCAGCACTACCATTACCACTACCACTACCACTACCCCTACTCCTACTCCTACCTACCTACCTAGCCTTTATGTAGTGCCTATTATATACTAGGCACCATCCTGTTTTATTATTTCATTTGATTTTCACAACAACCCTGAAAGGTAGGTGTTGTCATCACTTGACAGTTGAGGAAACTGATCTAAATAAAGGCTAAGGGATTTGGTGAAGGTAACAGTAAGTAAATGTCTGAGGTCCATCTGAGCACAGATCTTCCTGACTCTAGATCCAATCTTATAATCACTGAGCACCTTAGCTACCTCTAATAGGAATTTATTTAGTAAATGTTTACTGTGTGGCAATCCTTATGCTAAGCATCATTATGACAAAGAAGCTTAGAATCTAATGAAGGAGATGACATACAACTTTATACATACAAGATTAGAAATGATTTTTTTCTAGAAGGTGAGAAGGAAGTAAGGGAAACCAGGTGGTAGAAGTGAGGAGGGAGGGCATTCTAGGCACAGAAGACATTTAGCCAAAAGGTCCATGGAGTCAGGGACCAGCAAGAAGGCTAGTTGGGTAGATCCATTGAGTACATGGAGTCAAGTAAAGTATAAGAAGACTGGAAAAATAGAAAGGGACTGGGCTGTGAGGGGATTTGAAAGACAAATGTGCTTCTTCACTGAACAACACTGCCCACTTTCATCTCTATTATAACTCCCAGCCCTATATCTGTAAAATCATAGAATCTTCAATTTTGAAATAACTTTAGAGACAACCTTGTCAAAATTTCTCTTGTAACAAGTCCTGCTACTCTGCCTTGGCTATAGCTTTAAAATTTCTCTTGCAACAAGTCCTGCCACTCTGCCTTGGCTATAGCTTTATCTATAGATAGTCTGAACATCTATATGGACATGGATGGATAGATTGATAGCTAAATGGATAGACTGATAAACAGATGGATAGACAGATTGATTGATAGGCAGATAGATAGTAAATCCATCAAATGAGTCAAGTATAAAGAGCAGAGCATGAAGCTATTTCTGTTCCCTCTGAGATGGAGGGGAGGGGGACCCTCAGCACATTCCTGCAAAGAGTATGATGAGCAATGATTGTGTTCACTTAATATCAAATGTTCAAAATCTGTAGGGGGAGGCAGAATAGAATAGGATTGTTTACCAGTTATAATTGAAGATGCAAAGAGGCCGTGAGAAGAGACAAGCCTGAGATGAAGCAACTTTGAGTACTAGAAAGATTCCGCGTACAGGGGAGGCAAGACACTGGATATGCAGGAAGAAGATATCATTCAAATTCCAGCTCTGTCACTTGTTACCTGTGTGACCTTGGACGACAAGTAAAGTGATACATCAACATGATTATCAACCACAACTACTACAACTACTACTACTACTACTACTACTACTGCTACTACTACTGCTACTACTACCACTACCACTACTACCACTACCACCACTACTACTTACATAACTCTTTTAGGTTTGCAACATTCTCTCTTTTTATATCTCTATTTCCTTATCTATAAGATGATAGGGCTAGATTTGATGACTTCTTGGATCCCTCACAACTCTAAGTCCTTGAACTCTACTTGTACTAAGAAGAACATAGGATTTAGACGTATGGAACTACAGTGATCATCTAGCCTAGCTCTTCATTTTAGAAATTAGGAAACCAGATATGTTAAGTGATTTGCCCAAGGTCATATAGGGAATTAGTAGCAGAACTTTGATTTGAACCCTGCTCCTCTGGCTCTAAATTCATTCCTGTGTCTATGTTTCCTCATCAGAAAGAAGGCAGAATAGTTCTGTTACTTGAGATAGAATTTGGGTGGATGGATAGGAATTATTGAAAATTGAGTTTGAGTTGAATTCAAGGAAGAATATTGCAACAGTTCCTAAAGCACTACTCTCATCATATCTCTCTGCTGATCAAAAACCTGCAATGACTACCATTGCCTTCAAAATCAAGTCCAAACTTGCTAGTATAAAGTTCAAGACCATGCATTATCTGCTTGAATTTTATCTCACTTTATCTCATGCTATTTCTATTCACCTACTATACTTTCTATCTTACACGGGTTACTCACCATTTCCAAAATATTCTATACTTTCCTTTGCACATTTGCTCTATGAAGAGAAAGGTGAAGAAAGATTAGAGGTAGTTAAGTGGAGTAATACATTGATTGCTGTATTAGTAATCAGGAATAAATGAGTTCAAATCCTGACTCAGACCTTACTATGAAGCTTAAGGACAATTTACTCAATGTCTTGACCTCAGTTTCCTCATCTGTAAAATGTGGATAGTAATAGCAGCTGCCTCATGGGACTATAGTGAATATAAATAAGGTTATATAAAGAAGGACATTGCCAACTTTTAAGATGTTTTATAAATGATGGTTCTTATTACAATCAGAATATCTTTCTGACATCTCACCTATACTGAGCCTACCCATTCATCAAGGCATTTCATAACTGAAATGTCACCTTCTCTGTGAAGTTTTCTAGCTAGGTCTCCTTCCTTTAAACTTTCATAGCAGTTGCTTTGTGCCTTTCTTACACACTTATTTTCAATTATACATTAGAGTCAGCAGTGTGGCATATTGTGTGAAATGCTGACCTTAGAATCAGAAAGACCTAGAGTCAAATTCTGAGCCTGACACATGTTGGTGTTGATACTATGGGCAAATCAATCAACTTCTCAGTGCCCCAGGCAACTCTTTAAGAATCTAAGTTAAAAAAGACTTTTGTTGATCTGTATAAGTGGAAGGAATTACAGCACTGAGAATTCCAAATAAAGATGAAATCACAGATTGAAACTGGAAGGAAAGTTATTTTTGTACATATCCCATTTCTCCTAATTTCTAAGTCCCTTATGCGTAGTAATTGTTTATCCTTGTATCTGTTTCAGAGCTTAGTTCAGCAACTTGCATATTGTAAACAATAAATACATATTGATTGAACTGCTGAATTATGGTTCCCCAAGAACGGACTGGCTACCTTATTAGGGAGTGAATGCCTCACCATCAGGCATGTTCAAAAAGAGGCAGTAAATGTAGTGGAAAAATTACTGAACAAGAAGTTGAGGGACCTCCCCTATAGTACTGGATCGGTCTTGTGATAGTCATGTGACCTGGAAACACAGACTTAACCTTTATGAGTCTCAGTTTCATCATCTGTAATATGAGAATAGTGATAATTGCCTTGCCTAGCTTGCAGAATTATTGGTAAGATAAAAAGAACTAAATTTGGAAGAACTTAGATAATTGTAAAGTACTCTAAAAAATAAGAGGCAATGGTGTAGAATGAGTAGATAGCTAGCCTTGAAGTCAAGAAGACTTGGGTTTAAATCCTGGCTCTGGTATGCACTTGCTGTGTGATCTTAGGAAGTTAACACCTCAGTGCTCTGGGCCAATCTCTAAGATTATGAATTACAGAGGAAGTCCCAATCTGCATTGGTAGAGAAGGCTTCTACATCAGGGGTTTCCTATATGAATGAAATCATTCAGTCTTTATCCCTATCCTACTATGCAAATAATAATTTTAATTAGTCACTAAATTATTAAATATTATTGATTACTTATTAATAATATTAATAGTAAATAGTATAACTAATAGATAGTATCACTATGTCCCAAACCAAGTTCTTTACCTCAAAAATCTGTTCAGCCCTATGATTTCACTTTTATTGTTAAAATAATGCCACCCTTTGCCCTGCCTTTGATATTTCATAACTTTAAATTTATCTTTGACTGTTCTCTCTCACCTATAATATCTATGACTATAATATCTAATATCAAACTTGATATCTTTCATTCTTCTCTATATTCCTATCACCAACACCCTAGTTCAGGGATTCATTAACATTTCTTTGGACCATTTCATTGATCTTTCAACAGGCCTTTTCCCCTTCACTCTCCTTTATCTCATTCATTCTGGGCTGTCTCCAGTCATCCTGATGAATATCTGGTCACCGGACCCAGATGGCTCAGGAGGAGAAAGTGAGGTTGGTGACCTTGCACAATCCTCCCTCACTGAAAATAAAGTCAAGTGCAAGTCATGTCATCATTTCTCTGATGTCATAGTCCTCTTTGAAAATGGAGGATGAACACAATCTCATCCACATTTCATCACTCTGCCAATCTCCTCTTCCTTGTACACATATCTGATTAAAGCCCTCAAAAATCTTCAGGTTCTGCTTATGATCTATTGAGTAGAGTTTAAAATCCTTCATATGATTTGCAAGTCCCCCTTAATACCTCTCCCTTCCACTTAGTCTATACCTGCATACAGTAAGTACTTAATATGTGGTATTTGGATTAAATATGTTGTGTTCAACAATAATGGGAAATTCATGCATTTGTTGGGAGATTGGGATAGCTAGCTACTAAGGTTCCTATCAATTCAAAGATCCTTTGAGCATGGATTTCTGCCTGTCAATTCACTCCCTCTTCACCTTCACCATTTAGAATCTCTAATTTCCTTCAAAGCTCAGCTGATCTCCCAGCTATTAATAACTGCTTATTAAAATTACCCTGCATTTATGTTGCAAATGTTTGAATATATATATATATATATATATGTTTATGTATAATATGTATGCATGTAAATATATGTATGCATATGCATGTTTATTCTTTATTAATATATTTGCTTTTTATTCAGTCATTTATCTGTTTATTTATTTGCTTTATTTGTGTTGTCTCTCCCAGTAGAATATAAACTCTTGGAAGGTAGAAACTCTTGTCATTTTTGTCTTTATACTGCCAGCAAATAGCAAAGTGTCTCACACATAGTGTATAATTAATGCTTTCTTAATTGTTTGATTGAATGCTCCCTATTCCTGCTCCCAACAATGTTTGTCTCTTGTTTCATCCCACATAGTTTTTTTTCCCTTTATCCAAATCATGAAGCCAAGTGAGTGACTAAATCAAACTTGATACAGAAATGGAAAATCTGACCGTAAGCTGTCTGCTCATCCTTTCTTTAGCCTTTCCTTGCAGATATACAACATATTTTGCTTTTTTCTCGAGTGAACAAGCATTTATTAAGAGCCTACTATGTGCCAAGCACTGATTTAAGTGCTAGGAATACAAAATATAAAAAAGAGTTACTGCCAGAAAGAAGCTCACAATCTAAATTGGGTTTAGGGCGACAACATGTGAGCAATTATTTATAAACGTTTAGGGTATACATAGGACCACTTGTAGATAATCTTAGAGGGGAGGCACAAATATTACAGCTTCTTGTAGACAGTGTGATTTTAGATGGAACTTGAAGGAAAATAGAACTTAAAAGTGAGGAAGGAGAGAATTCCATACATGGGACATAACAAGTGAAAATTCATGCAATCAGGAGGGTCTTGTGTGAGAAGCTGCTAAAAGGCCAATGCTCTTGATCCTAGAACCCATAGAAGTGAGTAAAAAGCCTGTAAAGGTAGGAAGGAGTCAAGTTAGGAGGGCTTTATGACAAATAGAGGATTTTATATTTGATCCTTTAAGTAATAGGGAACTATCAGAGTTTAAACTAAACAGAAAAGGGTCAGGTCTATACTTTAGGAAAATCATTTTGATAGTCAAGTGGAAGATAGACTGGAGTAGGGAGAGACTTGGAGCAGGGAGACCTGAGGTGACTGCAATTTTGTAGCCATGAGCTGATGAGGGTCTACAGCAGAGTGTTTGCCATATCTGAGGAGAGAAGGGGAATATATACAAGAGGTGTTATGAAGATGAACTTTGTAGGATTTGACAATAGATTGGATATAAGGGGTGAGAGAAAGTAAAGAATTGAGAATGACACCTAGGTTTTAAGCCTGGTGACTAGGAGGCTGGTGGTTCCATTTAGAGGGACAGGGATGTTTAGAAGAGGGAAGAATTTAGTGGGAGAAATAATGAGTTTACTTCTGGAAATATTAGTATATGTGACATCCAGTTTGAGATGTCCAACAGGCAGTTGGAGATGCACGAGCAGAGGTCAGAGAACATGTTAAGATCAGAGAACCAACTGCATAGAGATAACAATTGAAGCCATAAGAGTGGATGAGATCACCAATTAAAAAAGCAAAGAGAGAGAGGAGAAGAGAGTCAAGGTCAGACCTTGAAGGATATCCACAGTGAGTGTGCACAGTTTAGATGAAGATTCCTCAAAGGACACTAAGAAAGAACTGATGTTTTCACTTCTCTGGTGAGCTCAGATTTTCATCCCAGAAGGGAAGTGCACCAGTACCAAAGCTTTCCCAAGGGAGAAATGGCAGATTCCTTCGGTTGGCAACGTCTTTACAATTCTCCCTTATGGAGGAAATTGGCAATTCAAGCCCTCCGTGGAAAATCAATTGGAGGTGCCAAAGAGCCCAGATTGTTTGTTTCCATGCCTCTTCCTGAAATATTTTAAAGGAAGGTTGTCAATGAGCATGGAATTGCATTTTCTACTTCAGGACTTAATTTTCTAAAGTGCTTAACTGGTTCTCCTGCTGCTGTTTCTTCTAGAAATACCTGCTTTTAGAGTGATGTCAGTGGCACCAGTCATCAGAAAGCAGCATACATTATGGGGTAACAGATAATGTCTTTCCATTAAGTCCAGAAACAAAAACAAACACTGCAATTCTGCCTTCCTATCAGCACTATTAAACAGACAGTTCATTGACTTATTATTAGTGGCCAGACTATATTTTTGCCTTCAACTGTTATTCTCAGGGGAAAGAGAAAATAACAACAAAACTTCTTTTCACCTCTGCTCTGAAATGGTACCAAAATGTTTTAAATGTAAGGTTTTCTACTGTGTAGAAATAATGCATCTCTGGCAAAATTTTCTCCCAAAACTATTTATTCTATGTAGTCAAAACTGTAGTAAGGAGATTTTACAGTGACTCATAGGATAAAAGCAGTGACCAAGAATGGGCAGAAAATCCCCCTGGTAAGGTAGACAGGGGACAATTAAGCATGGGATGTGAGTAGAACCCTTATGGAACCAGCCTTCAATAACTTTCTCCCACCACTACCCCATCTTCAAGCTCATTCATTTCTCTGTTCTTTTCCCTTCTAGTGCTGCTTCTGCTGGAGCTTCTCATGTTTCTACTGTTGCTGTTGTTGATACTACTACTACTACTACTACTACTACTACTACTACTACTACCACCACCAACATTACTACTACTGCTACTATTACCACTACTACCTAACATTGATATAGCACTTTTAGCTTTGAAAACAGTCACACACACACATATTCAGCATAGGGTATGAAGTCATACCAATGAATAACAAAACATTATAAAATCCCTATGGCATCATCACTTTATTGGACACAGGATTATGGCTTAAAGAGATTTTAGATATCATTTAGTTTGATCCCTTCATTTTATAGACAAGGAGGTATTGAATGACATACCCAATGTTTGAACTGAGAGGAAAGCTTCCAGTCTCCTATCCCATCTCAGGTAAAAATTAATCTGTATTACATTAAATTATTAAATTCTTGCTCAGGAGAGAAAGGGCATATCTGAATCTAGAGGTTCTTTCCATGAGTTCTAAATTCACCTGTGGCTACAAAATTCTCTGATTTGGTAGTTGGATGACTGAATAACAGGATCATAGAATTTCAGTTAGAATGGACTTAAGAGACCATCTGGTTTGATCCATTTTCACAAAAGAAGACCCATTATGGCCTACCCACAAGTGGTTAGTCAGTTTTTACTTAAGGCCTTCCAATGAAGTCTTCTTCAGTAGTAGTCCATTCATAAATATTATTCTAAGTAGTAAGAAAAGATTCCCCCTACCAATATCAAGTCTAAACATGTCTCTTGCAATTTGCACCTATTTTTGTCCTCTTAAGCAAAACAGAACCAGTATAATCCCTTTTCTACATGACAGCCTTCAAAGACTTGAACATAGCTGTTATGAACCCTTTTTCTTCCCCCAAGGTTTTTCTTCTTCTGCAGGGTATGATCCCAGATTATTCAACTCGTCATCATAGAACACTTTAAGTGCCTTCGCTATCCTGATTCCCCTCCTTTGATGTTCTAGAGCTAATCAATGTCCATTCCTAATTTATAAAACCTGGAATGCACCCAACATTCTAGATGAGATCTGACTGGAGCAATGGGCAATGGGATCATTTCTTCCTTATGCTTGGAACCAATGCTTCTGTTAATGCAGTCCAAGATCAAATCAGCTTCTCTGGGTTTCTATATCAGATGATTAATTCATACAGGTTCCAAATTTTCTTTAGACAAACTGCATAATGAGCATGTTGCCCCATCCTGTATTTGTAGAGTCAACTTTTTGAACCCAAGCATAAGGCTTCATATTTATTCCTAATAAATTTTATCCTCTTAATCAAAGAACTGATTTATAGGAAGTTCATTGAATTTGCCCATTCAACTGTTTAGCCAACACACATAATCTAAGTGAAATAATGAACACAAGCACTCATATATTCAGCTTGTTAAATTATACTACAGAGAAGAATATGAAGGAAGTGCTCAGTGTGAGAGTCATATGTTTATACATTGATGGCCTTAAGGAAAAAGATGTAAAGATGAAGTCTGGGCTACAATATTGAAATGCACAGCCCTGAGGCCACATGTGGCTTTCTAGGTCTTTGGATGTAGCCTTTGGACTGAGTTCAAGTTTTACAGAACAAATTCACTTATTAAGGTACATTGTTCTTTAAAGTTTGAGTTCACTCAAGAGGTCATATTTGAGGACCTAGAAGGTTACATACGGCCTCAAGGCTGAAGGTTCCCCACCCCTGCATAAGAGTAACAGAAATGGTCCTTCCACTTTTCATGATGTAGATGAACTGGGGCAGAAACCCCAGAGCTTTAGGGGCACACGTCTTTCGCTGACCCTAAGAAATGAATATCAAAAAGTCAAAAGGCCACACTTAAGGATCTAGAAGGCCACAGGTTCCCCACCCCTGTGGATAATGATTAGTGAAAATGATAGATTGGAAGTCAGGAGAGATTCAGGTTCAAACCAAGTCTCTGCTAATTACTAGCTTTGAGACTAGTTTCTATATCACTAGAATACAGAAAGTCATAACCATAATTCCAACCTCAAAGTGCTGCTTGTGAGCATGAGATAACTTACAAAACATGTAAAAAGTAATTGACTATCTATAGACATGCCAGTTCTTCTTATTATTCAATTATATTTCATTTTGATCACATATGAATTCTGACACATGGTGAGAAAGTAATTTAACCCTATTCTGCACAAAATGTAACTGTTCTATGGTACCAATCTTGGTGGACATACATAAACAGTGTTCTCCACTTGAAAGACTCTAGGAAAATATATGTATTTTTATCAACCCTTGTTGTTGAGGTTCATCTCCAGTAGGGCTCATTTTTCTTATGGTTTAGCAGTAGAGAAAGAATTCTTAAGCATGAGTTGCCATCTGCAATCCCTTCCAAGAATTAGATTCTGTTATTCCAGGATGTCCTGATCATCTTCTTCCAAAATTTCTTTCTACTGAAGGTTTTACCTTTAACTGGAAAATACTTCTAGATGAAGTTGAAAGAACAGAGTTTAAAAGCTCACTTGAAATTTAACATTAACAAAACCAAGATCATGGCAACTGGTCCCATCAATTTCTGGCAAATAGAGGGAGAAGAAATTAAAAGTTTTAGATTTTATATTCTTGAGTTCAAAGATCACTGCAGAGGGTGAGTGCAGCTGTAAAATTAAGTGATGCTTGCTCCTTAGAAAGGTACGGCAAATCTGAACAATATACTAAAACAGCGACATCACATTGCCAACAAAGGTCCATTTAGTCAAAGTTATTTTTTTCCAGTAGCAATGAATGGCTGTGGGAAAAAGCTGAATACTGTATCATTTATGCTTTAAAATTGCAGAACTAGAGAAGACTTTAAAGAGTCCCTTGAACAGCAAGGAGATCAAATAAGTCAATATTTAAAGAAATTAATTCAGAATACTCATTGGAAGGACAAATACTAAAGCTGAAGTTTTTAAATACTTTGGTCACATAATGAGAAGATGGAATTCATTGGAAAAGACCTAGATGTTGGGAAAGGTTGAAGGCTAAAGGAAAAGGAGATAGTGTGGGATAGATGGACAGTGTCATGAAATCAACAACCATGATTTGGACAGTCTTTTGGAGATAGTGGAGAACAGAAAAGTCTGGTGTGCTATAGTCCATGGATGGAGTCATGAAAAGTCAGATATGACTGAATTACTAAGCAACAACAATGTTGAAAATATTCTCTATGCCTCTAAAGCTTTTAGTTACTTGCCAAAACTTCATAATCCCTAGAGATATATTCCATATCCTGTCTTTCATCTGTCCTTTCAGATACCACCATAAGTAAATTGTATTTACCGGGTTTCACAAGACTGAATCCTCATTCCAGACATGCAGTAGACTTTTTTAAAATTAATACTAAGTCCAGTAATATTTGCCTTAGTATCTATCAACAGATATTTGTGAGCAAGGATATTTTCCTCTTTGTCCTCTGACACTTATCCTATGTTTAGTCATCTGGAAAGTCAGGTTGTACTGAACTCACATATGACACTAGCTTCATTACCTCCCTCTTTACCCCACCCCCCTATCAGCTTAGATGGAAGTAGAGCAACACCAAATCTCTTCAGATCTTAATTGGACTGGTTAATGAAGCCTCTTGCTCCTGGGCTCCAATGGGCACACATGATTGCCTTTTCTTTTCTTCTCTTTGGAAGTCTTTACTTTCAAAGCTTTATGGATAGGAAAGATGAAATAAAGAAGAGTGCCCTGAAGGTATTAATGGAAAGAGAAGTGTTGAGTGGTAAAGGTTTTCTTAAATATTTGAAAAAAATGAATGTAGTGAATGAATGGGAACAAACTTGATCTAGATATCTGCCATGTTTGAGGAATATACTCATGATTAATTTAACAATCTGGTTATAGTTTTTATAAAGAAGTTGCCCAAGGAAAGCACAAGACAAGAACTTGCTGTGCCCAGGTACCCTATCTTGGGGCTGCTCAATTGTATTAGATGTTTGTCCAAGTATAAATCTTTAGAAACACAGCATTTTACAAATCACTACTTTTTAATCAGATTACCAGCCCCTCAGAGGCAGTAGAATCATTTTGTAAGAGATCTCAACACAAAGCTAAGAAGAGAGACAAGAGATCTTTGAAAATTTCAACTAAGCAAAATATGCCTGGCATGGCCAAAAAATCTTTCCTCCAAGTTCATAAAATAGAATTCAGAGACTTCAAGTCTATAGGAAAAATGGCATGTGTTTCAAAAAATAACTTTAATTAGAAATGTAAGAACCTAGAAGTGACTCTTTAAAAAATTGGAAAGTTGACAAGTACTTAATCAGAGTAATTAGAGGAATAGACTTGTGAACTTCAAGTACTAACCTCAACTAATCCCTGGAGTCTTGGGCAAATGGTAAGCCAGGAGGTGAGCCTAAACCTTAATAAACCCAACTTCCATGGAGAGAAAAGTATTCTCATGTAAATCAGGTAACATATATAATAATCTGAGATTATGGAGGGCAGAAGGGCATAGAACAGAGGTGGGAAACCTGTGGCCTTGGGGCCACATGTAGCCTTCTAGGTACTTGGATGCAGCTTTTTGACTGAGTCCAATTTTTACAGAACAAATCCTTTTATTAAGGAAATGTGTTCGGTGAAGTTTGGATTCAGTGTAAGGTTGCACTTGAGAACTTAGAGGGCCACATGTGGCCTTGAGGTCACAGGTTCCCTGCCCCTGGCATGGAGTCTAGAATATGAAGCGACACTGGGGCAGTTCATGTAATTTGGTTTGATTTTAGAAAAACTGCACACGTTGCTCTGCAGGCAACTGAGAACACAATTTGAATCTAAAATTCTTCTCCCCCTCAAATTCTTTTCAAAGCCAGATATCCATTGCATAAAAAGAAGTCAGAAATCCTCAATTCTAGAGCTCCTTCCCCTTTTACACATGACATGTGACTATATTTTCTTGCTGTCCATCATGGAACAATAATAACAGCTAATATTTATGTGGCATTTCACATATAGTATCACACTTAACATTTACAACCACCCAGGGAGGTAATCCTCACTTTACAGACAAGGAGGAAACTAAATCAGATGGAGGTGAAGTCACTTGCCCATGGTATTATGACTACTAAGCATCTAAAGAAGAATTCTGTCCATCTTTCTGACTTCAAGGCTAGTACTCTATTCACTGTACCGCATGGAGTCTGAGTCCATGAATCCAATTGGGAAAATAATTTACTTCCTTATTTCAATATGTATTTTTCTTGACAATCCTATTTTTTAAAAAGTTTATGTATTTAAAAACTTTATTTTGAAAAGTGGCTCATAGGCTTTATCAGACTGCCTAATGGGTCCATGACCCAAACAAATATTTGACCTTGACAAAGGATCAACTTTTCATTTCTTCAAGGCTTTAAGATTGTTCTTGGGTTGGGAATGGGAGGTGAGAGAAAAGGAAGGGTCAACCACAAAGTCCCTAAGTGTTTTGACTTTGTTTTAGGTTGCCAGTTTCCTAGAAGATGTCACTTTTTCCCCCTCATGGACATCTAGACATTGCTATCCCAACAATTTCTAGCCCTCTGATGTAGCCCTATGCAATGTAACCCTATTGCTCCTACCAGCCCCACCCCCAGAGTCCTATGCTATGATACTCATCTCTGGGGAAATAGTGTCTCCTCCACCTAGAGTCCCATTCAAAATTCTGAAAGGGTACATCCAGATCTTTCTGGTGAGTAGGCCTCCTCCTTTTCTAGCACTATAACCATGATTGGACTGAATGTCCTTTTCAATGTCTTCCCTCCCTTGAATATCTGCTATGCAACCATTGTCCACATGTAGTTCCATATCTATTCCTTTCTCAGGAATATCCCAGGGCTATTTGGGAAATGGATTTGGAGATCTCAAAGCTTAAAGACAGATGGGGTAGGGGGTGAGTTGGCAATGAATTTTGGCCAATTGACTGGGATCTTTGCCTGTTTTAGGAGACTTTCAATTCTTGACAGCAACAGTAGATAAATTTTAAGTCACAGATCTTTTGATCTCTGTCCCTGTTTCAAGATTCCATTGCTCTCCATGTGCAATTTGGGGCTGGATCTGCTAATTTTTGTTTTCCTTTAATGCCATGAAGGTCACACATTTTGGTGCAGGCATGTGATGACATCAAAGTAGGTGGAAGTCTGAGCCCTCTTCAGGAAACCTTGAGACCTCTGTTGGGCTGGGCTAACTATTGAGTATCATAGATTCCCTTCATGGCCAAATCCTACCAGGCCTTTATTGGGTCAAGCCATAACATTAACAAGTTCAAACAAAGCAGTACTCCAGACTAATTACTTAGGTAAGCTTTGGAAGTGGGGTGGGATGCCTTGGAATTTTATGGCATCATTTGAAAAGGAGCCTGCCACAAAGGGAAGGGAAATGGGTCTCCAAGAGAATACTCTATTGAGCCTTTCAGCTGATTCCACAATTTTTACCTGCGGCACTACATTTTGATTCAATGGACTGCTGATACTTAAAACAGTTAGCATCACAGCAGAACCGTATTTTCATATTAAAGCAACTATTATACTCCTCCCCAGATACTACTTTCACTCCCATTTATATCTTTCAAAGATCATAGGGGACTCAAGCAGGAAGGAGAAATACACATTCCAGTTTAGTTGGAGCTCCTAAACCTTATGATGTCCTTTGGGGTATCTCAAGAGGGAGGGAGTGTTTGGCAGCAGCTCTGGGAAGCTTAATTAGAACTCCACCCACCATCCCACCAAGTATCTCTGATAAACCCAGTTTCACTGGGATTCAGTTTAAAGATATTTTGTAAGAATTATAGACTTTCACCATTGGAAGGAACCTTCTAGGCCCTCTAGTCCAATACATACTTAAAAAGTAATTCTTACTACAACATAAATGCTAAGTGGTTCTCTAGCCTCTGCTCTACAATCTTCAGGGAAGGGAGCCCCACTTTTTGATGTAGCCTATTCCATTTCTAGATAGCTTGAATGGTTAGGAAGCTTTTCCTGACTTCAAACTTAAATTTTAGGTCTCTCTGTAACTTCCACTCATGGCTGTTAATTCTAATTATTAGGGTCAAACAGACCAAATATCACCATAGGATAATCCTTCAAATACTGTAAGATCAATATCTTGCCTTTCCCTAAGTTTTCCATTCTCTAGGAGAATCCAACCTATTTCCTTCAAATAACATCTAAATGTCATAGAATTCATACAGCCCTTCATCAGCCTGGCTGTCTTCCTCTGAACATGTTCCAATTTATCAATGTACTTGCCAAACCCTGACACCCCAGAACTGAACACAAGACTCCAGACAGGATCTGACCAGGCAAAGTGCAGAGGGATTATTTCTTCCTTATTTCTGGTGTTGGGGAAAAGTCAGCAACAATCAAGAGCCTATGTCTTTTTTAAGTCCGCCAAAGATCTCACTAACACTTTTATATCATACTTTTTAATGCCATATCATATAGGAGGGACATCAAAGGGGGTGTAGTCTGTGGCACAAGTAGTAGGGAAAGTGAATTCCTTTTTCAGGCAGTTTTTACACCTCCACCTTCCCATTTTCTTTCTTCAATGTCATTGCTCCCTGAGCAATCTGAGAACTTTCTTCTCTGAGATTTCTGCCCGTTCCAGGAGCCTTTCCAAATGAACTGGTGAGATCAATACCAGAAAAAAAGTGTGTAGAGACCAGGGGAAAAATGCACCAAATTTATTTACAATTTACCCGATTCTCCTACTGCTTCCTTTTCCTTCTATATCGTTCCTAGGGATCTCTTTCTTCCTCCCATCTCAGACAAATTCATCCCTTCTACCTCTAAAAGAGAGTAAGTTTAGTCCAAAAGGACTAAAATCCTGCCTCTTCCATGACCCGATACTCAGAAGAAAAGGAGAAAAACAAACTCAGGTACTTGTTGTCCAACTCTTATAACTGGTCTCCAGTTTGTCTCTAGATGACAGAGTAAGGGTTTCTTCCCCTCTTTGAAACAAGCTAGGCATATAAATAATAGAACCATAGCTTCAAAGATGGAAAGCATCAGAGGTCATCAAATCTACTACCATACTCTTGCAGATGAAGAAACTGAGGCCTGGAGAAACTGAGGCAAAGTGTTTACTCAGGATCATATAGCTAGTCAGGGTCGGAAGCAGGATTCAAAACCAGGTCTTCCTTACTCCAAGTCCAGTTCTGTCCACTGGACCACATGGTCTCTGACAGCACAAATATTTCCTAAGAGCATCTGTCCCAATTCAGCAAGATATAATTACCCAAGTTTAATAAGGAAAGGTGATGGGACTACATATAGATCATGGATAAATCCTAGCTACCTTTTCAGCAGGCTCACTAACTCAATGTAAAAATATTTAATTTCTACTTTATTTGAATAAGCCCCCAGAGCCACTATCACAGATCTCCTCCTCCATATTCATACACCAAAGGATGTTACCTT
>CM053772.1:39910621-39928448 GCA_028658325.1 Potorous gilbertii | reverse complement strand
GGTGTTATTTTCTTCAGCATTTTTTTGGGTCTCCTTTATCAAGGTATTGACCCATTTTTCATGCTTTTCTTGCATCTCTCTCATTTCTCTTCCCAGTTTTTCCTCCACCTGTCTAACTTGTTTTTCAAAATCCTTTTTGAGCTCTGCCAAGGCCTGAGCCCATTGGTTATCTATTTCAGATGTTTGGGATACAGAGGCCTTGATTCTTATGTCTTTACCTGATGGTATGCAGTTTTCTTCCTCGTCAGAGAGGAAGGGTGGAATCATCTTCTCAAGAAAGTAACCATCTATGGTCTTAGTTTTTTTCCCTTTTCTGGGCATTTTCCCAGCCAGTTACTTGACTTCTGAGAGTCCTCTCCACCCCTGGCCTAGATCTGCCTAGCTAGCGCTTTGGGTCTGAGATTCAAATACTGCTCCCCAGCCTCAGGGCTTTTGGCTGCTAGCCAGCTGCTATTCAGGGTAAGATTAAATCAGGTTCTCAGGTGGGGACAGGGCCACCTCCCAAGGTCAGTTCCCTCAGGGGGTTTATGTAGAGACCTTCTGTAATGGAGCTACTGCTGAGCTCCTACCTGCTCTGGGAGCCTCTGGCTGCCCACTGTCTCTGCCAGTGCATCCCGAGGGGGCCCGAGTCATGGAGTCACCCTGCTCCCCTCTCAGCCCATCCAGACGTCTCTTTCACTGACCTGTGCATCTGTGGGTGGAGGGACATTCGTGGCCACTGGAGATTCTGTCCCTGAAGCCTGCTCGGATCTGCTGGCTCCTCTCAGTGCCATGCAGCCAGGGCAGGGCTGGGCTCCGCTCCCATCCAACATGCAATGGACCTTTGGGATCAGTTTTTCAGGGCTCTCTGGAACAGAAATCTCCTTCCCCCCATTGCTGCGCAGCTCCACTGTTCCAGAATTTGTTGGGAGTTCTTTTTATAGATAATTATGGGCTGTGGGTTCAGAGCTAGCATGTGTGAGTCTTTCTACTCCGCCATCTTGGCTCCTGAATGAGGTTTTTCAAAGCTGTTTTCCTTCATGTTATTGTTGTAACCATCACATAAACTGTTCTCCTGGCTCTGATAATTTCTTTGGTTCATACAAATATTTTCATGTTTGTTTGTTTTTTCCCAGAATTGGTCATTTAAAATTTTTTTTTGTTATAAATACGTTTGTTGTAAGGGAAGACTTTTATTCAGGGGTGCTGTAGTATGTCAGAAATTTTATTCTTTTTTTATTAATTAATTGATTTGTTCTCAGTTTTCTACAATCACTTCCATAGATCTTAGATTTTCTCCCCTCCCCTTCACTCTCCTTCCCCCTTAACTCCCCTCTCCCTCCCCTGAACAGTATACAATCTTATATGGGTTCCACACATACATTCTTAGCAAATACATTTTCACTTTGGTCATATTGCATGGAAGAATTAAAATGAAAGAGAGAAACCTTGAGAAAAAACAAAACAAAACACACAAGAAAATAGTCTGTTTCATTCTGCAATCCAATCCCATAGTTCTTTCTCTGGATGTGGATGTCATTTTGCCTCCCAATGCCACTGGGAAACTTTTAGGTCCTTGCATTGCTGTAAAGGGCTAAGTTTACCAGTAAAATTCTTCACACACTGTGGTTATTGCTGTGTACAACATTTTCCTGGTTCTGCTCCTTTCACTTAGCATCAGTTCATATAAGTCCTTCCAGGCCTCTCTGAAGTCTTCCTGTTTATCATTTCTTATAGCAATAATATTACTTTACATTAATATACCACAACTTGTTCAGTCAGTTCCCAATTGATGGGCATCCCCTTGATTTCCAGTTCTTGGTCACCACAAAGAGAGCTGCTATACATATTTTAGTACATGTGGGACCCTTTCCTATTTCAATGATCTCTTTGGAATACAGTCTTAGGAGCAATGATGCTGGACTAAAGGGTATGCACATTTTTGTAGCCATTTGGGCATAGTTCCAAATTGCTCTCTGGAATGGTTGGATCTGCTCACAGCTCCACTTGCAATGAATTAGGGTTCCAACTTTCCCACATCTTCTCCAGCATTTATCATCTTCCTGTTTTGTCATGTTAGCCAATCTGATAGGTGTGATGTGGTACCTCAGAGTTGTTTTGATTTGCATCTCTCTAATTAATAGTGATTTAGAGCATTTTATCATATGACTATAGCTAGATAAATTTCTTTCTCTGAAAACTGCCAGTTTGTATCCTTTGACCATTTGTCAATTGGGGAATGATTTGTATTCCTGTAAATTTGACTCAGTTCTCTATATATGTTAGAAATGAGGCCCTTACACAGACACTAGTTATAAAAATTCTTTTCCAGTTTTCTGCTTCCCTCTTAATCTTGGTTGAATTGGGTTTGTTTGTGCAAAAGTTTTTCAGCTTAATGTAACCAAAATTATCCATTTTGTTCTTCATAATGTTCTCTGTCTCTTGTTTCATCGAAAGTTTCTCCATTCTTCATAAAACTGACAAACACACCATTTCTTGCACTCCTAATTTGTTTATAGTATCAATCTTTATACCTAGATTATGTGTCTATTTGGACTTTATTCTTGTGTATGGTTCCAGGGTTTGGTGTGTGTTCAATTTCCATCATACTGTTATCCAGTTTTCCCAGCAGTTTTTGTCAAGCAGTGAGTTTTTCATGATTGCTTCTTTGTAATACAATGACATTTCTTTTTATTAATTCCCTTGATATTCTGGACCTTTTGTTCTTCCAGATGAATTTTGTTATTATTTTTTTCTAGTTCTAGAAGATAATTATCTGGTAGTTTGATTGTTATGGAACTGAATAAATAAATTAATTTATGTAGAATTGTCATTTTTATTGTATTACTTCAGCCTACCCATGAGCAACTGATATTTTTCCACTAACTTGTATCTGACTTTTTTGTGTCAAAACTGTTTTGTAGTTGTATTCATATAATCCCTAGGTTTGTTTTTGGCAGGTAGACTCCCAGATATCTAATAGTGCCTACCGTAGCTTTAAATGAGGTTTCTCTTTCTGTCTCTTGCTGTTGAGCTTTGTTGATAATATATAAAAATAAAGATGATTTATGTGGGCTTATTTTGTAACCTGCAACTTTGACAAAGTTGTTTATTTCAAGAATTATTTTTTACTTGATTCTCTGGGATTCTCTAATTATATCATCATATCATCCACAAAGAGTGATAACTTAGTTTCTTCTTTTCCTATTCTAATTTATTCAAGGTCTTTTTCTTCTTTTATTGCTAAAGCTAATATTTCTAGTATCATATTGAGTATCAGAGATCATAATGGACATCGTTATTTCATCCCTGATCTCATTGGAAATGCATGTAGCTTATCTTCATTACATGTAATGCTTGCAGATGATTTTAGGTAGATAAGTGCTTATTATTTTATGGAAGCCTCCATTTATTCCTATGTTCTCCAGTGTTTTCAATAGGAATTGGTGTTGTATTTTGTCAAAAGCTTTGTATCAATTGAGATAATCATATGGTTTCTGTGAGTTGTATTCTTGATATGATCAATGATACTGATAGTTTTCCTAATTTTGAACCAGCCCTGGTACAAATTCTACTTGATCATAATATATTATTCTTGTTATAAGTTGCTGTACTCTTTTTGCTAATACTTTATTTAAAATATTTGCATCTATATTCACTAGAGAAATTGCTCTATAATTATTTTTCTTGGTTTTGACTCTTCCTGATTTAGGTATCAGAACCATATTTGTATCATAAAAAGAATTTAGTAGGACTCCACCAATTTTCCCAAATAGTCTATACATTATTGGAATTAACTGTTCTTTAAATGTTTGATACAATTCACTTGTAAATCCATCTGGCTATTTTGGATATTTTTACCTCGGGAGTTCTTTTATGGATTGTTTAATTTTTTTTTTTTTGAGATGTGGTTACAGTTGGACAAAGTATCTAATAATTGTTTTATGGTAATTTGGTTTTCTTTTATTTAAATCAAATTCACCAAAGGTTTCTCGATTTTATTGGTTTTTTTCATAAAACCAATTCAGTTTTATTTATCAGTTCAATAGTTTTCTTAACTTCAATTTTATTAATCTCTCCTTTGGTTTTCAGTATTTCTAATTCGGTTTTTACTTGGGAATTTTCAAATTGTCCTTTTCTAGCTTTTTCAGCTGCATGCCCTACTCGTTGATCTTGTCTTTCTCTATTTTATTCATGTAGGCATTCAATGATATAAAACTTCCTCTAAGAAATGCTTTTGCAATATCCCATAAGTTTTGGTATTTTGTCTCATTATTGTCATTCTCTTGAAGTTGTTGATTGTTTCTGTGATTTGTTGTTTAACCCACTCATTCTTTTAGATTAGATTATTTAGTTTCCAATTTATTTTTGGTCTATATTTCTGTGGCCTTTTGTTACATATGATTTTTATTTCATTATGATCTGAGAAGGATGCATTGTCTATCTCTGCCTTTCTGCACTGAATTGTGAGGTTTTTATTGCCTACTACATGGTCAATTTTTGTATATGTGCCATGTACCACTGAGGAAAAGGTATATTCCTTTCTATCCCCATTAAATTTTCTCCAGAGATTTATCATATCTACCCCATCCAGAGTTTTATTCACCTCCTTAACTTCTTACTTGTTTATTTTTAGGTTAGATTTATCAAGTTCAGAGAGGGAAAAGTTGAGGTCCCACCCTAGTATAGTTTTGCTGTCTATTTCTTCCTGTAACTCCCTTAACTTCTCCTCTAAGAATTTGGATGCTACACCACTTGGAACATATATGATTAGAAATGATATTGCTCCATTTTCTATGGTGACTTTTAACAGGATATAGTTTCCCCCTGTTTCAAATGTGCTTCTTGTAAGTAATATGTTGGATTATGGTTTTTAATCCATTCTGTTATCCTCTCCATTTTATGAGAGAGTTCATCCCATTCATATTGACAGTCATGATTACTATCTGTGTCTTTCCTCCATCCTCTTTCCCCCCATTTATGCTAAAATTAGTTCTCCCATCCCCCTTCTCTTCCACAAGAGTTTTAATTTTTGACCACTGCTTCCCTCAGTCTTCCCTCCCTTCTTTAATCCTCCCTTCTTTTACTCCTCTTTTCCATTACTACTTCTTCCCTCCCTTTTATCCTTCCCTTCCTTTTCTTTCCCCTTTCCCCTCCTACTGCCTATAGAGCTAATTAGATTCTGTACTTAACTAGGTTTGCTGTTCCTCCCTCCTTGAACCAAATCAGATGAGAGTAAATCTCAAACAGTACTCATCTCCCTCCCTTCTTTTCCTCTACTGTAATATCTTTTTGTGCTTCTTCCTGAGATGTAATTTACCTTTTTCTGCCTCCTCCTTTTCACATCTCCCATTACAATCTCTTTGCACCCATAAATAACATTTTTATCATCACATATAATTTATACCCACTCCCTCTATCTATGTATATCCCTCTTAAGCATAATAAATATACAATTCTCAAGAATAACAAGTATCACCTTTCCATATAGGGATATAATCAGTTTGCCCATATTGAATAACAAGTTTTTCCCCTGTTTACCTTTCATGCCTCTCTTGAGACTTGTTTTTGAAGATCAAATTTTCTATTGAGCTCTGGCCATTTCATCAGGAAGGACTTATTTCAATGAATGTCCATCTCCTTGCCTGAAATATTATGCTCAATTTTTCTGGGTAATTGATCCTTGGTTGTAGTTCCAGCTCCTTTGCCTCAGAGAATATCATATTCCAATCCCTCTGGTCTTTTAATGTAGAAGCTACAAGGTCCTGTGTGACCCTGACTGTAGCTTCTTGATATTTGAATTGTTTCTTTCTGGCTGCCTACAGTATTTTCTCCTTTACTTGATAGTCCTGAAATTTGTTGATGATATTTCCTGATATTTTCAGTTTGGGATCACTTTCAGGATTTATTCTTTTAATGACTAATTTGCCCTCTGGATCTAGAACCCCTAGGCAATTTTCTTTCATGATTTCTTGGGAGATATCATTCAGGATCTTGTTTTCATCTTTGCTTTCTGGGAGAACAATAATTCTTACAATTTCTCTCTTGGATGTATTTTCCAGGTCAGTTGTTTTTCCAATGAGATATTTTAAATTTTATTCTATTTTTTCATTCTTTAGATTCTGTTTGACTGATTCTTGATGTCTCATAAAGTCATTAACTTCTTCTTATCCAATTCTAATTTTTAAAAGATTTCTTCTTCAGTTAACTGGTGCATCTCATTTTCCATCTGTCTAATTGTTTCTTCAGAGGAGTTATTTTCTCCAGTTAGTTTTTGTACTTCCTTTTCCATTTATCCAATTTTTCCAGTTAGGTTTTGTGCTTCTTTTTTCATTTGTCCAATTTTCCTTTGAAATTCTTCCATGATTTCTTTTTTCATATTTTAGAAATCATTGACCAGTTTTCCTTCTATGTCTCTAATTTGGCTTTTAAAATCCTTCTTGATCTCTTTTGAGAATGCTCTTGGGGCTTGAGATCAGTTTGCATTCCCTTTTGAATTTTCAGATCGGAGTACAGTCTCAATGCTGACCTTGTTGGTATTTGTGTTTTAGTCTTTGTTCCCATGCAAAGATTCTATGGTCTTTTCTTTTCTAGTTTGCTTCTTACTCATGATGATCACCCTTTTCTTGGCTTTTAAAATGTATCTCTGCTTCTAGGGCACAGGAGGCTCTGTCCTATGGTTCTTGTGCTTAGAACTTGAGGCTTTGTGTATTGCGGCCTCTGGTTCTTTCAGTTAGAAGTTAATTGTTGCAGTTTACCTGATGCTGAATTGGCTAGTGTTCCAAAGAAGAGGCCAGGTGAAGTCTTTCTGAGTTTCTCAGGTGTTACCCTGGAGCTTGCTGTACTAAGTGTGGCAGAGTCCTAGCCTCATGGATGAAGAGGCTATTTACCCCCTTGGTTAATCTCACTGTTCCAGGATTTTTCCTGGGGAAATATTCTCTGGATTTTTCAAGGTCAACACAGGGAAGAATAGAGCATTTACAGACCACTCTACCATTTTGGTTCCTGGAAATTTAAGTAGGAGACTTACAGCCATTTAATCTTCTGGCTGATAGTCTCAGGAGTGGTTTTTGCTGCTGCCTGGGGTGCTGCACTCTTCTCTCACTGAGTTCCACTGGACTCCCATCCTGGGCTTTTATGTTTGAGGATCCACAGTGTGGCTCTGCTTCAGACCTCCTGGGACTTCCTGCTTGGCTTTTCTATGGCAGGATCTGCACTGGTACAACCTGTGTGCTGTGTGCTCCTCCAACCCCACGCAACAGATCCTTCCCATAGAGCTTCCAGGCTGTCCTGGGTTGAAAAACTGCCACACTCTGTCTTCTATTATATTCTCCCACTCTAAAATTTGTTCAGATTCTAATTTTCGAGGTATCTGAAGGAGTTTGTCTTAGAACTTAGGTGAGTACTTGCTCCCACTCTGCCATCTTGTCCTTGCCCCTTAGAATTTTTTACCTAAAAACAGAGTATCAGTTCAACATTCAAAATACATAGAAGCAACTAACAAAAAGTATAAAAGTGGTTATAGAGAATTTTGCTACTTCCTTGTTTTATACACACACTCTCTACAGACATTCACCTTTCCTTATATAATATTTTTCTTATTTTACTTTTTATGATAGTGTCATGTTTGTTGAATATTAAGTTCAAAATTTTTAAAAACTTAAGAGAGATGAGAATATCCATCCTTTTCTGATTTCAGCCATGGCGAGTACTATTTTTGTAAAGCACTGCAAATAATGCTAGACTTGGTTTATGCTGTATTATTTAGTTTACCTGAACTACTTGCTTTTCTCTTTCTCTTTATTTTTCTTTGTTATTACTTAATGTTTTCTTTTCCAGGAAGAGAGAAAGAATCCTTGAGAAATGAAGACAATGTCAAAAAAGCATCAATTTTAAAAAATTAAACGCATGAATGGTATTATTCTACTCTGATTTAATTGACAAATGATTTCAATTAATTAACTTAACTTGTTCACTCCATTTGTGGGGAATTATGGAAATGTCAATGAAATATGTTGTTGCCTAAGGATCTTCATGATTTTCACTCATTTTCAACATTCAGGAATGCAGTATAAATGAAAGGGGTAACCTGTTTAGTTAAAAGGATCCATTGTTCATGAAAGAAGTTATTTGTTTTTGCCTACGTGAAATCAATGCTATTTTGGATTCTCAAGCCAGCTCTGAAAATAAAGTTTATTTCAAAAATCAAAATGAATTAAAAAGTCATCACCTTGGAAAATTAATCTGCAGGACCATGCAACAAACAAAAATTCAATAAAATTGGTGCAGGACAACATCATATGGTTTAAGTTTTAATTCCTCCAGTTAGGAGAGTCTTAATTGTCTCTTTTGCACAATGAGTTTGGAATATTCTGCCATTAAGTTGCACAATTATTCCGGAATATACAATTCTTCTGGCTCTTTTTTCCTTGTGAGAGGGAGCTTAAAAGGTAAAAACAAAACACCCAACTTCATTAATTGGCATAGCACCTTAAATGATAGATAAGTACTGTCCACTCTAGTATACTTTCTCAGTATACAGGGCAAGTGAAGAAAGGAGGCTAATTAACTTGGCTCTGTTTTCAGGTTTGAAAGTGAACTTGTCTCAATTGGGTGATCAATAATGAGAATTCAGGAGGAGCTGACCCTGGTACACAGACAAATCAGACACCAAAAATAATATCCCTGTTTTCCAAGAAAACTATCAAACTATCACTGACAGTCTTGGAGGACGTTATAATGCTCTTGAATTTGGTGCACTCAGATTTGTACTTGGTGAAGGAGAGAGAGAGAGAGAGAGAGGCAGAGAGAGAAAGAGAGAGAGAGAGAGAGAGAGAGAGAGAGACAGAGACAGAGACAGAGAGACAGAGACAGACAGAATCTGTTTCTTTTCCAAAAATTTTACTTTCAAAATGAGGGCAATAATATAATAAAATCCCACACAAATCATTAGGATTTCTATATATTGCCAACAAAATCCAGCAGGAAGTGATAGAAAGATTAATTTTATTTAAAATCACTGAAGGTAATATAAAATACTCAGGAGTCTACCTGCTAAGACACATAAAGGAACTTTTGACAATGCAATTACAAAATGTTCTTCACACAAATAAAGATAGATTCAAACAACTGGAGAAATATTAGTTGCTCATGAGAAGACTAAGCCAGTATAATAAAAATGAGAATACTGCATACATAAATTTCTTTATTCAGTTCCATACCAATCAAACTATGAAAGTTACTTTATAGAATTAAAACAACAAAACAAAGTTCATTTGCAGGAGCAAAAGAGCAAAAATATCAAAGAAATCAATGAAAAATGTGAAAGAAGAGGAACTAAGTAGTACCAGATCTCAGACTTTATTCCTAAATGGTAACATTGAAACAATCTGGTACTGGATAATAAATAGAGTGGTTGATCAATGGATTAAATTAGTTATGCAATCTATAGAAATTAATTAGCACAGCAACATAGAGTTTGACAAATCTGAACATCCCAGCTATTGGGACAAGAAATCACTATTTGGCAAAAACTGCTGGGAAAACAATCTGGCAGAATCTAGGCATAAACCTATATCTCACCTTGTACGACAAAAAAAATAAACAAAATAAAAACAAAATAAATAAAATAATACAAAATAAAACAAAATAGCAAAATCAGTAAATGATCTACACCTATAGCACCTTATTATATGCAAATTAGTGATACATGGAATATCTTACATCAGATCTAGGAATGTAGGAAGAGTTGATCACCAAACAAGACATAGGATCCTGGAAGATAAAAGGGATGACTTTGATTATGGGAAATTTAAAAGTCTTGCATAAAGAAAAGCAATACAGACAAAATTGGAAGGAAGACAGGAAACAGGGAGAAATGTTTTGTAGAGCAAGTTTCTCTTATAAAGGTCTCCTTTCTCAATATATAAGGAACTGAACCAAATTAAAAAAAAATAATAGCCATTCTCCATTTGATGAATGTTCAAACAATATGAAAAGTCAGATATTGGAAGAAAAATCAGAGCTAGTCATAATCATATTAAAAAGTCCTCTGAATAATTATAATTAGAGAAATGAAAATTAAAGCAACTCTGAATTACCATGTCACACCCATGAAATTGACTAAGATGAGAGAAAAGAAAAATGACAAATAGTGGAACAGTTGTGGTATAATAGGTACACTAATCATTGGAACTGTGAATTGTTCCAGCCATTTTGGAGAAAAACTTAGAACTATGTCCAGTGTTATAAAACTATGTATAACCTTTGATCCAGAACTATTGTTCTTAGGTTTGTACACCAAAGAGATCAAAGAAAAAGAAAAAAGATCCATATATACAAAAATACTTATAGGAGCAATTTTTGGGGTGGTAAAGAGTTGGAAACTGAGGGAAAGTTCCAATTGGGGAATGACTGAAATAATTATGATGGGGTACTGTTGTGCTTCTAGAATGGAGAGGAAAAATAAAACTTGGAGAGACTTATAGAACTGATGCAAAGTGAAGTGGGCAAAACAAGAACACTGTACGCTGTAACAGCCATATTTTAACAATACTCAACCTTGAAATTCTTTGCAGTGCAATGGATCAATGCGATGATCCATGACAATTCCAAAGGACTTGTGGTGAAAAATACTTTCTAGCTCCAGAAAGAGAACTAATAGATTCTGAGTAGAGATAAAACACATTTTCCTCTTTATTATTCTTGCCTTTTCCCTCATATAAGAGCTAATGTTGAAAAATGTGCTTTGCTTGCCTTCATGTATATCATATTTCTTGCCTTCTCAGTGGGTGGAGGAAGGAATAGAGAAAAGGAAAGAATTTAGAGCTGAAATTTAAAAAAAAGAAAAGAACAAAGAACTGGGCAGGGCAGGACTCTTACCTGTTTTTCACTTGAAAATCTCATTCATCTTGATTATTAGTTATACCAGATCATTCTTAAGACTCTTCATAAGTCACAGAAAGTTTTGATGTTCATGTCTCCTTGAATTTAAGGACCATCCTTCAGTGAGAAGAATGGCTGCTGGATTTGGAGGCATGGCACATAGATTCAAATCCCAGTTCTGCAACTGATTGCCTGGATGGCCATGAGCAAATCACTCAACTTTCCTTTACCTCCTCAGCGTCCTTATTCATTAAATGAGGGAATTTGTCTAATTGACTTCTAAGTTCCCTTCCAGTTCTTTATATATAATCCTATGATTTTAAACCACCAACACTTTCCACTTTTGGAATTCCATCTCAGCTGGAGGTTTAAGAACAGTTTGAATAAGAGCTAACAACTTGAGAACAAATTTTGTGTCCCATCTTTTAGGTTACTGTTTGTCTCATTAGACAAGAAGATATAATATAAATTAATTCTTCATAGTGATTGTTCAAGTTAATTTGGTAAACATTTTGAAGTGCCTAGTGTGCTTAAGGCATTGTGCTATGTACTGTGAATACAGTAAAAAAAATAACCCAACATTCTCTGCTCTCACAGAATATGTCCTTAGAGCATATTCTAGTAAAATTGCATTTTACAGGCATATATTTTATATGCCTTAAACCGGTAAAATGATCTAATGTGAAATGTTCATGGAATCAACTTTACTCATTAAAATGTCTATAGAAAAGAGAAAAAATTCCATATTTTGATAGAGAATTTGACAGGCAACACGGTACAGGAAATAGAGAGTCAACACTGAAGACATGATGACCTAGTTCAACACCATCTCTGCTAAATTCTAACTGGAGAACAATAAACAAGGAAAATTAACCTCTCAGTGTCCTGGTCAGTTCCCTAGGTTGCCAAATTATAGATAAGTTTTAAATATGAATTGGTAGAAGGAGTTTTCACACCATGGAACTGCCTATACTGATAAAATCACTGGTCTAAATGAAAAGAGAAAATCTAAGACTGATCTCCACATAGCTGGATACCTTCAATCTCTGCTTTAGCCAACTCTGATGCATGCTTTTATAGCTTCGTGAAAAAAGATTTCAAGTCCACTTGGTGTACAGAAGAGAGATCCTTGAAATGTGTCCTTGACTAACGAGAGTAAAAGGGATTTCTATTATCTCCATTTTAATCATTAGAGCCCTATTGTATGGCTGAGTGATTAAAAATGGACAATGAAAATGCATTAATGGAATATGGATTGTAATTCAGGAAATTAGCCCTTTCTCCTGACTGAACAAAATGTATGAAAGTAAGTCTAAAAGGCCATAAAAAATGGTGAAGGTGAGCAGGAAGAAAATATCTGTCCTGGATTCATCCGTTCATCATCATACATGTCTTCATACCACAAAAGATTCATTTAAGAACTTTGCTAACCACAGGGGGCAATTTTGAAAGTTGTCACTGAAATCTTTTTAGCTTTCTTAGAATATTGCTCTTCTGCCGCATGTTGGTTCTCTGTCTCTGGAAAGGCTGATGCCAAACTTGGAGAGGACTTGACTCTACTGCAAAGTGGCCCTCTTGAAGATGTTAGCCATTTGCTCCAGTGATTTTTTCAACGACTGTGTGTTACCACTAGAAGTTACCCGTTGGTGCAGCACTCCAAATTTTTCTAAGTATTTACATTTTGTGTTGATGAGGATGATCAGTCTCTGAGAAGGTAGCAGATAATTGTTGTTATACTGGTACCTTTTAGAGGGGAGAATACGTGAGGAAGAGGGGAATTCTCCCTGTAAACATCTACATGGGATTCAATTCTAGAAAGATCTGGGGGAGCTATTATGAAGTTTCAACCTGCATCAATGCCTCAGAGGCAACTCCAATTTTGTTACTGAAGTGCACTCTAAGCCTTTAATCTTTCCCCCAGCTGTGAGTTCCATAACGAGAGACCAAATTTGATTTTTTATGTTGTGGTCTTTCCTGGAGTCTTTGAAGAGGGGCTGTGGTGGTGGTAAGGAAAATAAGACCTCAATTTTACTTTGAAAATGGCAAATCCCTTTACCCACCTTTATGTTTGTCTCTATTTCTACTTTCTGTCCATTCCCTGGCCTTGCCTTCCTTTGCTTTGCCTTCCTTGTCTCTTATTTTGACTCTCTTGTTATCCCCTACCAGAAGAACACTCAGAAGACTGTAGAGTTTGAGAAGTGGAAGAAATTTTAAAGATTATTTGGCTCAGTCTCTTCATTTTGCAGCTAAATCTCATAATAAAAACTACTCTGGGCCAGAGTGATGAAGCTGTGTCGGCATCCTCTCCTTGGAAAATTTCTACTGTGCTAGAGTCACATCATTGAAGACTGATTTCAGTCCTTGGGAGCTTACTGTCTAATGAGAGGAGTTAGGCTCCTTTTGTCATACTCTCTGGCTTCTTACGCAACTACCCAGAAGTCTAGAGGAAATTATTTAAAGCTTAGGTTTTATCTTCTGTCTAGAGTCTCTCTAAAAGGTACTTCCTATACAAAGTAAATCAGGTATAGGACTGCAATTATTTTTGCTACACAAAATAAATATTTAACACACATGAGAGCCATATGCATTCATTAACAGCAAACTTAAAAAGCAGCAACAATCACAGAACTCCTATGATGCTCTCCCAGGAGGTTGATACTTACAACATCAAGACATGACGCAGTTTCCTGTGTGGACATTTCTTATTTCTTCTCAGGAGTGCACAGTTCCAACAATTCTCTCCTAGTCGACATCTTCTGGCAACCTCAGTAAGGCACTGGTTTCTTCCAACTGCTAGTTCTTACCTCTCTGATGAAGAATTTCTCCTTGATGCTCAAGTAAGTGATGACCAAGGGACCTAGAATCTTTGGTCCCCACAAATTCACAAAATGTTTTCCAAGGGTGGTCATGCTCATCTCATGATCACTACTCACAAGGCAAAAGGGGGCATCAAGGGGGTCCAAGGACCTGCCAGGGTACAGAGAAGGTCATTGTTCATCCCCTATGTCTTCATGGAAAACATGGCAAGATCAGCCTGCCGTGCAGAAGAATCAAGGGAAGAGCAGCCCAGAAGGTGTCATTCCTTAAAATAACGGTTCAATATGCTACCATGGGGCTAAGGTACCAAAGAGGAGATAGATCCAAAGTTCTGTAGACATACTTATTTGGAAATGGGAAGAAAAATTCTTCTGGCTATGCTTCCAGGGCTTCAGTCTCTTTATAGACGAATACAGGGCCAGGGAGTGACCTTCCCAAGACTAAAATGTATAGTAACTGCTAGGGATTGGATTGGAAAGGGCCTCTGACTCCATATTTAGTCCTCCTCCTATAAAAAATAGCTCATGGAAGGGAATAGAGGTCCTGTTAGGAATCTGTGGCTAGAATTAGTGATTGTAGTCCGATCAATTCTCTTTCATCCCTAACTTAAGACCTGGGCTTTCTACTTTTAGTTAGAATTTGTTCATCCCTCTCTAAAACAAACAAATAGAACAAAAACAAACTTTTTCATATCTCAGTCAATTCTACTTTGATATAAGAGAACAGTAAATGAAGAGTTAGAAGACCAGGTTTCAAATCTTACTGTGGTCCTACCTGGAGCTTTGGGATAAGCCACTTAATTTCTCTGACCCATGGTTTTAGCACCTGTAAAATGTTCCTACCTGTACTCCCTACTAGCAGAGTTTTAGAAGCAGCTCGGGGGTATTGTGGATATAGTGCTGGGCGTGAACTCAAATTTGGCCTCCAACACTTTCTACCTGTGTGACTCTGGGCAAGTCACTTACTCACTCTCTGCCTCAGTTTCCTGAAAAAAAATGGTATAACAAGGCAAACCTGAAAGTGCATTGTAAATACTATTACTATTATTAGAAGTAACATGTTTTGTTAAAAATAGAAACGTGAGCTATAATTAGGGATAGACATGTGATTTTATTAGTTAAGGAAATGCCAGATGAGGAAATTCTATGGAGCTCAGTATTTATTCACTAAGAGATAAACTTGAGTAACACAGATTGATAGAGCCAAGACATGTCCAAAGTCAGGTTTGAATCCAGATCTTTCTGACTCTGAGGCTTTTTCTCTAACCATACCATACTGCTTCTCATTACAGCTACTTTTATGAACTGACTCCCCCCAAGTTTGCAGTACATCCAGAATGCCAAGCTATATTCATCTAACATCATTCTCATTACATCTCCATTGGGTAAGTTGCTGTGTAGTAGAATAGTCATTGACAAAGAAAATAGAGTTCTATTGAAAGACTTAAGGTACTGCATGTACAACATGTCCATGAATTCACTGTAATGGAGATTATCTATAATTTGAATTAGTACAGTGACCCTCTTCTCATAATGGACCCCATGTTGTTTTTTAACTTCCTTATAATTGGAGAAAATTGATTTTTTTTTATCACATGTAAATTTGCACTTTGCTTTCTAAAATCACATTGACTTAATCAAATTTGCTGCTAATCTGCAGTTTAATATGTTTCTACAACAACTAGGGATTTGACATCTAGATGCGGAGATCAATTTCAATCTTTCTAGAGGACTACTGAAAGCTTTAATTCCACAATCATATAACTTTTCACTGACATTTGATATTTGAGTTCATGAAATTATATCTCCCTGATTTTCATTTGTAATCTGCTCATTGATACTCTTCATCAACACTGTATAATCATATCCTTCATTGTCAGATATTGTTCATTCTTCTCAAATTCAATTGTTATCACTTTGTATAGATAAATTTTTAAATAAGTTCCAACTTATACAGTCCAAATTCAGACTCATTCTGCACTGATGAAAAATCTCCTGTATCTTATTACATTAGATATTGCCAAACAATACCATCGATGAACCTTTTTCTTGGGATGTTATGCTACTGTACTCCCATTGACTCAGAATTTTTGAAGATCTTAATGATTTTTATAAGGTTCAATGGACTTATTGTTTAGCAAAATATTATAGTGTTCAATTAAGCTCAGCTGCCCAGAGTCGTGCCATGGTCAAGAGAACTTTAGTATATGGAAGAAGATTTATTTATTTATTTATTCTGCAAGAATACAATTTCACTATGACCATAGTCTTTGGAGATATAAATTGCAATTTCAGCCAAAAGACCAGGCAGGGAGAAACACTGAGGCAAAAGAATGTAAATAGGAGAGACTTTGGCACATTAAAAAAGCAGCAGGGACAAGAGAAGTTGCTGCTGGAAAGACTATATCTGATTGAGGGAAAAGGCAGAACTAGGTTTCTACTTCCTGGCCGTCTCCAAATGGTGTTGTTTCCACTTTGGTCAATATTGCATATATTCCTCCCCAGTCAGAACCTTGGAGACTGTCCTTGGCATACTGCACTCTTTTAGTTGAACATAATCTTTATTTTATCTGGAACTTGGCCTCCATACTACTTTCTGATCATATTCTATGTCAAATACTTATTACTTCTATTTACTTGTCAAGTCCCTTAACCTCCATCTGCCTCTAGTTTCTTCTCCGTCTTGTCTATTAAGTGAGGAAGTTGGATCTGGCAGTTTTTCAGATCCCTTCCAATTCTAAATCAATGACTCTGGGACTGATATTTTAGCACTGGCCATATTATACTCCTCAGTTCTGGCCTAGCTAAGTCCTCTACAAATACTTTTATATGCTTATACACCAGAATTTTTGCTGTTTTTATATCCAAGATCATGATTTTCTGTTCTACAGAACTCTTTCCATTAAATGAGGAAATTTTGTCCTCCTAATTATCCCATGAGATAAATTATGGTGTGGTGGATGATGAAGAAGGGTAGGTATCTGACAGGCTTTGGTGTCTGGAGATTCCTTCTAGCCTCTAGTTGAGAACCAGAATTTAATTCTAAATCACTTTGGTTTCATACACATTTAGTTTTTCATTATTCTCTTTAGTAATTTACAATCGGCTTTTCAATATCAATTGTAGAAGCATATACTGGGTGCAAAAGGTCATGTTGAAATTATGGGAAGGTAGAGATGAAAGATATACAGACGTGACATGGCCACTTTCTATAGCAAATATGGGAGTGGGTGCAATACAGTACATACATGGAAAAGACTTATGGTTTACAAGATTGCAGGCAAATAAATCAATATGAGTAATTTTTATTCATTAAATTAATATGAGAGGCAATATGATGTAGTAAATACAGAACTGGCTTTAAACTCAAGAAGACCTGGGTTCAAATCCTGATTTAGACCAAAAAAATGTATCCACATGCATTGGTAGAGTTTCCTCAGCTAGGAGCTTCATATACCAGTGAAATTATAGGTTTTGTCTTCATCCCCATTCAAATATATTTGTATCAATTGAAAACATCAGTTTTAATAGAATATCCATAAAAAGATCCATAAAAAGAATATCCATAAAAAGATTTGTGTCAATTGAACACATCAGTTTTAATAGAATATCCATAAAAAAGTGCAAAGATTCTTGGTAAAGACTTCTGATAGAAGGGAATGACAGAAATTTAGGAATATAGACTGAGCTGAAAGGAACTTTAGCAGTCATTTATTGAAATATTAATTTTAAAAATAAGAAAACTGGAATCCTAAGAGGTATACTGGCTCCTTCAAGGTCACACAGGGAGAAAGAAGCAGGACAAGGTTGGTGAACCAAGATCCTCTCACTGCGAATCCAACATTCTTTCCACTGCCTTGTGTTCTATATTCTCTGAAATGCAATCTTCTTAACTAGATATTCAAATCCCAGGTCTCCTTTCTCTTCTGATGCTCTTGCATTCTATTGGCATTGGGAATTAAAGCATCCCCTACCCATAAACTCTTCAGATTTTCAACCATAACTGAATTTTGAACTGATATTTTAAGAAAGAAAGAGCTATGGGTTGGAGAGAGAAGAAGAAGAAGGAGGAGGAGGAGGAGAAGAAGAAGAAGAAGAAGAAGAAGAAGAAGAAGAAGAAGAAGAAGAAGAAGAAGAAGAAGAAGAAG
>CM053772.1:39889719-39910121 GCA_028658325.1 Potorous gilbertii | reverse complement strand
GAGGGAGCAATTTGTAGTCAACACTCGGGGAGGGACAGGATCAAAAGAGAGAATAGAAACAATGGAGGCAGGATAGGATGGAGGGAAATATAGTTAGTCTTACACAAGACGACTATTATGGAAGTCATTTGCAAAACTACACAGATATGGCCTATATTGAATTGCCTGCCTTCCCAAAGGGAATGGGTGGGGAGGGAGGGATGGGGAGAAGTTGGAACTTAAAGTTTTAGGACCAACTGTTAAGTATTTTTCTTGCTACTAGGAAATAAGGAATACAGGTAATGGGGAATAGAAGTTATCTGGCCTACAGGACAAAAGAGAAGATGGGGTAAGGGAAGAGAGGGATGATAGAAGAGAGGGCAGATTGGTGATATGGGTAATTAGAATGCCCAGTGTATTGGGGAGGGGGCAGGGGACAAATGGGGAGAAAATTTTGGAACCCAAAATCTTGTGAAAATGAATGTAAAAAGTTAAATAAATTTATTTGAAAAAAAAAACTCATTCACATCTCTTTTTTCAGGGTCATGCTTGGTTATTGGGATTATATAATGGCATTCATTTTTTTGTTCTTTTTTATGTTCTTTCTAGGTACCTTAGTTACTGTGCATCTGTAGTTATTGTGCATCCTTTTTTTTTTACTAGTGCTACTTGTTTGAGTTTATATCCATTTAGATATGTCTTCTTATGCCTTTCTGTATTGTTATCTGTATCTGTAGTTATTATGTATCCTATATTTTACTGGCGCTACTTACTTGACTTTATATCAGTTCAGAAACATCTTCTCATGCCTTTCTGTATTTTCATATCCAGCACTTCTTACAGTAAGTAAATAAGCCAGTTTGTCTCTTATCCAATCAGTGAGCATCTACTTTGCTTCCAATTCTTTGCGACTCCAAAAAGTGATACTACGTATATTTTTTGCATCTATAGGACCTTTTTATTATTTTGAAAAAAATCTAGACAATTAACAAAATGTTCTATGAAGATACTTTATTAGCAAAGGTATTTATTCTGTATTCAGGCAGAATCTAATTTTAATTAGAAAAGTTCCATTAGGTAGGATCCATTTTAAGGAAAATGCTCCAAAAATCAGAGTTCAAAAATTAGTTCAGTTTATGGCCAATTCAGCTCTGAGTATTTATTTATTTTTTTAACTTCTATCCCCTAAGGTGTTATACTTGCATGGTAAGTATAATTGTATGTCTGATTCTTAAGATCAGTTTTTCCACTTTTACCCCATTGTATGAATCTAAGCCTAGAATTAGGGAAAAGCTCATTGCTAAAGATTTCCAGTGCCCCCCTCACAGTCTACCATTTCATTTCTACGCCATTCAGCCTCAAGTTTTCTACTAGGTTTTAGCTTCTACCATTTTCCCTCTAACTTCTGGGTTTCTTAGTTTCCAGCTGCTGAAGAATGTGCATTCATACTCCTCACTTCCTTTCTAAAACAAAAAAGGATGCCACACTTTCAGGAACTTAAAAAGGGGGGCAACTACTTTAAAACACAACTATGGCTGTTTAGTCATATCCAACTCTTTGTCACCCCATTTAGAGTTTTCTTGGCAGAGATTCTGGAGTGGTTTGCCATTTCCTTCTCCAGTTCATTTTACAGATGAGAAAACTGAGGTAAACAGGGTGAAGTGACTTGCCCAGGGTCACACAGCTAGTGTCTGAGGCTGCATCAGAACTCACAAAGATGAGTCTTTCTGACTCCAGATCCACCACTCTATCCACTGTAGCACCTAGTTACCCCCAAATATAATTAGGACACTTCTACAACATACCCTTGAAGTGGTTCATAAACCTTTGTTTGAAGACCTCTAATCAAGAATTTCCCCCCTGCCTCCGTTGTATAAATATTTCTAGGCCTTTCACATTCTGGACAAATCTAACAGTTACAATCTTATCTCCTACTACTCCCCTATGAAAACTTTTCATTTCCGTAACTCATTGTTGCCCCCTAATTTATAAATCCCCATATAAATATATGTATATATGTATAAATATATGTGTGTATATACATACATATACATATGTGTATATATCTCTGACTCTGTATCTTGCTCCTTAGGTTACTTAGCCCCGGTTGAATTTCTTTACTCTTCAGATGTTTTTTTTCCCCATACATAAAGCCAGATACCTTCTAGGAAGTATTCCTAACTACCAAAGACCATACAAATATCAGCTTCCTCTGTAGTACTTTTTGGTGATTTGATAATTAAGGACAAAGGAAGAAGAATCTGGAGGGCTGAGGTATAGTAGTCTATTTGGTCAAATCCACGAACATGAAGTAGCTCATTCTAATGAGCTAAAATTGAGTTCATGTCAAGGTCAAGACTGAGTAGACAATAAGTAAAAAGAAAGCTGGGGTGGAAACTAATGCTAATGATTTAGATCCAACATCTATAAGGAAAGGGTGAAGAAATTAGTATTCTTTAGCTTGAGGAAGTAAAGATTTTCTAAGTATAAAAGGTTCTTAGTTGGATCTTAGAACCAAAGTTAGATCATAAATTGTGGCCACTTGGGAAATGGTCACTTTTGTCACCTATTATTATTCTTTTCTCTACTTCCTCCCACTCCTAAGTGTATGGTTCACTAATGATGTTTCAGAGTAAATGCTATGAGAGCATGACATGGTGCTTTACTTGAAACAGGGAGGAAGAGAAGAACTACATTCTTCCCAGAAAGAATTTAGGATGTGAAAGATCCAGAAAATAGAGGTTTGGAAATCATGGAATATGATATTCCAGAAGGCAAAGGAGGTTGGACAACAACCAAAAATCATCTACTTGGTGAAAGTAAGCATAATATTTCAAGGGAAAAATGGTCAATCAATGAAATAGGATTTCAAACTTTTTTAAGGAGACAACCAGAACTGAACAAAATAATTTGATCTTTAATAGCAAGACCTGAGAGAAGGCAAAATGGGAAAAGAAAACATAAGGGATTCAATGAAGCTGAACTGTTTACATCCCTACAGGGGAAGCTGATATTTGTGATTCTTAAAAATTGTACCAGTAATGGGACAGCTAGAGGAAATGTACATGGAAGAAGGGTGGGCATAAAGTGAATTTGAGGGAATGACATACAAAATAACTAAGGGGCGAGAAATAGGGGGTATACTGGGTGCAGAAGGAAGAGAGGGGTTGAATGGGGTAAATTCCTTCATATGAAGAGGTGCAAAAAACCTATTATAGTGGAGGGAAAGAAGGGAGAGTGGGAGATGAACATCATTTTAACATTAATCTCATCATTATTGTCTCAAAGAGTGAATGATACATATAGCCACTTGAATTTAGAAATTTATCTTACATGACAAGAAAGTGGGAGGGGAGAAAACTAAGTAAAAGCGGGAGGGGTAGGACTGAAAGAAAAGAGAGCAGATCAGGAGAGGTGCTAGACAGAAACAAAACACTGGTAAAGAATGACAGGGTGAAAGGAGAAAGAGGACGAACAGGAGAAAAAATAGAATGGAGGGAAATACACAGTTATTAATCATAACTATGAATGTAAATGGGATTAACACTCCCATAAAATAAGAGTGGATCAAAAATCAGAATCTCACAATATTTTGTTTATAAGAAACATACTTGAAGCAAAGAGACACACATGGAGTGAAGTTAAGGGACTGGAGCACAATCTATGATGCCTTGGCTGAAGTAAAAAAAAGCAAAAAAACAAAAAATAGGGGTGGCAATCTTGATTTCAGACAAAACAAAAGCAAAGAAAAAGATCTAATTTAGAAAGACAAGGAAGGAAATTACATTTTGCTAAAAGATACCATTGACATGAAGAAATATCAATACTAAAGCAATCTACCTGTCAGATCTATGGAGAAAGGAAGAATTCATGAACAAACAAGAGAAAGAGCATTGCAAAATTTAAAACAGATAATTTTGATAATATTAAATTCAAAAGTTTTGCACAAGCAAAACCAGCATAGCCAAGATTAGAAGGAAAGCAGAAAGCTGGAAAACCATCTTTACAGCAAGTGTCCCTGATAAAGGCCTCATTTCTCAAGTATATAAAGAACTGAGTCAAATGTATAAGAATACAAGCCACTCCTCAATTGATAAATGGCCAAAGAATAAGAACAGGCAGTTTTCAGATGAAGAAATCAAAGTTATCTATAGGCATATGTAGAAGTGTGCTAAACTACTTTGCATTAGAGAAATGCAAATTAAAATAACTCTGAGGTACTACCTCATACCTACCATATGATTAGCCAACATAGGTTGGCTAATATGATAGAAAATAAAAATGATAAATGTTAGAGAGGATGTGGGAAAATTGAAAAACTAATGCATTGTTGGTGGAGTTGTGAATTGATCCAACCAATTCATCTTCATTCTGGAGAGCAATTTGGAACTATGACCAAAGGACAATGAAGCTGTACACACCCTTTGATCCAACAATACCACTACTAGCACTGTCTATTAAAAAGTTATGAAGGACCTACATGTGCAACAATATTTATAGTAGCTCTTTTCAAGGAGGCAAAGTATTGGAAATTGAGGAGATGCTCATCAATTGGGAAATGGCTTAACAAGTTGTAGTATATGATTGCAATGGAGTACTATAGTGCAATAAGAAGTGATGATCAGGTAGATTTAAAAAAAATCCTAGAAGACTTATATAAACTGATGGAAAGTGAAATGAGCAGAACCAGGAAAAATTGTACATATTATCAGCAGCATGTGTGCTGATCAGCTATGAATGTCTCACCTCCTCTCAGCAACAAAACAATCCAAGACAAATATAAAGGACTCAGGAAGGAAAATAATTTTCACATCCAGATAAAGAACTGATGGACTCAATGCAGTCAAAGCATACTTTTTTTCACTTTATTTTTTTGTGGTTTCCCCCCCCCTTATAATCTGTTTCTTTCACAACTGTGACTAATATAAAAATAAAATTTGCATAAAATGAGTTTCACATGTATAACCTATATTGAATTTCTTATCATTTTCAGGAAAGGGGAGGGTAGGGAAGGAAGGAAAAAAATTTGGAATTCAAAATCTTGTAAAACTAAATGTTAAAATTGTCTGGGCATGTAATTACGGGAAAATAAAATTATTAATAAAAGAAAAAGAAAATTAATTTGTCTTGGAATACTTTAAGAAAGGCATAGATTCCAGAAACAGGTTATATTCTCTCCATATGCTGATCTGATCAGAACATATCTACAGAATTTTGTATTGTTGGGAACATTCATTTTTGAAAAGATATTGATTATCTGGAGAGTATCCAGAGGAGGGCAACCAGGGTGGTGAAGAGTCTTGAGACCATTCTCTAGGTAGGTGGATCAATTGCAGAAACTCGAGATATTGAGTTTGGAGGAGAAAAGACTTTGGGAGGATGAAGCAGAAGAGGACGATGTATCCAAAAGGCTGCCACCATGTGAAAGAGGGCTTACACTTATTTTGTTTAGTACCATGGGGAAGAATAGAGCATATCACCAAAAAGGCAAATTTGGCCTAATATTAGGGGAAAAATCTTACTATCAATTAGAAATGTCCAACATTTGAATGAACTACTTTAGGAAGTAAGTAGAAGATCCACCTTCTCAGTAAAGGCTGGATCACCAGCCTTTGTGGTAGAAATTCTTTATCAGAGAGGTAATGGGTTTTATTGCCATCAAGGACATACGTAAGGTATGGGAAGGCAAAATATGAATAATTCATATGTCTTACTCAGTCAATCTCCCCCAAACTTTGATCTGTTATGATAATGTCTTATACTTTCCAGTCTGGATTTTACTGTACTGACATGTGTCTCAATTATGTCTGTCAACAACTCACTCCTGAGTTAGCCGTACCAGGAAGACCATGGGCTCAGATCTATATAGCTTAAGCTGATTTGGATTCTCTGAGCCTCCAAACAGTCATGCCATACTCTAATCAAATTGTAGTGAATAGAGTTCTAAAGTCATAAACAGAAATTCAAATCTCACTTTGGACTGACTAGCTGTGTGAACATGAGCAAATAAACTAAAATAGCTACAGCTCTTTGGACCTCAACTTCCCCAAGGGAAAAATAGGGATAGGAATACCTGGAGTATCTGACACAGGATTGTGGGGAAGCGCAAATGAAATGATGCATACAAAGTTTGGTCTTTGTTCCCACCAAAGTTCCCATAAAGGTCAGGAATTGTTATAATTTCCCTTTTCTGCACATGTTCTATCATGGCTCATACTCCAACCTGAGCCACTTGTTTCACTCTCAGCAACAGTGAAATATCCAGAGACTGGTAGTCTTCTTTGACTGGGGCACACGGCACCTCATGTTTTCAGGTATTATATTCCCTCTGGCCCATTGAAATTAGGTATCTTTGCTTATTTTCAGCTAAGGAAATCACATGCTGTCTTGCTTCAGTGACCCAATTCTATTTAGAAACTATATGTTTATATAAACTATAGGGAAAACCACATGAAATAGAGCAATTTTTGACATTTTTTTATCTTATATCTCTGCCAAACCTAATTTGAGGGCCATACTTTAGAGTCTCATAATTGGAAGGGACTTTCAGCAGTCATCTAGTTGAGTCTATCCCTGAATAGGAATTATTGAAACACAGATTTAGAGAGGGAAGAAACATCGGAGGTCACCATGTCTAAACCTCTCATTTTACAAACGAAGACACTGGGTCTAAGGGTAATTATGTGACTTGCTCAATATCACAAGTAGTAAGCATCAGAAGCAGGTCCAGAATCTTTCCAGTACAAATCATACCCTACAAGTCTTCCAGTCTTTGCTCAAAAAACTCCAGTTTACATAGACCAGAAAATCATCATGTTAATTTCTTAATGATATCAAGTCACTTTTTGCAGTATAAAAGTGAATGAAGTTGTTTCTGAGGATAAATAACATCAGATAGGGAGAGTCATTAATAAAGTTTCATTGACACAAAGATCGAGAACAGAAACCAATGGGGAGAAATATAACGGTAAGATTCCTATTGCCCTACAGTTTCACTATGGCAAATGGTTGGTATGAGATAAACACTCTGATGAAAGGCCCAAAGCTGCTCAGGGTTCAAACTTACATGGCTTTTAGACCAAAAATTGATGTGGCCCTGTGGCAGGAGACTACCCCAGAAATAGTGAGATGATGAGATGGGGTAGGGTGGGCCATTAACATGAAGATTTTCTTGGAATTGCCAGCAAGGAATGAGGGGCACAGAGTCAGGAAACTTGACTTTAACTGTGTCACAGCAAGTATAAATATAATTAAGGAATTGGGAAAGTGGGGAAGGAAAGGCTTGATCTCTGAGTTGATTTAGCCTTGGGATCCTGGGGTCTAGGGATTTACCAGTCAAATAGGGTTTCACTAGTTCACCCTTTGGTTAAGGTCTATCATAAGCAAATGAACAGAATGGATCAGGCTTGACATTCAGGGAGGAAACAACATGAGAACAGACACACAAGAATAAGAACTTTGTGTCAAGCAAATTAATCAGTTCATGGGGCCTATTCAAAAGCCCTTGAGCTGAGTGACTCCTGCTATATAAGAGTATGAACTCATGCTATTTTATTTATTTGAGGCTTGTTTGTGGCAATTAAACAAAAAGATGGGGGAAATGCAGATATGAAATCATTCTTATCAATCATTTTTATGCTTCATTCAGTAAGAAATCTCTCTCTGCTAAAACCATTTGTATAGTTTGGGTTCCTGGACAGATACCAGGGTAATATGGCATTTTCCATGATTTATGTCTCCACTCTGGTTTTGGAACACAGAAGTATCTCATGTAATAGACATCCTTTGATGGGTAGTTTTTATCATTCTTGGAAAGGCAAAATTTCTTCTATCTAATTAAACCTCTTACATAGTACTAGATACTGTTCTGTTCTGTGTCTGTATAATATTGGCCATATTTTTTTAAATAGACATTTATAAGATATATGGTACCAACAATGTAGAGTTGGAGAGCTCCAAGTTCTTTCTTCCAAACTCTTTAGAACCCTTATCCATAGTACCAGCCTTAGGCCATGGACATGTTTGGGATAAGGGCTTTTTAAATCACCTCCTCATTCCAAACCACTGTTTTGAATTTTCTCCTTCCTTTGAAATTATATGTATGTGTCTGTGTGTGTATTTTTGTATGTATGTGTGTGTGTTCTACACTTCATCCTTGGGGGCAAAGGCTACTTATTTTTTTCATCTGTAGGTCTTAGCATAGTGCCTCATACATAGTAGGCATTTCAGAAATGATTAATGCACTGAATCTGATTTGAATTGAAAGGCATAGATTATTAAACATATTCCAATGCTCAATGCTGATCACAGAGGAGAAGTTCAACAAGTATTCGATAGGCTGGTGTTTAATAACTGAAGCAGGCATTAAGCATTTAGAGATTAATTGATCATTTGTCCTAAGCAGGGGCAGTTGATTGTCTCCTTTTCATATTCTTCTAAAAGGAAGCCAGGACAACAATGACCTGCCTTCTTTGAAATCTCTGCCTAATGGAAAATAAGGTCAAAGATCATACATTCAGAGACCATGTCATCCAATCCATTTATCCTACACATGAAAAAATCGAGACCCAGTCAAGTGACCTATTATCTCTCATAGATCATAGATTTACAATCGAAGGGAAGCTTAGAGAAGATGTCATCACATTCCCTCTAAGGTGAAACTGAGACCCAAAAGGTGACATGATTTACCCCAAGTCACACAATAAGGATCAGAGCTTGAACTCAAGTGCGGCTTTTCAGACTCCAGACTCCATTCTGTATCATGGAAATGTACCTGGATCACTTTGTTGCAACTGCCTAAACCTTTGTGGGTGAATTTCAGTGAATTCAACTACCTACAAACATAACATCAATTATCTTTACCATGACAAAGGCAGTGGCACTTTTGCCATCATATTTTTGGCTTCAAAGCGGCCATAAATAAAAACCTTACATCCATTCAAAGGCAATATGTGGCCACAAAATTGCCCGCTGCTAGTATTTGCTGCAATGCTCCTGAGTTCAATTGATTGTTAACATTATCTCTTTTTACTATGCGTTTGCTTTCCCCAGTTAAGTAAAAGTGTGCAGAATTTTCTACTTGCCAGCCAGGTCCGTTGGGGCCTTTTTCTTCAAATGTGAGATATTCATAGACTGATGTCATGAATTTTAAGGAGGTGAGTGGCTTCCTAACCTACACAAAGAAAGACTTTTTGTATGTCCCTACTATGGAAGCAAGCTGAGTCTGCTGAGCAGAGCACATTAGGCAGGCTTCTGCTGAGACCTAGGCAGTAGCTAATCTCAGATTTCAAAAAGACAGGGACAGACAGGCAAACAGGAAGATAAATTTCCCATTTCAATTAAGAATGTAAATACCACTGCTGCTATCACTGATACCTCTCCATTACTACTACTATTCAGAATGAGGATGAAGATGATGATGACAAGGAAAGGAGATGTATGTTAGCACTTTAAGGTTCACAGAGCAATAGACATTTATCATCTTCCTTGATCCTACCAAATCTGTGAAGTAAATGCTATTATTTGTCCTATTTTACTGCTAAAGAGTTGAGGCTCTGAGAGGTTATATGACATCCACTGTCATACAACTGGTACAGTGAGATTCAAAACCCAAACAGGGAAAAGCCTGAACTCTCCTTTTGCTTGCTTGAAATGGAAGGCTTAAAAATAGTGACAACAACACTGAACTCATGGGCTATTTTAATTCATCCATTAATCTCTAGCCAGAGCCTGTAAGAAAGGATAACAGGATGTAAATTCTCTTCCCACTCCTTGTGATGACCCCTCTGAATCCTATTGCAGCATAAAAGAGAGTGAGTCTGGATCTTTACCACATCATCAGATAAATAGAAAATCAGAACCACAAATACAGTACCAGTGGAGCAGCTGATTGAGGGGTGCACATTCATGTTGGGGAGAACCTGAGGTTGGTCTTAGAAGACCTTACAACCTCAGTGGTGACTGCTTTCATCCATCACTTTTATGAAATTAACTAAACACTGTGCTTAGTGATCTCCAAAATAGGCAACCCTTCCACTAGATTAATTGAACATGTCAGTTTAGCCATCAACATTTAACATTGATTATGTCTGATGACATCGTAGATTCAGATTTTAAAATAACAGGTGTTTGGGAGAAAAGTCAAATCAAAAGTGAGATTACTTGAACCAGACTTTTCTTCAATTTTTGCCACAACATTGTTGGTGACAGCGGGCTTCTGACTGCTCAATTTGATGGCCAAACAAACTTATAAAAGCTGAAGTGTGGAGTTTCCCAGGGGACGACATAATGAAATCAGCACACTCATGAATATGTATGGCTATGGGAGGCCATCTGCTCCCTACCAAACTCTTTTCTTGAAACAAGTCACAAATATTCCTCCTCCAAATTGCATCTTTGTTTGAAGATAAAATAATCTGAGCCTGGATATTCTTCCTTGGATGAGAAATATTATTGCAAGAGAAAAGTGTTCTTTGCCTGAATAGGGAAAAAAATATTAAACCACAGGATAATTGGGTTAACACCAGGATGCCTTTAAGATGTCTTAGTGCCCAACCAGCATAAAAATAAGGTTTTGTACTTTTCAAACATATTGAAAACCATGGAAACTTGTGTCTCTGACTCCCTTTCCAGCAGCTGGCACAGTACAGACAGTAGGTTTAGTTATATAACAGCACTGCCATTCACAAAGTCCAAGTTTTAACTTCTGAGTATTTAATCCAGAGAAGGATGATTCAGCTTTTTCTTGCTCTTTTTAAAACCTACTATCTTCCAATGATCTTCAGAATGGACAAGGAGAACCATCTTACTTCCTCATGATCACAAAAATAAGAAAGGCTGTATATATAACACCAGAGGAGAGATCCATAGCTCTAAAGTTAGATAGGGACAGCTAGTTAACTAGAAAGCAGTCAGGTGGCTCAGTTAATAGAGCAGTAGGCCTAGAATTAGGAAGAATCTGACTTCAAATACGGCCTCAGATACTTCTAGCTGTGTGACCTTGGGCAAGTCACTCAACCTTTGTTTGCTTTAATTCACTAGAGAAGGAAATGACAAATCACTCCATTATCTTCACCAAGAAAAATGCATGAACATAGTGATCTGTGAAGTCAGAAAGATTTGGATATAAAAAGCTCTAAAGTCAGAAGTTTCAAAGACAGAATGAGAGAGCTAGTGAACAAAGGATATTTTCCTGTTATTGTAAAGACTAGCTCTCCCTCTGCATCCCAGACTGGAAATAAAATCTACTCTTGGACTAGAGTCTACTCTGATCAACACAGGAATTTTGTCCTGTTTTGTTTCCGTCCTGGCTCAATTCACCTCTCCTCAGCAACCTGGTAGCCCCAGGCTCAGGAGTTCACCACATTAATGTTAGATTTAATGTGGACATGTATTTGACCATGCCCACTACAGCTCAAAACTCCTGTTTACCTGAATGTGATGATTCTATTTAAGACAATGCCAGCTTTATCTTATCAATTGGAGGTTCTAGCCTAGGGATGGGGAAACTGCAGCCTTTGTAAGTGTAGCCCTTTGACTGAATCCAAACTTGGATTGACAGCCCAAACTTGGGCTGCACTTGAGGACCTAGAGAACCATATGTGGCCTCCAGGCTGCAGGTTATCCATCCCTGCTACTTAAGCAGACTAGAACAGGTGGTGCTGACAATGTGAAATACAGAAGCTAATAGCCAGAAGAAACACCCAACAGAGACTAAGTCCTCTTCATCCATCATAAGGCTCTGGACCCAAAGTCTTCAAAAGCTGAGTTTAATTATTACCATAAATATTTACTAACTGTATGACTCTGAACAAGTTACTTAACCTCTCTTTGCCTCGGTTTCCTAATCTCCAAAAGGAGGACATTGGACTCAATGCTGTCTAAGGTCCCTTCTTATCTAATCTGTGAACTCATGCTCTTGTGATCTGAGACAAGTAGAATAATACCAAATCCAGGTTAAAATCCCAAGCAGTGGTATTGAAATAAGATCAGAAGGGCAGTCTGCCCAACACAGATGTGGCACCAGAGACAGGAGCAGGCCCAGGGAAAGCAATGCGGTGACATCATTTGAACACATCTGGAATCTTTCCAGGTCAGAGATATGAGTCAGCCTTCCATAAATGTACTTTGGCCTCATGCTGTCCTAAAGTGTGTGTGCATCAGGTTTAAGTGACAAGTGGAATATTGCAATGTTTTTTTCATAATGTGTTATTTCAGTAAATATGCTTTCTTTGATATAATTGTTTCCTCTGGCTGACTAGAGAGAAAAAGTAAACACATTCATGGGGGCTCATGAGCTTTGATTTTTAGGGGTGTAGACCCTCCGAAAACCTTGAGCTTGGACAGTCTACTTGTGCCACACCAGGAAACTGAATCACTTCCATTTGAATTGCCTTAGGATGATTCTGAAGATCACCTGGCAGGATATAGTACCAGATACTGAGGACCTTTCTCAAGCTAAACTTCCAAGCATTCAAACTCTACTGCAGAAAGTGTAACGCTGATGGGCTGGTCATGTTGCGTAAGTGCCAAACAAATGTTTGCTTAAAAGACTATTTTCTGGAGAACGCACACAAGGGAAGGACTGACATGGGTTGGAAGAAGCAATACAGGGACACTCTCAAGGTTTCTTTGAAGAACTATGGAACCAGTTGTGAGACATGGGAGACACTGGCATCGGATCACCTGGCATGGCATACCTGCATTACAGAAGGTGCTATGTTCAATGAGTGAAACAGAATTACAGCAGCTCAAAAGAAATAAGATGTGCAAATTTAGAGACAGCTCCTCCCTAAATGTTCATCTGGACTATTTGTGCCTAGCCTATAGTAGAACTTTCTAAAGTTGCACTGGTATGATCAACCAATGGGACATACTATAGCTCAACCCCGACATAGTGGTGACTTCAAAAACAAAGGATAACAACCAACCAAGCTTTCCTGGGTGACCACTCATTTATGTGTGTGTCCTAGGTACTGGAGCCTAACTTGTCATGAAAGTTAATGACAGAGTGTCAGTAATAAAAGCAAAAAAGATGTGGATTAATGTAAAATATTTTTTAATTTAAAAAACTAAGAGAAATGGATTTTAAAAAAATAGAACGAGGTAAGTAGATAATATATTAATGTGCAAAGAGTCTTGGACAGAAATTAGGAAGCCTGGGTTCATATCCTAAGGGCCCCTGGTCCACACTAACCATAAGACAATGGGCATATCACTTCATCTCTCAGAAGGTCAATTTTCTTCTCTGTTAAATGGGTATAATCATAGATTTCAGAGGTCATCTAGTAAAACTTCCTCATATAACAGATGTGGAAACTGAGGCCCAGCAAAGTGAAATGTGACCTTGCCCAAGGTTGCACAAGTGGTAGGTGTCAGAGATAAGACTTAAAATCAGGCCTTTTGACTCCTCTGTTAAGGTTATTTCCACTGTACTTTGCTAATCATAGTGGTTTGTTGGTAAAATGGGGCTCCATAAACTCTAAAGTATTATAGAAATGTAAACCATTATTGTGGGAACCTATAAGCTGCAAATCCCTAATAGTGATTTCCACAAAGAAAAGCATTAAAAATACACATATTTCATTGCTTCAGGTTTGCAGGTAGCCAAGCCTTTCTCAGCAAGAAGAGGGAGGGTGATGGTTAGTAGTTAACTCTTTAGGTGCCATGGATTTTTAGTATTTCAACTTTTGTTGAAACCTTATCCAGAGTATTAGAGTCTTGGCTATAGTCAAGCACCTTATTCAGGAGCTATTTTAATAATTCTTTAATACATGAAGGCCTCACAATGTCTAAATATTATTTCCCGTCATAGAGGATTGTAGATTCAGAAAATTGGAATAGGGTTGTACAGAGCATACTTAGATTTTTTTTAATAAGAACACATTTTTGCTGTTATCTTTTCTTTTTTCTTATTTGTGTCTTCTACTAAAAGTAGTGCCAAAAAAATACAAAAAAAAGGTAATCCTGCTACTCTGGGGAGCCTGCTAATTTACAGAATAACTGTAAGGAGTCATAGATTAACCTCCCTAATCTGCAGGCGAGGAAATAGAAAGCCAGAAAATTTCAATGACTTGTCCAAGGTCATACAGTCTACAACAGAAGCAAGTTTGGAGTTCAGTTTCTGTGACTCTGATGTAGTACTTGTAGATTAAACAAAGTTTTACTTTGTTAAGGATCTGCAAAAGTCACAGTAGAGAGTAATGGAGAAGGCTACAGTATAGAATTATATTCTAGTCTCAGTTCTGAGAGGAGCTTGTTATGGGGAATCAAGTAAATCGTTCAATCTGAGACAGTTCCAGTTTTCTCAGCAGTAATGTGGAGAGTTAGACTGGATGACCCTTAAAGTCTTTTCTGGCTCTAAAAATATCTCAGATTTGAGGGGAAAGAGAGTATAGCCTCTACCTTTTCAATGAGGCAATAATAAGAACAACATATATTATAAGCAATAATTTATCAACTACCTACATATACTTAGAATTACGCTAAATTTCATATGGAACAATTTAGCATTGACAGGACCTGTCCTCTAAACACTGATGGTCTAAAATACTCAAATTCATTAAGTTGGGTTTGTTTGTTTGTTTGTTTTTACCAGATCTACAATTTCATTTGTATAGGAAATTCCTAGTGAGGAAACTCCTATCAAAGCAAACTGCCACTTTCTCCTAAAACTAATAGTCTCTGAGAGTTCCCAGGGGGAATTAAGAGGTGTATTGACTTACCCAGGGTCACACAGCCAGTGTATGTCACAGATGGCATGCTATGTTCTCTGTGCTCCACTGGTCTGTGTTCCAGGCCAGTGCCCGTAGTAAAGTTTTCACTGTGTTGATTGAGTAAATAAACATATATCACAGTAAAGACCAGGATATCCATCCCACCAAAAAAGTACATAGCTAGCAATGAGATGTCTTTTAGCGCAGAGGTGTCAAACATGTGAGCCACAACACCTTGAAGTGTGGGAGGAACTAGATAAAAATGTAGTTGGAAAATATTTAACAAAATAAATAAAAATGTAATAGACAAAATTACATTTTAAAACTCAGTCAATATATAGCCCACAGGGACCCTTAGGGCAGCAAGGTGAAACAGGAACAGTGAGGCAGTGCAGTGGATAGAGTACCCAGTCTTGAGTAAGGAAGACATCTTTCTGAGTTCAAATCAGGCCTCAGAGACTTACTAGCTGTGTGACCCCAGGCAAGTCACTTAAAACCCTGTTTGCCTTGATTTTCTTATCTGCAAAATGAACTGGAGAAGGAAATGTCAAAACCACACCAGTATCTTTGTCAAGAAAACCTCAAATGGGATTATGAAGAATCAGACATGACTGAATAACAAAAGGGATTCTTACGTATGGAATAGTGACTTCCATTTCTATTTGAGTTTAAAAACACTGCTTAGAGGCTTTCCAAGTTCTTAAATACAAACAAAACAAAGCAAAGAAAATACAGAAGGTGAAAATTTGGTGGTTTTAGTGAAAGCTCTTAAAGCATCTACTGAGACAAGCTGATGCTCATCTGGAGTTCAGTTGGCAAACTACAGTGAAGAAGGTTCTGTCCTTCATCACTACTAATAAATATTGTACAAAATTAACTTTGGGTATAGGCAGGGAGCAAACACTCTCACTCTTATTAACTTCCATGGGTTGGTGCAACCAAGCACAGGAGCAAACAAAGTATTTCATGGCTCCCATAAACCTGCAGTTTAAAGGCATTAGACCACAGATAGATTGTGCTGGAAGGAACATTGCTACTGATGTTAAAATTTAAGAGGAACCAAAAAGTCCAAGCCGAAAAACTATCTCATAAAGAAGTTAAGGATAAATTGTCAAATGATCTTTACCTATTTTGCTATAATTGCACCATTTCAGACAGGTAATCATTCAAATTCGACTTGGAGACACCCATAGGTCTATATCTGAACAGACTTAATTTTTAGGAAAGCTTTACTTAAAATTGAGTTGAAATCTGCTGGCTTTCTATTTCTACCCTTTGATCTTCCTTCTATTCTCTGGAACCAATCTGAGGAAATCTAAGAAGATAGTGCCTCTTAAGGGTTTTTTTGTTTATTTGTTTTGTTTTATTAGGTTTAACAACTCCATTTCCTTCCAATGAGTCACCTTTGGCATGTTTTCAATTCTCCTCAGGAGTGCCTTCTTAGAATGTAAACTCTTTGAAACTAGAAAATATTTCCTACTTTATTTGTATGTTTGGAGCTTGACAGTGTGGGAAACATACTGTGAATTTAACAAATACTTGTGGATTGGTTGATTAACCTTGCTTTCCTGCCTTTGAAGGAAATGTGGCACCCAGAACTGTACGTAATACTCCAGAATAGTACAGCAGAACTATATGGTCCCTTTCTCTGGAAAAATACCTTTCCATTAATACAACCTTAGATCATAAAAGGGTGGGACAGTGAGGTAGAATAATGAGTTGTGGTAACCATTGGCAGTGGCATTATTAGAGGTATGAATTTAAGATATAACACTAGGGCAGAACTGTCAAAAGTCACAAGCCTCTGTGACAGTAGGTTAGTTGTAGATAAATGACTTTACTTTTTAAGATTATAAGTTAAAGTGTTGTTGACTGATATTGGCAGAGAGATTTTCTACAATGGAATTTCCCTCCACTAATGAAGGCATTATTTGGGACATTAAAATGAATGGTAGGGCTACTGTACAGTACTTGGATCAGAATGTTATGTTTCATGGCCTCGAGGCCACGCGTGACCCTTTAGGGCCTCAAGTGTAGCCCTTTGACTAAATCCGAACTTCATAGAACAAATCCCCTTAATAAAAGGATTTGTTCTGTAAAATCTGGACTCAGTCAAAAGGCTGCACTCAAGGACCTAGAAGGCCATAGGTGGCCTTGAGGCTCCAGATTCCCCACCCCTGCATATGTTTAGTTAACAAAGCATTGTGTGTTCAGAAATGAGGAACCAAGATGGGGAGAAACAAGAAGTAGTATATGCCATATATGGATCTGTAGAAAGAAGTGAATTTGTTTAGTTTGAAGAAGAGACGTCTCAGTTAAGTCAAGTCAAGTCAAAATAACAACCATTTATTAAATGAATACTATGTGCCAGCAACCAAGCTAAGTGTAAGAAATAAAAATAAAGGCAAAAACAATCCTTGCCTCCATGGAGTTAAAAATGAATGGGGAGACAACATGCAAACAACCATATACATTTTATATTATATTAATTATACTATATATTATATAAATTAATACAAGTTATATAAAAGATCAATCTGAGATAAACTTCTTAATGTTTGTGCATTAATACTGGGAAAGGCTTATGGCAGATGGTATAATTTTATCTGAGACTTGAAAAGAAAGAAAAACAGAAAACCCAGGAGACAGAAAATTTCAGGCATGGGGAGAGCCAATGAAGACTTGGAGTCCGATAAAGGAGTGTTGTGTGAGAAATAGCAAGAACTTCCATTTCACCAAATTGTGGAGTATATGAAGGAGAGAAAAAGTAAGAATATTGGAAAGGAAGCAAAGACTCAGCTTGTGAAGGGCTTTAAAGGGCAAGCAAAGGATTTGATATTTACTCCTCTATGAACTAGGAAGCAAAATAGTTATCATCCAGTATCTGAAGGGCTCATCATATGGATTATGGATTAAGATTATTCTCTTTCCCTGCTAATCTGTCCTGCCGATATCATTCTAAAAAGAGCAGATGTAGGAAAAACAGGCATGAGAACCATTCTTACCCACTATGAGGGAAAAATAAAGCAAAACAAAACAAAAACTTCTAACAATTAGAGTTCTCCCAAAGTGGAATCGATTGCTGAAAGAACTTGAGAATAGAGCTACAGCATTGTAGGTCTTCAAGAAGTTCCTAGATAATGACTAGAGAATGATTGGAAAAGAAGACTTCTGAGATCATTGCCAATTCTAAGATTTTTGAACTTTGTCTATTGACAGCAGGTTCCGTGCTCCTTTCTTGATACTTTATTTTCAATCAATCAACCACTTCCAAAACCTCATAACTGTAGTCATTCTTTTTATATCTCCCAACCTTGACCAAAAGGTTATGATGAAATCCAGTGTCAGACGAATTCCAGGTATATAATATCCATGGCATTCTGCTGTCATATATTTCCTGTAGGACTTAGAAGACAGTTTTGTACATAGTAAGTACTCAATAAATATTTGCCAATTTGATTCTGGATGAGAGAAGATGACATACTACGTGTAGGCACTTTCTCTTTCAGTGTTGAAAGTTTAAAGTCTTTCTTTTCAAGATGACTTTTCCCTCAAGCAATAAACATTTCTGTGGAAAGACACAAAGTTTTGGGTAATTGTAGAGGTCAAATAATGAGCTGTTTATATGTCTGGTCTCTGGAGAGTAATCATTAGTAAGAGCAGTTAAGTTTCAGGAATATACTTTAAAGAAACTTTCCCTACTTAGAATGAAACCCAGGGATTTTCCTTCTATCCAACCCAGTCAGCTCAGTCCTTTTGTTTCTTGTGTGAAGTGTCCCCAGTTCCATGTGGATTTCTCTCACCTACCATTCCATTCCATTTATGAATTTCCGAGGAAAAAGACCCTCTTTAAAGTACTGGAGTAGAAAGTGCTCTGGATTTTTTTCCCTAATTAATTGCTACCCTTTTGATTGGATTTGTTTGTGTACAAACTTTTCAATTTTAGGCAATAAAAATTGTCTATTCTATGATCCATGATACTAATTATTGCTTGTATTTTGTATTGAATTTTTCTCTTATTCATAAATAATGTTTTCCATGTTTGTCTAATTTGTTTTATTTGATTTATTTATTTAAGTTTTCAATGTTCTTTTCAACAAAATTTTAAATTCCAAGTTTTCTCCCCCTTTCTCCCCTCTCCCTACCCCAAAACACCGATCATGCTAATTATCCCTATTACCAATCTGCCCTGTCTTCTATCATCCCTCCCTTCCCTTATCCCCAGCTTCCCTTTTGTCCTATAGGGCAAGTTAAATTTCTATACCCCATTACCTGTATTTCTCTTTTCCTAGTTGTATGCAAGAACAATTCTCAACAGTTGTTCCTAAAACTTTGAGTTCCTCCCTCCCTCCCCACCCATCCTCATTGGGAAGGCAGGCAATTCAATATAGGCCATATCTGTGTAGTTTTGCAAATGACTTCCATAATAGTCATGTTGTGTAAGACTGATTATATTTCCCTCCATCCTATCCTGCCTCCCATTGTTGCTATTCTCTCTTTTGATCCTGTCCCTCCCCAAGTGTTGACTTCAAATTGCTACCTCCTCCCATTGCCCTCCCTTCCATCACCCCCACCCTGCTTATCCCCCTTTCCCCCACTTTACTGTATTTTAAGATAGGTTTTCATGCCAAAATGAGTGTGCATTTTATTCCTTCATTGAATTGAATGTGATGAGAGCAAGCTTCATGTTTTCACTTCCACTTCCCCCCCTTTTCCCTCCACTAAAAAGTCTTTTACTTGCCTCTTTTATGAGATATAATTTGCCTCATTCCATTTCTCCCTTTTTCTTCCCAATATATTCCTCTCAGCCCTTAATTTCATTTTTTCCATCCTATTCAACTCACCCTGTGCTATGTGTGTGTGTGTGTGTGTGTGTGTGTGTGTGTGTGTGTAATCCCACCAACTACCCAAATGCTGAAGTTTCAAGAGTTACAAATATTGTCTTTCCATGTAGGAATGTAAACAGTTTAACTTTGGTAAGTCCCTTGTGATTTTACTTTCATGTTTACCTTTTTATGCTTCTCTTCATTCTTGTGTTTGAAGGCAAATTTTCTTTTCATCTCTGGTCTTTTCATCAAGAATGCTTGAAAGTCCTCTATTTCATTGAAAGACCATTTTTCCCCTAAAGTATTATACTCAGTTTTGCTGGGTAGGTGATTCTTAGTTTTAGTCCTAGTTCATTTGACTTCTGGAATATCATAGTCCAAGCCCTTAGATCCCTTAATGTAGAAGCTGCTAAATCTTATGTTAGCCTGATTGTATTTCCACAATACTGGAATTGTTTCTTTCTGGCTGCTAGCAATATTTTCTCCTTGACCAGGGAACTCTGGAATTTGGCTACAATATTCCTAGGAGTTTATCTTTTTGGATCTCTTTCAGGAAGTTACTGGTGGATTCTTTAAATATTTATTTTGCCCTCTGGTTCTAGAATATCAGGGCAATTTTCCTTGATAATTTCATGAAAGATGACATCTAGGCTCTTTTTTGATCATGGCTTTCAGGTAGTCCCATAATTTTTAAATTGTCTTTCCTGGATCTATTTTCCAGGTCAGTTGTTTTTCCAATGAGATATTTCACATTATCTTCCATTTTTTCATTCTTTTGATTTTGGTTTCTCAGAAAGTCATTGGCCTCCATCTGTTCCATTCTAATTTTGAGAGAACTATTTTCTTCAGTGAGCTTTTGAACCTCTTTTTCGACTTGGCTAAT
>CM053772.1:39865385-39879854 GCA_028658325.1 Potorous gilbertii | reverse complement strand
ATACAGGTAATGGGGAATAGAAAGTTATCTGGCCCTACAGGACAAAAGGGAAGATGGGGTAAGGGAAGGGAAGGATGAAAGAAGAGAGGGCAGATTGGTGATATGGGTAATTAGAATGCTCAGTGTATTGGGGAGAGTGGAGGGGAAAAATGGGGAGAAAATGTGGAACCCAAAATTTTGTGAAAATGAATGTAAAAAATTAAATGAATAAATTTATTTAATAAAAAAAGAAAGAAAATCAGACCTTAAGAGATTACATGCTTTTTAAACATCCCAGACAACAAAAATATAGGAGTGAATAAATATGGCAGTCAAAGACTATATATACATACATATATATATTTATATGTATATATACAAATAAAGCAACAAAGTGACAGCAGAGAGATCAATTGAGTCTTCTTTCTAAATGTGCATAAGAATACAATAATGAAGACTGAAGTCAGGTTGAGGTAACAATAGAGACAAGTCTAGGGCATTATTACAGAACTTGACAACACTCACCCTGAAGGTGAATCAATGTTTTCTGTCAGATTATATTACAAAATTCAAGGGTTCTTGAAAGAAGGGGAGGAGAACAGGGGCACAGAGGGGAATGTGTAATATGCCCACATCAAAGCAAGGACTAACAAAGAGGAAAAGTTGATCCCTGAGGTCCCAGGAAGAGAAGAGACTGCAGCAAAGGGAAAGTTTGAAAAAGGGGGACAGTCAGAGATCCCTTCCTTTGTTAGTTAAGAGAAAGACTTTTTCTAGGAACGTAAGAAGCATCAATCTAAAAACTCATCTACCCAAAATATAAAGCATCATTTTCAGTGAGGATTCCCTAAAATATTTTCCAATAAATAGAAGAGTAAAGCATAGATGTCTACTCTCCCTACTATTGCTTGATATTGATCTGGAAATACTAGTAACAGCAACAAAACAACAGAAACATTAAAATCATAAAATAGGTAAAGGTGAGATAAAACTTTTCCCACTTACTGATGATATGACAGTATGCTTGGAAAAGTCTAGGGAATCAGCAAATTTTCTAATTGAGACAATTAATTCCTTTAACAAAGTTGCAGACAACAAAATAAGGACTCAAAAATCAACAGCATCTCTATATAATGATAACAAAATATAAGAAGAAAAAACAGAAAAGGAAATTTCAATCCAAATAAGCACAAAATATATCTGGGGATCAACCTATCAAAGCACAAGAAGATCTGTAGAAATTCAATTACAAAGTACTCCTCAAAGAAGTAAACAGCTTAAAAAGATGGAGAAAGATTTGGTGTTCATGGCTAGACTGTGCCATTACAATGAAAATGGAAATACTACCAAAATTATTTTACATTTTGAATTCTATACCAATGAAATTACTAGTGAGATTCTCTATAAAACTTGATAAAAAATAATGAAAAAATTCATTTGGAAAAACAACACATACTGTAGTAAGGAAATGATGAAAAGAAGTAGGGATAAAGAAGAATACATTGCCAGACCTCAAACTATATAATAAAGCCCCAGTTATCAAAACCGTCTAGTATTGGTTAAAAAATAGAGAGATATATCAAAGGAACAGATTATACAAGGAAAAATCAGAAACAAGTGTTTGATAAAGGAGAAAACATAAAATTACCTAAGAAAAAACTCCTTATTTGATCAAAATTGATGGGAAAAACTGGAAAAAAAAGTCTGACAGAAACTTTTGACAATAAATTTTAAATGGAAATACAACCTTGACATTAAATATCATATTATAGGAAAAAATTGAAGAGAGGCAGATACTATGACTCTCACAGTTAATTCAGAAACATATTATTAAGCATACGAGAGATAGAGGTAATCACAAAATAAGATCGATATCTTTGATTACATTAAACTAAAAATTTTTTGCATAGACCAAATTAATGCACCCAGAATAATAAGAGAAGTAGTCAAATGGAGGAAAATCTCTGCATAAATTTATCTGATAAGGGTTTAGTATCAGATATGTAAACAATTCTTCAACAGATAAATGATCCAAAGAATTTTTAAGAGCAGAGTTGCAAAGTATTCACATGAAAGAATACTCCAAGTCACTAATATTAACAGAAATATAAGTTGGAACAACTCTGGTCTTGCACAACACACTCTGTCAATTGAAAAAGATGAGTAAAAATAGTGGTATTCAAGGTTGGAGGGGTAGTGGAATGATAGATACCTTGTTGATGGAGTGGAAAATGGTACAGCCATTTGGAAAGTAATTTGGAATTATGCAAATAAAGTGACTAAAATGTCTACTCCTTTTGAAGCAGAGACTTCATTAATACCCCAAGGAAGCCATCAATGAGAAGAAATTCACCATACATATGAAAATATTTATAGCAATATTTCCTTTATAACAAGGAACTGAAAACAAAGTGGATACCCATTATAAATTGGAGAATGACTAAAGAAATTATGGCATGTGAAAGTAATAGAATATTACTGTGTGAGAAGAAATTATGTATGTGAAGGATACATAGAATCATAAAGATCTATATTAACTGATGCAGAGTAACCTAAGCAGAGTTAAAAAAACAATATACATGACTAAAACAATATAAATGAAAGAATAACCACACGACAAAAATAATCAAAATTGAATGTAACAAAAGTAGAAAGATCAAATATGACTCGAATGAAGAGATATGAAAGGACACTCTCATGACACTTTCATGGAGATGGGAAGTCCACAAGTGCCACACATTGTACTTGTTTTGAGATTTTTTTCTAATGTATCAATCGGTTGTGCTGATTTCTTTTCCTCTTTGAAAAATGTTTCTTGTTATATGGAATGACCCTCTGTGAGGAGGAGAGGGAGAGATACGATGACAATATAAGAAACAGAAGAGAGTAAAGAAAACATAACTTAAAAAAAAAGAATGAGGCACTTATATTCTCATTTACATTTAGTGATTTTTTTCCATACATTTGCTATCATTCTGAAATATCCTTTAGGATTGATCATTTAATGCCTTTACTTAAAACAAATCCACTGACTTCACTATCCTATCCCAACTGTTCTGCTCAGAAGGGTAATATCCACTTGCCTAACTACTTTTGCTGATACTAATCTTAGAGAAGAAGGAAATATCAAGAGAGAAAATCTGGACAATTGGCAAATGCTCTTGGAACAACCATGGTAACTATTCCCACAGCAACATAAATATCTCAAGCTAACAGACTGAGAGAGAAATAAGTATAAATAAATTCCTGTGACATATCATTGCCCATTTGGAGATACAACCATAAGAACTCACGTGTGTGTGTGTGTGTGTGTGTGTGTGTGTGTATGCATGTGTATGTTCTCGGCAAAGTGAAGTGAGGACTTGAACATGAATCTCAATAATTGGATTGATAGTAAAATTCATCTAGGTGATTCAAGACCTATTCTTTACTTTCCCCTCCACGTTGTTTTGTACCAGCTATGGGCAGAGGGGTGGTAAAAAGGTTTGAAAATAGAAGATCTGGCTTTTAAAGCCAAGTTCTGTCTTTGACCAGCATTGGAACCTTAGAGAAATCTCTTACTAAATCTAGACTTCAGTTTCCTCATATTTAAAATAAGGAGCTTTAAAAGGATGACCTCTAAGATCCCTCCTAGTTCTACATCTGTGTTGTCATGAAAAGTATCCGCATAATTGCTTTTACTCTCCTTTCCACCTAATTTGGGTCATGTTCTCTGTAGTTTCTCTTGTCTTTTTTTCTTTTTTTTTTTTTAGTCTTTAACAGTAAAGACTGGATTAATATCCATGTTTTAGGTGGTGCTGTATCTAGTTAGAATGTTTGATATGTTTCATGATTAGTTGGCACCCAAAAAGAATGACACTTATGGTTAGTTTCAGTCAATGTTACAATTTTCCAAAAAAGAAATTGTCATTTCATTAATGTGAGTATTCACATCTATTAATGCAGACTACAGTTCATTCTGAACATCCTGGGTAGTTCTTAAGGATGTCTTATTCTGATGCTTTCTTGGGGTTGAGGATATCATCCTGTGTTCTTGAAAGTTATAATATTGGAGTGAAAATTATGACATTCTAACAACCTAGAAGAAATGAATGAATGAAAATATTAAGCACTTACTATGTGCTAAGAATTGGGGATAGAAATAGAAAATAGTTCCCTCCAGGAACTCACATGACAAAGGGGGTCACAACAAATTTAGTCAGTTAGTCAATAAATATTTATTAAGGACCTACTATGTGTCAGACATTATGCTAAAGCACTAGGAATATGAAAGGGGTAAAAAAGGCAGTCACTGTGTTCAAAGAGTTCACATTGTAATTGAGGGGAGAGGTAGACAGACAACAGATATAAGAGGTTTAAACCACAAGTAAGGTGGAAAGGACAAGGGCAGTGGCAAGGCAGATGGTAATTCATTTTCTTCAATGTCATTTCTAATAACAAAACTACATCAGTTTCTGATGGTGAATTATTTGACAATGCTAACGACTTTGGTGGTGAGAACTTCCTTTTCTGAGTCCTTAAGTATCTATGGCTACAGTATCAGAAGAAGAAATTACCATACTCCATTTCCATTCTTTTCCCTCAGTGGATGATGACTGTGTGAGTTGAGATGGGTTCAGTATTCAGGGTTTGGGGGTGAGGAGGAGAAGCACCGTTATTCCCAGGGGTTCGGAGATATGTCCATCAAGGTCTAAATGGAAGTGATAGTTGAGGAAGTCATGGTGGTAGTGCATGATTCACTTGGTACATACATCCTCCATTTTCTTCCTCCAGGTGCCATGCTACTTCAGCAAAACTGACTTTTCTCTTTGAATCACAGATGGTTGGCAATTGGTGAGGATATTTACCACCATCTCCACAAAGGGTGCTTTCTTGGATAATGTATTTTAATGTGAACACTTTGATAATGTATTTAGGTTGAAAGCAGAGTCAACAGTCCAGACTCGTTATTAGGGAGATCAGAGTACTTGATCTCTGAGGTTCCTCCCAACTGCTAGGTGTTGGGATTTAGCGAAAACTAATAAAGTCCTAGCAACAGAAAATGTTCAACTGACAAATGTCAGTTTAAGGAGATGACACCTGTTCCATGCACATTCTCCTGTTCCTAGGACTTTATTGTGACAGAGTAGGTATATGTATATTTACATGCACACACATACATACATGTATATATACAAATATATGCAAACATATACACTTTTATACGTATAATTTATATATGAATGTGTGTATACATATATGTATATACAACAAAATTTTCATGCCATTTTTTTTCTTTTCCTTCTCCCCACCCTTGCCCTAGATATGGTTACAATTAGATACAAAGGGAAATATATGCAAAATTATTCTATACATACATCTATTTATCAGCTCTTTCTCTGGATACAGATGGGATCTTTCTTCATGTATCCTTTATAGTTATTTTAGATGTTTATAATAGTCAAAACAACTTATTTCCTCAAAGTCATTGGTAAATAATATTGCTGTTACTGTATATAATGTTCTCTTTTGTTTCTGCTTATTTTTCTTCATTATTTTGTTCAAATCTTTCCATGTTTTTCATCTATCTACCTCTCTATCTATCTATCTCCCTCCTAATCTTCCTCTCAAGCTGTCAAATATTTCATTTTTATCTTTCAAGCAGAATGCTAACCATATAATTGTCAGATAAATATTTATTGATTCATTCTTTGATTGATATGGAGCTGGAATAGATTTCAGAGGTCATCTGGTAAGATCAAAGTGTTAAAAGCAATTGTATATTTCATTAATATAAGCACCTCTCATTTCTTAAATAAAGAAACCAAGACCCAGAGAGGTGAAATAATTTGGTCAATATGAGAACCATAGTTAAGAGGAGATATCTGAACCCAGAACCTCTGAGTCTAGAGCTAGCCCTACATTATTAACTGTCTGCTGGACATCTCTACCTGCATGTCTCTTAAGGAGCCCATTCTCACCATGTTCAAAATAATCTCTCTTTTCCAATGGACTTCTCTTCCCCAAATATCTCTTATAGTCTTGGTGATTTGTCATATTACCTTGTGTATTACTGCAACAAGAGGAAAACGTCAGTGTTTGTTCCTACACTTCAGTTGTCTCTCCTCTGAGTCCTCCTTCTCTGTTGTACCAGCTGCTTTTTTCTCCAATTGATACATGCTCTAAATAGATTTTAAATCCTTTAAGGAAAGAACTATACTGTTTGCTTCTTTGTATCACTGGTGCCTTGCACAGTACCCTACACAAAGAAGAAACTTAACATTTGTTGATGATTTTAGAAAGTATTAAGGAGATGTTCTGGTTATAAGGTCTTTTCAAAAAAGAAGAAAGGAAGGAAGGAAAGAAGGAAGGAAGGAAGGAAGGAAGGAAGGAAGGAAGGAAGGAAGGAAGGAAGGAAAGAAAAGAATGTGTACAAGCATGTGTTTGGGGGGTTGTCTATGAAGGGCTTTTATGGAAAAGGTGAAGTCCAACTAATCTCCAAGTATAAGGACAAAAATAAAAGAAAAATAAACCATGAGGGAATTAGATGTGATTCAAAGAAAAAACATACTGACCATAAGAATTATTTTTGGGATAGAATGAGGGCAACTGTAGAATCTTCTTCATGGAAAGTCTTAAAATAGCAAAGAATTACATCAGTTTCAAATAGTTTAAACATGGCCCTGCTTGGAGGTAGAAGAATGAACTTGAGGACCCCTGAGGATGCCTCCCAGCTCTATACATTTCCATTTCTTTTTAATATCTGTGTGTGCGTGTGTGTGTGTGTGTGTGTGTGTGAGAGAGAGAGAGAGAGAGAGAGAGAGAGAGAGAGAGAGAGAGAAAATATGTGTGATCCTGAGCATTTTATTCTTGGCTCCATCCACATACTATTTAAGTTTAAAAGTATCTGTGTTGTTTTTTCACACCCTCTTTCATTCCCTCTGTAAAATCCTATTGTGATTTCCCCACCTCTTAAATGTATCTCCTGAGTTGAATATATCAACTTAGTAGATGTCACAGAGAAAGAATGATGAAGATGACAGCATGTTAAATGCAGATAATTCAAAATGCTCGTGCTGAGAGAGGGTTTCCAAACATTTTATAAGTCAACCAGATCTTTTTGCCATGGTTACAATGAATATGCAGACAGAGTATTTATATAGGTCTTTAAAAGGTTTGCAAAACATTTTACATCAATGAACACATTTGTTCCTCACAATAATCTCTTACTATTATTAACTCCATTTCAGAAATGGGAGAACTGAGGAGGAAAGTGACTTGTTCAAGGTGACATATCTAGAACACATCTGAGGCAGGATTTGAACTTTATGCCCAGCACTCTATTCATCTGCCACCTAAATGCCAGTTATCCTTCTGTTCATATCCTGATTTGTTATTTTTAAAATTAGGAAAATGGAGTTATGTGCTACCGTCATCTTAGTCAATGTTTACATAACACCAAATCAAGCAAGTCAATCAAAATGTCAATTTGTTGAAAATAGACTGTCAAGCCAACTACTTTGGGACATGTAGACAAATTAATGAATTTTTTACTCTTTAATTTGCTTTTTCAGCATCACGGGGACCCAACTTTAGTTTTACTCTACCGTGACCCAAAAAGTAATAAGAAAAAGTTTGTTTTTAATGGATAAGCTCCCTTCTCAGCCTAAAAGTATTAGCAATGATTTAATTTCATTTTTCAATAGTTGGAAGGAATGTCATAAATTAGGTAATCCAACACATTCATTTGACATTTAAGGAACTTGAGGTCCTTGTGGGGGGGTTGTGCAACCTCCCTAAAATCAGAGGATCACAACTGACATAACAATCAAAGTCTTTTGAGTCCAAGACAAGTGTTTCCCCCCAAATTGCCTTCCATATTATGTTCCTTGATTGCCCCCATTCCCAGTTCTTTGTGCCTATCACACACATACACATCACACACACATATACACGCACATACACACATCTTGAGAAACATCGAAGTTCTAAGCCTAACTAAAAGGCTGTTGAAGATTTTAGATTCAATTCATCTGTATCTCCACTAAAACTAGATTTGAGCCATCAGAGAAGGAATTCCAGGCTTGGAATCAGATGACTCGAGTTTCAGTCCTGGTTCTGCCACTTACAAGCTATGTGACCTTTGGCAAGTCATTTGCTCTCTTTGCCTCACTTTCTTTATCTCTAAAATGAGGCAGTTGGACTGGTTAATCTCTGCAGCCCTATGTAGCCCTACGATGCTATAGCATCTCTAAGTAAAGAACAACACCCTCTAATGAGTTACATGTGCACTGTATTATCAAACAAAGTGGCTCTTATTCAATTAACAAACATCACTTCTATATTCATGCATCAATACTTTCCACCAAAGGGAAATGGCTGAGTGATCTACATTTGACAATAATGGAATTTTCAAAGCTTTTTATCAGCTCTGATGAGATGTTGAAGAAGCATTAATGCTTGGCATCCAAAGCTTTCAAAGGGCATTTATCACCATTATCTTCCCAGTCCCCAATATAAAATGATCCATGCTCCTGTTTCCATAGTTCACGAAGGATTTTTGAATTACACTCTGAAAGCCAAATTTTCTAGTGTCTCTCTAGACTCTAGTGACCAATGCCAATAAAAGAGCCTGGAGCCATTTGTTTTCCTCTCTGGTTTTAAAAATGGATCAATAAAGCCGTCCTTAGTTACTACCACTGTGGTTGGAGGCCTGGAAGATGAATCATTGTTGGAAAGGGAATCATTCTAAGAAAGAGACCTTGCATAAAATTCTATGGCTAGACAGTGAAACAGCCTCCCTCTCTTGCTTTTCATACTTTGAAGGGTGGTTTGTGGAAAAGTAGGCCAGAGAATTGTTTTGGACTCAGGGCAAGTATGTTTAAACCCTGATTCTGTTTCTTGTTACCTCTGATTCCTAAGGAAAGTCACTTGATCTCACTACGCCACAGTTTCTTCACCTGTAAAATGAATGAGAGAGGTGCGGATAGGGGTAGAGAGGAATGGGAGATGAGATGAAATTTAAGGTGACTTCTCCCTCCCTCTAAACCTGTGATGCCATGAACCAATGAGTGATGTTTGGCAAGTAGGAGTAGTAAAGACATTTCAACCTGCTATATTTTATAAAGTACAAGCCTGGTTTTGTGGATAAGTCACATTAGATCATAGATAGCATTACTAGATGTAATTAAGGCAACGGGAGATTGAACTTCAAATTGGAAGGCTTGATTTTCAGTCCTGGTTCTAACAGTTGTGTGTTCATACTTCAATGTGGAAGAAGACCACACCATAAGCGAAATAATGACATGACTTGCACTTGACTTTGTTTTGAGTGAGGGAGGGCTGCGCAGATCTACCGGTCTCACTTCTCCTTCACAGTCATCTGTATCCACTGACCAGATATTCATCAGGATGACTGGAGATGATCCAGAATGAGGCAAGTGAGGTTACATGACTTGCCCAAGGTCACACAGTTAGTGAGTGTCAAGTGTCAGAGATGAGATTTGAACTCAGGTCCCCCTGATTCCTGCACTGGTACTCTCTCCAACGCACCACCTAGCTGCCCTACACAGTTAATACCTATACAACCAAACATTTCCTCATTTGTAATATGTAGATACTAATTCTTATGCTACGAGTCTTAATAGATTGCCCTGAGGTTCACAGAATCATGGGGCTAGAATTAGAAAAGACCTTCAAATGCAGGTAGACCTGTTCTCTCATTATACAGATCTAACTTGTTGGTACAGAGTTACAGTCATTTACATATTGCCTCCTCCAGTAGATTATAAGCTGCTTGATGACAGAGATTATCTTTTGCCTTTCTAAAATCCCACAGTACATGCTTAATAAAAGTTTATTGACTGATGACAATTGAGAAAATTGAGTCCCATAGACATAGTCTAACTTATCCACACAGGTAGTAAGCATTAGAAGTACAGTAAAATGCAAAAATGTATGTAGTATTTTATGGGATTTGAATTTATAATAATTCAAGAAGGAAAAGTTTTTTATTAAATGCGTACCAAAATTCTGAATGCAGATCAAAGCATATTTTTCACTTACTTTATTCTTTCTTGTGTTTTTTCCCTTTTGATCTGTTTCTTCTTTCAAAATTGTGACTCTTATGGAAAATTTTAACCTGATAGCACATGAATAAACTATATCAAACTGTCTAGCATTTTCAGAAGAGGAGAGGGGAGAAAGGGAAAGAGAAATATTTGGAACTCAAAATCTTATAAAAACAAATGCTAAAAATTTTCTTGAGGGGGAGCGGAGTCAAGATGGCTGAGCGAGAGCAAAGACTCACCTTAGCTCTACCACATATTCCTTCAGATAGCTCTGAAAAGAGAATCTGAACAAATTTGAGAGTGGCAGAATACAATAGGAGATAGAGTGTGGCAGATTTCCAACCCAGGAGAGCCCATAAGGTGGTCAGGAAGGATCTATTACATGGGTCTGGGGGAGCACAGAGTACAAGCTGCCCCAGTACAGAATCTTGCCATAGCAAAGCCAAGCAGGAACCACCAGACAGACTGAATCAGAAGCAGCACTGCAGATTCTCAAACACATCAGCACAGGATGGGAATCCAGTAGAAGGAAATGAGAGAGAAATTCAGGACCTCCAGTAATAGAAGTAGCTAGCCACTCCTGAGACTGTCAGCCCACAGATTAAATCTTTATAAGTCACCTACTTGAACTCCCAGGAGCCAAGATGGCAGAGTGATCTGTAAGTGCTCATAACCTCCCCTTGTTGACTTTGAAAAATCCAGAGAATACTAGCCCAGGAAAAATCCTGGTATAGTGGGATCAGCAGAAGGAATAAACAGTCTCTTGGTTCATGAGACTTGGAAAATCACAAAGGGGGGTCCCTCTTGCTGTGGCTGAAGGGGACTAGTGCAGGGCTGGAGCTGTCCCAGACAGCTCCACCTTAGTAAAGTAGGAGGAGATCCTGAGCCCCAGGGGTTAGAGCCCATAAGCGCCAATACCAGGACCCCAGATGTGTCTTAGCACAGCCAGGAGAATTGGGCAGACACCAGCACAGAAGGGGGTTCACCAGTCACTAAGCCTGCCTGTGCTCAAGTTCAGGATAGAAGGAGATCTCCTGTGGCTCGACCACCCCTCCCCAACACCTTACACAGGGAGCTTCAGGGTAACCCCAGGAAAACTGAGAAAGACTTCACCTGGTTTTGGCATTGGCACACATCAGTCAACTCAGCACCAGGTAAGCTGCGGCATTCTTGCTTCTACCTGAATGAATCAGAGGCCACACAGACAAAGCCTCAAGTTCTCAGCAGAAGAAATGTGGGACAGAGCCCCTTGTGGTCCAGAAGCAGAGAACCACTTTAAAAGCCAGGAAAAAAGCAATCACCATGAGCAAGAAGCAAATCAGAAAAGCAAAGAACATAGAATCTTATTATGAGGACAAAAGTCAAAATACAAAGACAGAAGAGGTCCGCATTGAGACTGTACTCCTATCTGTAACCTCAGAAGGGAATATGAACTGGTCTCAAGGCCAAAGAGCATTCTTGGAAGAGTTCAAGAAGGATTTTAAAAGCAAAAATAGAGAGGCAGATGAAAAATTGGCCAATGATTTTAAAAATATGAAAAAAAAGAATTTACTGAAGAATAAAAAGGAACACAGGGCAAATTGATAAGGAGATACAAAACCTAACTGTAACAATTGGACAAATGGAAAAGGAGATGCAAAAGCTGACTGAAGAAAACAATCTATTACATATTAAAATGGGCAAGTAAACAAATGACTATGAGATATCAAGAATCAGTCAAACACAAAAGGTAAACGACGGGGAAAACTTTGTTACTCAATATGGGCAAACTGCTTACATCTCTATAAAGGAAGATGATACTTGTTAATCTACTTGTTAATCTTGAGAATTATATATTTATTATGATATTTAAAAGGGAAATAGAGAGAAAGTGGGTATGAACTAACTGATGTGATGATAAAAAACATGATTTAAAGGTATGTAGGGATTGTAATAAGAGAAGAGAAAAAGAGCAGGCAGTAAAAGGTAAACCACATCACAGGAAGAAGCACAAAACATTATAGTAGAGAGAAAGAGGGGAGGGAGATGAGCATCATCTGAGATTTATTCTCATCTGATTTTGTTTAAGGAGGGAACAACAAACTCAGTTAACTATAGAAATCTAAATTACCCTATAGAAAGTAGGAGGTGAAAGGGGAAAGAAAAGGGAGGAGAGGTTAAAAGGAAGGGTAGAAGTAGCAAGGAAAAAATGGAATAAAAGTGAAAGGGGCAAATAGAAGGGAGGGAAGACTGGGGGAGGCGGTTGTCAAAAATGAAAACTCAACACAATTCAGATATCAAGGAATTACAATGAGGATCACATAGGACCTTGCAGCTTCTACATTAAAAGATTGGAGGGATTGGAATGTGGTATTTTGTAAGGCAAAGGAGCATGGACTGTAACCAAGGATCAACTATCCAGCAAAACTGAGCATAATATTTCAGGCAAGGAGATGAACATTCATTGAAATAAGTGGTTTCCAGACCTTCTTAATGAAAAGGCCAGAGCTCAATAGAAAATTTGAACTTCAAATACAGGACTTGAGAGAGGCATTAAAAAAGAAAATGGGGGAAAAGATCTTGTTACTCAATACAGGCAAACTGTTTACCCCTCTACATGGGAGGTTAATACTTGTGTATTTAGTATGATATCTAAAAGGGATATACTTATAGAGGGAGTGGGTATGAATTAACTGATATGATGATAAAAAAATGTTTTTAGGGTATGAAGGGATTGAAATGGGAGAAGAGATGAGGAGAAGACAGAAAAATGTAAATTACATCACAGGAAGAGACACAAAACATTATAGTAGAGGGAAAGAGGGAATGGAAATGAGCATTGTTTGAGATTTACTCTCATCTGATTTTGTTCAAAGAGGGAATAACAAAGTTATTTAAGTATAGAAATCTAACTTGCCCTATAGTCAGTAGGAAGAGAAAGGGAAAAGAAAAGGAAGGGGAGGATAAAGGGGGGGAACAATTAGTAAGGGAAAAGGGGAACAAAAGGGAGGGGAGTTGATAGAAGTGACAGAAGACTGAGGGAGGTGGTGGTCAAAAATATAAGTCTATTGTGGAGGAGAGAAGTAAGAAATAAAAGCATAAATGTGGGGAAATAAGATGGAGAGACACAGAGACAGTAATCAAAACTGTGAATATGAATGGGATGAACTCTCCCATTAAATGGAGGGGGATAGTAGATTATATTAAAAAACATAATCCAACAATATGTTGTTTACAAGAAACACATTTGAAACAGGGCAATACTCACAGGGTAAATGTCAAAGGTTGGAGCAGAATATATAATGCTTCAGCTAATGCAAAAAAAGCAAAGGGTGCAATTCTAATCTCAGACAAAGCAAAAGCAGAAATATATCCAATCAAAAGAAATAAGGAAGGAAACTATCTTGCTAAAAGGTACCATAGACAATGAAGCAATATCATTATTAAACGTATATTCACCAAGTGGTATAGCATCTAAATTCTTAGAGGAGAAGTTAAGGGAATTATAGGAAGAGATGGACAGCAAAACTATACTAGTAGGGGAACTCAAATTCCTCCTCTCTGAACTTGATAAATCTAACCTCAAAATAAGCAATAAAGAAGTTAAAGAGGTAAATAGAAATCTGAATAAGGCAGATATGATAGATCTCTGGAGAAAAATGAATGGGGATAGAAAGGACTATACCTTTTTCGCAGTGGTACATGGCACATATACAAAAATTGACCATGAACTAGGGCATAAAAACCTCACAATGCAGTGCAGAAAGGCAGAGATAATCAATGCATCCATTTCAGATCATAACGCTGTAAAAATTAAATGTAGTAAAAGGACATGGAAAGATAGACTAAAAATTAATTGGAAACTAAACAATCTAATCCTAAAGAATGAATGGGTTAAAGAACAAGTCATAGAAACAATCAATAGCTTCATTCAAGAGAATGACAATAATGAGAAAACCTACCAAAATTTATGCAATGCTGCAAAAGCAGATCTTAGAGGAGGTTTTATATTATTGAATGCCTACATGAATAAAATAAAGAGGAGATCAATAAATTGGTCACACAGCTGAAAAAGCTCGAAAAAGAAAAGAATGAAAATTCCCAAGTAAATACCAAATTAGAAATACTGAAAACCAAAGAAGAGAATAACAACATTGAAATTGTGAAAAGTATTGAACTAATAAATAAAACTAAGAGTTGGTTTGTGGAAAAAAAAACTAAAATTGATAAACCTTTGGTCAATTTGATTTTATTTTTATTTTTTTATTTTTTTAAATTTTTATTTTATTTATTTATAAATGTTCTACAATCACTTCCTTAAAATTAAGATTTTATACCCCCACACCTACCCCCCCTACCCCCCTCCCTCCCCATGACAGCATACAATTTTGTATAGGTTCGACATATACTTTCCTATTGAGCATATTTTCACTATAGTGATGTTATGTAGTCACACTGAGATAAG
>CM053772.1:39850530-39865285 GCA_028658325.1 Potorous gilbertii | reverse complement strand
AATTAAAAGGGTGAACTCACCTCCAAGGAAGACGACTTCAGTGAGGCCTGAAAGGACTTTTTTGAACTGATTCTGAGTAAAATGAGCAGAACCAGGAGAACATTATACGCAGTAACTGTCACAGTGTGTGAGGACTATTTCTGATAGACTTAGCCCTCAATGGCAATTGAAGGACCTGAAACATTTCCAAAGGACTTGAGGTAAAATGTTATCTACATCCAGAGAAAGAACTACTGAATCAGAATGCAGAATGAAGTAGAATATTTTCTCTTCTGTTATGTTTTGTTTTAGTTTGGTTTTTCTCATGGTTTCTCCCATTTGTTTTAATTCTTCTATGCAACATGACCAATGTGAAAATGCATTCAATAAGAATGTATGCGTAAAACCCATATAAGATTGCATGCCATCTCGGGGAGGGAGGGGAAAGGGAGGAAGAGAAAATTTAAGATTTATGGAAATAATTATTGAAAACTGAAAACAAATTAATTAAGAATTTTTCACCCATAACTGGGGGGGATAAAATATAATTTTAAAATAAATAAATGTCTACAATATTCCAGAGGGACATGCTACTTATATGAAGTCTGATAGGGAAAAAAGGATTTAAAAAGTGTCCATGACTTTAAGGAGCCAAAAATAAATACATGTTCATTGGAGATGCAATATATGCAAAACATAATCCTTAGGAGTATGAACAATGAGCAAAAAAGATATTCTTAGGCCTCGAGGAGCATTTCAATTCCAGTTTGAGAAACAAAAGTTACAAATGAATAATGAACAGGACTAGATAGGTCTTTGATTTTGAAGATCCAGATATTCCCTCCAAAAGTAGAAAATGTATGCCATAAACATCTTTTTGCCCTAAGCAATCCAAGCTGATATTTTCCCCCACAAAGATGTTCTGCAGAGCCTATCTATATTACAAGCTTCTCCCCCTTTCACAACTGAGGGCATGATGAATTCTTAACTTTTTTTGGCTTTCTGGGTCATGTTGGCATAAAATAGAGTAAGCCAGTATTCAGTCCTTGATATTTATTTGCCTAAGACCCTCCTCATGGGATGAGAGAATGATTCCTCATTGAGGGCAAAGAGCTTGGGAGAAAGGAGTTCTTTACTTACTGTATTTCACCACATAATCGTTGCCAACACATAACCATTGCACCCTCTTTCTTTGTCTTTTTCAGTCCCAAAATTGGTTTCTAACCTTTCATCATGTAATTGTCATATGATCTAATTCTCTTTGTCATGTAACTTAAAAAATAAACAGATCAGCAATGTATCCACCAGTGACACATGGATACACCTTTATCTCTTGTGCATTGCAAGCCCTGAGCCTAGAATTCTCAGCCCGATGCATTGTCAGTATATTTCTAAAAGCTGACATGCATGGTTTATTTAGAGCACAGCAGTACTAATGCTATTGTCATTCAACCCAATGAAGAGTGGAAGGCGCCAGAGAAGTGGGTGGTCAGGCAAAGCTGCCATGAGTAAGTCGTGATATGGTAAGACTTGCATCTTCCCTCACTAGCTAAACTGTACAGTACATCTGCCAGCAATACATTAACGTGCAAAGCATTTCTCTCTATGAGTAAATTTAAAAACTACTCTGTGGGCTTCAAGCTGAAAGTGATTATGTTTGCTGGATGACATGGAAACAGAGCCACAGAAACACAATTTTCAGGGAGTGAAAATTTGGTGTAAGACAAGCAGAAACTAAAATACAAGTAATACGGGTAAAACTTTTTAAAAGATTCACATAATGGTCGCACCCTACTTTTTTGCAAAAAAATGGGATAAAATCTGTGACAGTGATGCAGTGAAACATATTACTCTTGATTTTTGAATTTTAGAGAAGATACACTATTGGAATATATTCCCTTAGGAAGAGATTCCTGGAGAGAAAGAAAAATTATGAGAAGAAGCCAACACGAAATGGAACCAGTTCCTCAAGCATGTCCCTATTTCTAGTTTGCTGCACAAGGGACTTCAGGTAATTCCCCATCCTCTTCTCTTTCTCCACCCAACAAATATCAATTTTAGTGGGAGAGCACATTCACTTTGTATCTACTATGTTCAAATTTGTATAACCTCTATGATTTCTGTTTTCTTGGATAGATGATATATGGTCACTATTCATTACTGTGATGGTCTTTATAACTGGAATTTGGTGAGAAAGGAGTCAAGACTTCACATAAAACTTGGGACACTGTTCAATTAAGGAATAAAGATCAGGAGGATGCTGGGAATCTAACAGTCATTTCCCCTAGCCTAGTTGGTGGGTTGCTGTCCTTTGTTTTCAGTGAGGACCAAAATAACATCACAATGCTAGTGTCAAGTTACGGTGTGTTCAACTGTGGCTAAGCCTAGGCTATCACTATCTGTGGGGGGAAGGTGATAAAATTCTCTTCTGATACTGCCTGCTTAAGAAAAACTGAGCTGACCAGCCTCTTGACCTCAATCTTTTTGTCCCTTTCAGGGAAGAGCCAAAACCTCCCTTGGAGAGGGATGAAATTTCCACATTTAGGTGAACCCATGTGCATATTTACGCAACATGGGAAATGCATGTCCATTACAAAAAATAGATAATATTGTAAACAAAACCAATTACAATGAAATATATTATCAAAATACTTCAATCACTAGTTTATAGATCCCAGGTAAAAGAAAACATTATTTAAAGGATAGTAATTACACTACTTTATGTAAAAGTGGTACCTAATGTGGTAGTCTAGAAAAACTTGCTCTGTCTCTGTCATCTCTTCTTGCCTGGTACCCCTGCTCTGCTCATTCTTTGGAATCCTCCTACCTAAATGGTATATATAATTTGAAATTCATATCTCTCAAGAAACCACACTAATAACATCACAGGCAAAAAAATGGATATAACAGAGATCCCACTTCTCCTTGTAAAAAACTGGCCTTCCATGAATAGAGATTCTTTAATATGGTGTAGTTCTGTTATCCTGCACTAAAGAATTTGGAGGAATGATCCCTTCAGAATGGAAAACTGGAGAAAGATTCTTGGAGGATTTGGTACATGAGTTGAGGAAATTCAAAAGTTGAAGGACTCGGACTTCTATTCATGAAAGGGGAATTTCCTGAGCAGTGCAAATAGGCAAGAAAAAGGGGTGTTCCACACTGCCCCACTCGCTGGTGGGAAAAATAGTGACAACCGAGGAAATCCATAACATGGAAAACCAACTTTTATCAACATAATTATGTATAATATGCAATACATTTTATTCATTGATTATGTTACATACAACTGCATGATATAATTGCTAAAATTATTTGGATGACACAGGTCCAATGGGAAGGTTGGGAGGGAGTGTTGTTTATGTATTAAACTGTAATATATTGCTCTTCCGGGGGAATTTCTTGGAAAAAGGAAAAGTCCTTGGATAATAGCACAATTCTTGAATGCCTATATTGGTCTGTGTGGAGATACAGCAGGACTAATTAAAATGTTAGGGGGTTATCTTTATAGCAGCCCTAAATTCAGTCCCCTAGTGAAATGAGCACAAACTAAGATGCGGTGCTGAATCTGGCAAACTTTAGGACCCCATAGAAAAGGGAACACAATTGTTTAAAAGGAATGTAAATGCAGAACCCATATCAGATTGCAGGGTGTCTTGTAGGAGGGGGAGAGGAGAGCAGAAGAGAAAAATGAAAATTTATGGAAGTGAATGTTGAAAACTGAAAATAAATTAACAAAATAAGAAAAGGGAACACATTTAAAAGGAGAACTATATTGATTACTGAAGAGTGATGATGAGTTCCTTGTGTGTATTACTTATTGCTTATGGATTCTGTGCATTCTTTATAGAATCAGCAGGTATAGATTTGGAGAATAGTTGGCTGAGAAGTATTTTCCTCTTCTGGTAATGAGAGGGTTAGAATCCTTCCAGATCCTGACTATCTTCTCCAACCAAAGTCAGCTCAGGACAAGGGCTTCCCTTGAATCTCTATGTCTATTCTCTTTTCCCTCCATATCCATTTATCTGTGCTTCTCTGTCTTTCTCAGTTTCTCTCATTGTCTTTTTGTCTATTTTTCTGTCTCTTTTTTCCTTCCCTCTCCCACTCTATATCTTCAGACAACTGCATTCAAAGTGACCTGCTCTAGCTGTATAACAGTGAATGAATAAACTGCTGAGTCTAGGGTTAAGATGACAGAAAAGCACCAGGTGCCATTTTTGACCTTGGCTTTTGGAAGTATATAGAATTACTAGTAACATGCAAATAGCTGGTTACCATTTCCCTAGGTGGAACTCCTCTACCAATTACCTGAAGACTGGGATCTCTGCCCAAAGTTAGACGGCATCCTTTCCTTCTCTGAAGCCAAACAGAGCCTACTTCTTGCTATAGAATAATTGATGTTAATCTCATTTTTTACCTAAAGAAAGCCAGACTTAGAATACTATTGAAACAACAAAGAGCAGGTTAAAATGTAAATAGGACACTTTGGATTGAAATCTCCATCCTTTCTGACAGAAGGAGAGAAAGAAAGAGAAAGCAGAAAAATAGAGACTCTCCACTCACTTTCTCTCCTCTTGGAAAATAAAGACCATAAGGCTTCTTTCTTGTTCTGGTCAGTTCTGTCCTTTCTGCTTCAGTTTGAAAGATTTGTGATGTCCTGGTAGATTCTTAGTAGGCTCAACTCTGTCATCTGCCTCTACCATGCTCCCTTCTATGCATCTCCTTCCCAACTCTTAAAGAAGATAAATTCAAATATCTCCCAGGCTGGAATAATCTTCGCCTGCAGTTTAAACTGTATGGTAGTTCCATTCATATATTGGGCTATATTTCCCAGTATACTTAGCTAGAATTCAAAATACTTGATCTTTAGTACTGACTCACTCCTATGGGGATAGGTATGGGGAGTGGCAGGGTGGAAGCATCAAATACCTTGTTACATTTGTTGCATTTTCTATGGAGGAAAATAAAAACTGTCCTATTTCATAAATGCTTTCGTTGTCTTGAGGCATTTATGGGGAGCCCTTTTAACCACATTTGTGGAGACCTAGACCTAGACATATTCTCAGTAAATTCTGGGTAGGGGCAATATGAGTTACGTTCATATTGTACATGTATGTGTCTGTGTCTGTGTGTTTGTGTGAAGGAAAGGGGTAGCTCTCAGTGTTGGTCCTTGGAAACTAAGAATTTAGGGGAAGTTCTAGTCCTGGGCCACTGGTTATCTTTATCAATCAACTATTATGTATAAGACACTGGAAATACAAATCCAATATAGCATACTCCCTACTCTCAAATAGCTTACATTTTAGTGGAAGAATTTAACATGTGCCTAAATAAATAATGTAATTAAAATTACAATACAAAGTAATATGAAAAATTTCAGGGGGAGAGCATGCTAACAACTGGGACGAAAAAGGCCCTGGCATAAGGTATGTACCATAGTCTGTGGTTTGAAGGAAGCCTGGCATTGTAAGAGAGGAAGCTCAGGAAGAAATGAATTTCGCCAAAGAGGACTATATATGTAAAAGCAAAATGCTATCCATGGAGAGCAGCTAGTAGTATGGGGAGCTCTAATCTTTTCAGAAAACTCCAAGACTGCCCATCATCATTTATTTTCTAGAAGTTTCTGCACAGAGACAAGCCCTGAGGAACTGAAATATTTTTCCCACAGTGGCCTGGGAAGAAAACCAGGCAAAAGTAATTAAACAATCAAACAGTCATTATACAAAAAATGCAATTTAGTTCCTTGCAGTACAGCTCAGTAAAGCCTCACTGTAAAAGAATTTTCTGGGCAATGGGAGCTTTATGGGTTCTCTGGTGTTAATGTTTCAATAGAAGATGGGCATGGCACACATTAGCAAGCAAACTTGTGAGCCCTTAGAAACGCCCTCACTGGGATAACCTGCCATCTTGGTGGATGTGATCAAAACCTATGCTAATCATTCAGCCACTAGCTTCCAGAGTAGTGTCTGATGTCAGAGTGAAAATGTTTCTAATAAAATTCCAAGGCCTTTTCTAAGACTCTACTTTAGAAGGGCATTTTGACACAAAAATGTCAGTTTTGGAAGAGTATAAAATTGAAAGTATGAAAAAGTAAAACCTTAAGATTTTAAAAAAGAACCACATTGAATACAATCCCAGTCCTCTTGGGTTGTTGGCATTCTTTCAAGGGATTTTAAAATAGCAAAGTAAAAAAAATTCATATGAACGTTTGACTTATCTTCACTTTTGCTGCATACATTGCTTTGCACAAAATGGTGTTCAAAGGGTATTTGTTGGAACGAGTGAGATCTCATAGCCTTTTGTTCATTTTACGAAGGGTTCCATTTAACTTCATTTGTGAAATGAGATTATTGGAGTCAGCTGATAATACTTTCGGCCGATCGGTTCCTATCATCAAAGCTCAGCATGGGGGCAGGGGCTAAACCAAAATATCAGCCTTCCCTGCTTAATTCTGAATTACTTTTAAAAATAATAAAGTGCTTGACTAGAATTCTTCTGCTTGAAACAAAGGTCCTGTTAAACTTGGTTCCCATTACTTGTGGCTCCAATTAGATTCTTGGTAGTGTTTTGTATCAGTTTTATTTTATTTATTTTTAATGAGTATCATCGTCCAAGAACAGGTGGGTATTACTGAATGAGCACTGTTGCAATTCTATATGGCTAAGAATACTGAAACAATATCCCCAAAGAATCAAAATGGTAACTCAAAGGGCAATGGACAGTTACCAAGTAATACATAAATAATTAGGTACATGAAAGGCAGAAGCAGAATAGATAGAAAATAATCTCAGACAAGAAGGTACCAGTAGCTGGGGGGACTGGGAAAGGTTTCCTACAAAAGGTGAGATTTGACTACAGTCTTCAAGAAAGTCAGGGAAATTAAGCATCAGACAGGAGGAAGTAGAACATTCCAGGCATGGGAGAAACTTTTTCAAAGACTCGGGGATGGGAGATAGAGTGCTATATTGGGAAAAACAAATACACCAGTATATCTTCATGATTTGTTTTTCAGTTGCTTCAGCAATGTTCAACTCTTTATGACCCCCAATGGGGTTTTCTTAGCAAACACACTGACATGGTTTGTCATTTGCTTCTCCAGATAATTTTATAGATGAGAAAACTAAGGCAAACAGGATTAATTGACATGCACAGGGTCATACAGCTAGCACCTAGCCGCCCATCTTGGTATTACAGATGAGCAAACTGAGCCCTACAAAAGTTAAGTGATTTTTCCCAAGGTCACAGGTAAGGATGGGATAAAGAGCATTTGAACTCAGGTCCTCTGATTCCAAAATAAGTGCTCCTTCCATAGCAATGCATTCTTTATTTCCCTGAGTATCCATTCTGATAGCCTAAGTTCCTACAACTGGATCACTGGGGCATAGTTGACAGAAAGTTGCTCTTAGAGTCAAGAAGTCGTGCATTATAAATGCTTCCTCTGACATATTTGCTGTGTGACCCTGAGCGAATCACTTAATCTCTCCTTTCCTCAGACAGCTTTCTAAGATTGTAATTTTCAAGCAAATTGACAATATGTGATGATATCACAGGTTTAGAGAAAAAAGAAAAAAATGAATCATGGGATCCTAACTAAAGGTACAAAGGATGTCAGCAGCTATGGAAGTCTATCGTTTCATTTTACTGTTAAGGAAACTGAGGCTGATTAAAGTTAAGTGATTTGCTCTGTAAGCATCAGAGGTAGGGTCTGAATGGTCTGCTTATTCACAGTACCAATACAACTTGTTTTCTTATCAGTACTCTTGTCACAATTGGTATTTCATCAAGTGATTCTGAGGAAAGAGAAATCTCATATTAATAACATATCTTTTAAAACTGTACTTGGAACCTAACTCCCCAAGCAACTCAGGTGTGAAAGTATGACAAAAATACATGAACCTATTTAATACCACAAGGGCAATTCAGAAATAAAGGAATTACTTTCAATAAGGTGGGGGAGGGATATGTTTTCGTTTGTAATGTCAATTGTTGAAGCAACAACAGGCTGCTGAGAGCCATGATCCCTCTCCAAAAGGAAATCAAGGTTCTGGTTCCTGGTCTTATATCTCTCAATTCTCAGTGGGCATGCAAATAGACTCTAGCAACAGCAAGTATCAAGAATTTCACAGTCCATTTTGTATCAACTTTCTTGGCCAGCTGCCACTGATACCAAGGCTTGCCAAAAAGGTGCCCATGTAAATGAAAGAATTGTAGTTAAGCAAGAAAGCAACTTACACATTCCTTTCATGATCACTAGGCCCCAGATTTGATGATGCAAAGAATGGGATTGACTGGGACTAGGGAATGAGTAAATAAATCAGATACACTCAAAAAGAACAGATTGGTAAGCATCCAAATAGAAGTCAATTAATGTGCGCCAAATCACTCAGAACAAAGGCATGGAAGACAAAACAAATGAGAGTTGCCTGGCACTCCAGAGAAAGTCTTGGATGAGTATTTGTGTTAATTCCATGTTTCTATGGCACATACTTGATAGTCCATGATACTCTTGATGTATTCTGCAGAACTGTCCAACTCAACTCAACTCAATCCCACAAGTATTGTTTCCACCTCAGCTTCCAAAAAGACTTGGACTCTGTGAGTTGGGTTTGAAGGTACAATGCAAAGATCACTGGACTTGAAGTGTGGAGACCTTATTTTGAATCAATATTCTAAGGGAAAATCATTTTACTCCTCCCTGAGGGCTTCCTTCTCTAGGTACAGAACAGGGACAATAGGATTAAAGGATTTAGAAGTAGAAGGATCATTAGAAATCATCTAGTCCATAATATTCACTTTTCAGAGAATAAAACAATGCCAGAGAGAGGAAATGATTAAACCAAGGTCACATAGGCAGCAAAAATGAGGTTTGACCATGGGTCCACTGACATCAGATACTGGTGATAGGATGATAGATCTAGATATAGACCAAAACCTTAGAGGATATCTAGTTTAAGTCCTTCATTTTACAAATGATCAAACTGAGGCACAGGAGAGTGGACAAGTGATTTGTCCAAAGTGACAGAGAGTATATGTAACTAGCAGTGCTGGAATTTGAACTCCAAATAGACAAGGGGATCTAAACCAAACTTGACATTTACATTACCCCACAGTGAGAGGCAATGCAGTGTTCTGGACTTTGAGTCAGGGAGATCTGAGTTCAGATCACAACTTTGAGAACTGCTGGTTATGTGACAGTGGGCAAATCACTTAGCTTCCCCTATGATCTCTAAAAATGAGCCTAACCATAGGCATAGTACCCACTTCATGATTATTATATGAATGAAGGAGTTCATCATAGATGAGCCTAGAATGTGCACCAAATACGCTGATCTACCAGGAATGGAGTAAGAGCAGTGAGGGGTGGGGGAGGAGAAATGAACATTACATTCCAACTTAAACAGCCCACCCTCTATGAGCATTTCTGGAGAGTATGTATGCAGAGCACTTTGCAGACTGTAAAGAGCTATATAAATGTCAATTACTATTACCTTGCAGAATCGTTGTGAGGACAGGACTTTGCAAACCTTCAAGTGCTGTGAATAGGTTAGCTATTATTATGACTCATAGTAGCAGAGCTGGAACTGGAAACTTTAGCACAAGAAGTCAATTCATTTCGGGGACCAGAAAGGGCTGAAGAGGAAAATCAGCCCCAGTTGGATGCAGTAATGCTAGGAGAGGAAACACCTGTCCCTGAAAGTAGCTTTAGACCCTAAGGCCCTGCCCTATTTGTTACCTTGATCCTCCAATCCTTTAGAAAAAGTAGAATGAAAGTGGAGTCATTAGAGAAAGTAAAGCCTAGGAGAGAGCCTTAGGAGTAAATTCTACAGCATAGGACCAGAAGAGTCTGATCCATAGATATAGATAGATGGATAGATGGATGGATGGGTGAAAAAGCAATGTTTTTCATTCATTGTGCTAAATTATGTGCATACAAACACAAGAAAGGGATAATCCCTGTCATCAACGAGCTGATATTCAAATGGGAGATAGCACATATGGGTGACAGGGGAAAAAGTGTTTTGGTATGAGAAGTTCTGTGTGTGTTTGTCCTTAGTTGCCGAAGAAGACCATGCCATCAGAGAAATAATGACATGACTTGCACTTGACTTTTTTTTTTTGAGTGAGAGCTGTGCAGGTCACCAGACTCACTTCTCCAGAGTCATCTGAATCAGTGACCAGATATTCATCAGGATATGACTGGAGATGACCCAGGATGAGGCAATTGGGCTTAAGTGACTTGCCCAAGGTCATACAGCTGGTGAGTGTCAAGTGTCTGAGGTGAGATTTGAACTCAGGTCCTCCTGACTCCTGCACTGGTACTCTATCTACTGCACCACCTAGCTGCCCTATGAGATGTTACAGGAAGGGTGAAAGGAGCCATGAGGTAGTCAATTGATATGTTTTTCTCCAGAAGCAAAAAGTAGAGTTGATTGGAGTATTGTTCCAAAAGAAGAGATGAAAATCAGTGGGCAGGAGAGGAAGGAAATACATAAAGTAGCACAGGAGGAGAGATGGCCACAAGGTAGTCTGGAAATATAACTAGAGAGGTTTACCTTACTTCTACACCTCCTACCCATAAGCCAATCAGTCAGGTCAATAGGCATTTATTAAATACTATATACCAAGCACTGTGCTAAGTACTGGGAATACAGAGTAATACAAACAACACAATAGAACAAAGAGGAAAAAAAAGCTCCCCACTACAAAGCCCTAGTAACCCTGTCTTGATCCAGTTCCAAACAGTAGTTACATCAGTAATGGCAGCTTTCTTCCCTATCCTTCTAGGCATCAAATAGTAAATAAAAGCTCTGTATTGATGACAAGTTCTTGAGCACATTCTAGGTGATATCAACGGAACAGCCAAATGGAATTATTCCTTATCCATGCTTCTCTGAGAACACAAAGGCCAGGTTTTGTTTCTGCTTTTTGAAGACAGATCTTTTGTTACATTGTTAAAAATATTATATTACTCCACTGGGGAAAATGCTCATGCACAAAAATCCCCTCAGCCTGATGGGAAAGATATAAACATCAAAACCTGTTTGAATTTTCATAGAGTTAATCTCCAGGGGTTTGTGGAGTGGGAGGAGCCATCCACAACATTTACCTACGTAGCAGTCTGTCAGGACTCAAACAGTGTCCCAGATAGATTGAAATTTCATGGAAACAGAGCCTATCTAGTTTGTCTACTGTCATGGGAACTATGTGAGGCTTTTTGTTATTAATCCACTTTTCTAAGGCATGTAAAGATTCGGTCTAATTTACATCTCAGTCATCAGTCATCAGTTATTGATTGAAAGGCATTCTCTTTCTCATACAAACAAGCTCTGAAACTTAATTTACAAAGAAGAGTGATGCTATTTGAAACATTAGAAAAAGACATAGATTTATAGATGGTTCTTCTATTAGCATGCAATTTACCTACGGCATTAAGACACACATTCCCATGTGGCTGCCTGTAGGCCCTCTCATATGGCTTGGTGAGCATATCAAGAACAAGGTGGATAGAACGTACCTAGTCCCAGAAGACTACATGAATTACATCTGCCCCATACCTAAGCAGAGCAAAGAGTACTGGATGAAATCAAAGCCCAGGTACAAATCCTAGAAATGCCACTTATTATCCATATGACTTTGAGGAAGCTAATCAAACTCTCTGGAGCTTGGTTACCTCTTCTGTGAAAAAAGGGGGGTTGAGACATGCTATCTGCCTTCTGACAGAGGGAGTTCAGAAGCAGACATGGTAAATGTTGCAATCTGCTTTGTGCTACTCGGCAAATTTATTACCAAAGGTTTTGTTTTTTTCAATTTTGGGGAGGATAAGGGAGAGAGAAAATAGATTTTTGTTAATTGATTAAAATTTAATTTAAAAATAAAATGAGAGAAATTGGGTTTGACGACCTTTTACCCTGAAATCCTGTAACTAGATGACCTCCAAGGTCCCCTCCAATTCAAAATCTGATGCTGTATGTGTCTCAATACCAAGATAGAAATTAGTCTAGCTCTATCTTGGCACTTCGATGTGAACATAAATAGGACAGAAACATAGAGGGAGTGCAGACAAAAAGCACCAAAGGTAAAGTAAAAATTTCTGGGTTCAAATGTTGACCCAGAATGTATTTCTGTGGAATGAGTGTTGATTAAAGTCAGAGAGCCTGTGTTCAAATCATGGTTATGTAATCTACTCTCTGTGTGTCCCTGGGCAAAGCACATAACTTTACTGGATTCGTTTCCTCACTTATAAAATGAGGGATGTGGACCCAATGGTATATAGAATTCCTTCCATATATATATATATATATATATATATATATATATATATATATAAAATCTGATCCTGAGAAGTTACTTTCTCTTCTGCTTTGAAGTTCCCAATGGTATATAGAATTATATAGAATTTCTTCCACACACATACACATACACACACACACACACACACACACACACACACACACACACACATATATATATACACATATAATCTGATCCTGAGAAGTTACTTTCTCTTCTGCTTTGAAGTTCCCTTCACATCACTTATCTAGGATCATCTTCCTCAATTATAAATTGAGGGGGGAGGGAGGAGTTGGATTCCATGAACTCAAAGTTCCTGATCATTCAAACATCTGTGATTCCTGTGGGCTTGGCTTTCACCACCTAGGTCATTAACCCTTCATGTTGTTCCTTTTTAGGATTCTACAGCATATAAAAATACTCACTGGCATTCCAAAAATAGTTTTCAGTATCTTGCTTTTGAAGACGTATGCTCTCTCTTACACAGGAGTTCTTAACCTTTTTGTGTATATCATGAACTCCTTTGGCAACTAGATGCTAACAAGATCCTAGGAGGTAAAAGAATCAGTTCTATTCTTGCTTCTACCTCCCACCTTCTGTATGACCTTAAAAATATCTTAAAAGGTGATAGCCATTGATCAAATGCCCTCCACAAGCATTATGCCTTACAATGCTCTCCAGGGAATCATAGAATTTTAGAGCCAGAAGGAAACTAATAGTTGTGATGGATTTGGCACAGGTCAGAGCACATTTCTAGTGCTGAGTTCTTCTGAGTATCACATTTTAAGATGGATATTGACCATCTGCAGCACATCCATGGAAGAATGATCAGAATGTTAAAGGGTCCAGAAATCTTGAAATATGAAGAACAGTTGACAGCACTAGGGCTATTCATTAGGGCATGGCAGTTGTCTTCCAAAATATGATAGGCTGTCATGTAACAGAGAGTTTCTTTAGTCTAATTAATTTTCTAGAGCACAACTAGTACCAAAAAGTAAAAGTTGTAGGTAATAGATTTTGGATCAGTAGAAGGAGGGAGTGTAATGGACAGAGTAATGGCATGGGAGTTAAGAAGGACAAGGGTTTAAATCTTGCCTCAGACATTTACTAGCTATGTGATTCCAGGCAAGTTACTTAACTACTGTTTGTCTCTTTTTCCTCAGTTGTAAAATGGGCTGTACTTTCTTTATTTACAAAATTAAATAATTGAACTTGATGGTCTCTAAGGGCCTTTCCTGCTCTAAATCTATGATCTTAATTTCATTTTTACCATGTTCATTTTCAAGACAGTAACCTGTTAATTTCCACCTTCACTTCCAGAGTGATCCTTTCCTTTTCCTAAAGTAAAATTTAGAAACAACAATGATAGAGTAGCTAAATGAAAGAAATAATTCATTGATGGCACCTGGAAACATATGACATATTTCATTCCCAGCATATCTCACTTCTCCAACGAAAAGAGAAAAGTATATCTCTTCATCTCTTCTCTGAGGTCGATTATAACAATTACAAAATATTTTGAATTGTACTATGGTTGTTTGCATATGTTATAGTCAATGTGGAGACTGTTTCTGTTTGCTTTACTCAACATCAATTCGTTCAAGTCTTCATTTATTTTTATTTCTCACATTTGTCATTACTTATAGTCCAATGGTATCACATTATCTTCTTATACCACAATTTGTTTAGTCAATCCTCAATCAATGGATTCTCCTTTATTTTCAGTCCTATGGTGCCACAAAAAGTGCTGCCATTAATGTATATGTACATATGGGACCATTCTGTCCTTAACTTCCTTGGAGTATATATCCAATTCTAGGAATAATATGTCAATATATAAAAATATGCTTTTTCACATAATTCTAAGTTTCCCCCCGCCATAATTGTTGGAGTTGAATATACCAATAATGTGTTAGTGTTGTTTTGTTCCCACAGATGCTCCATAATTGATTATTAAGGAAGAATTATTTAACAATTAGAGCTATGCAAAAGAAAATTAACTACCATATGGTAGTGAGCCTTCTGTCACAGGATGTTTGTTGAAGCAGAGGCTGGATGACCATCTACCAAGGACATTATAGACATCCATCCCTACAGTAAGTGAGAGCCTTCTACACTAGAGATTCTTAAGATTCTTTCTAACTTTTAGATTCTATGACATCATCCAGTCCACTGCTTGTATTTTACATATGGGACAACTGAGGTATAGAAGTAAGTCAGCTGCTAAAGGTCTTGAAGCCCATAAGTGACAGAAAAAGAACTAAGATTTTCTCCTTCCCTATCCAGTGCTTTTTCTACAATACCAGGAAATCTGGAAGAAACTAATATCTATTCCAAAAAAGAAAAATTAAAATGGAGGCTTGGTATACTCTGCCTACCTTGGATGAAAGTTCTTTATAGGCTATAAGCACAATAACAATTTATTTTCCTAATGAATACCCTGAGTTTCTCTAACATGCCACCAAAATGTCTTCTGCATTAAGGAAAG
>CM053772.1:39822892-39850030 GCA_028658325.1 Potorous gilbertii | reverse complement strand
TATTATGATATATTATATATCATATCATTATCTCCAGGATGAGAAAATACCCTTTACCTATGCCTAATAAGCATTTTCTATGCAACTTATAGTGTTAGAGCAAGGGCTCTTAAGCTCAGGTCTCTGATTTTTAAAAATATTTTGATAATTTTATTTCAATATATTTCTTATATATTTTATTTTATCCATTTACAAATATTATAATAAGACACTGAGCCATAGACTTCGCCAGACTGCCCATAGGGGTCCAGAGGTACTGGTAGATCAATGGATAGGGTGCCCAGTCTCTTGTGAGGAAGATCTAAGTTCAAGTACAGGCTCAGACAGGTACTAGCTTTGTGACTCTGGGCAAGTCATTTAACCTGTTTGCCTCAGTTCCTTCATCTGTAAATTAAGGATATTAATAGAACCTATCTCTCCCTCCCTCAGGTTATTGTGAAGTTCAAATAATTGTGAAGCACCTGGCACACAAAAAAGACTTTATAGACGTAAGATATTATTATTAGATAAAAAAGCTTAAAGAGCTTCTTCGAGGGTTACTTGGGGCATGGAAGATTTAAGCGACTTTACCAGGATCACAGATTCTTAATGTGTTAGAGATAAAACTTGAACTCAGATCTCTCTACTTCTGAGACCCTCTCTCTATTCATTGCATCCAGCTTCACGTTAATATGGTATTACCTAGAGGAACAAATGAGTGTTCTCTGACCATACCAAGTAACAGATAGGACAATGACCAGAATTGTATTACCACAGAAAGTAATTACTAAGTACCCATTCATTGCACATGATTATGTATGAAACAGAATGAAAAGATATTGTTTCTGCTCTCCAAAAGCTTATAAGCTTTAAATGAAGTTGCCCACAGAAGATGGGTAAACCTTTAATCAGAATCTGAGATTTCACTTTTTCCATTGCATTGGAGGGGAACTGTTTACGAGGGTGCTCATTTTTGTTCACTTAATTCTTCTATGAAGCACAGAGTTGTAACTAGAGCAGGGCAACCAGGGTGTTGGAATTTAGAATATGCTAATAGCATCTGTCCAGATGTAGAAAAGACCCATGAAATTTAACGTGAATTAACCACGATAATTAATGTAGGAAGCCATCAGATGGCACTACTCCCTCCCTCTCTGCCCCAGGGGAAAGTAACCACTTGTCCTAAGGCCTCCTTATCCTTAAACAGATTTTATTTTTTGAAACTTGATTTCATAAGACGGTAGATTTAAAGCTTGTAGGGATCTTAGAGAAGACCACCAAGATCTCATTTTATAGATGAAAAAATTGTAGGATAAGGAGTTCAAGTGCCCAGGGTCACACATCTAGTAAGAATTTGAGATAGGATCTGAACTCAGTTTATCCACTAGGTTAAACTGTCTGTCACCTTGAAGGAGTCTCTCTTACTGGTTATTTTGGTGAAGTTTTGTAGCATATCTGGCACATAGTAGATGCTTAATAAATTTGCACTAGAGTAAATTGAATTGCTTTGGGGACCAGAATTGTCCATCACAATGAGTACTATGAGGGAAGGAAACATCTTCCATTTCTTTGGGGAAGGGGCGGGGGGAGATATGCTTTACCACCTCTACCAAAAGTCCCAGGAGACTTCCCTCATTGGTTTTATGCCAATCTTTCAGACTAAAACCTCGAAGGAATGTCATTGATATAAAAATCACCCAAGTCAAGTGTCTATTGCACAATGACAAAACTCCATTCTGACCTAGTTCATTTTGATTTACATGAAATCAATGCCACCTGTCTATTGAGTGACTGACAAATATCATTAATCTGATCACACATTTCACGTGGAAGAAAATATGGAATCTATTAATAGTTCCTGCTTTTCACTAAATTATGCTTTCACCTCTTAGCAGAAATTCTCATCTTTTTCTTTCAGTGAGAACACTTTTCAAGTGACTTCTCCACAACATCTGAGGGCAATCATGAGTCAAAATCAGGAGGTTATTTTTGCCTCCTATTCCCTTTTGCCTTTAAAAAGAACTCAACTCTTGGGAACTGACAAATAAAGATAAATTACCATGCTGTAACATTCTAACTAACTAATCTAAGCCATTGCAGTCACTTGAATGAATCCAAGAATCCCAAATCAGCTTTGTTAGCTAAAATTTCTAGGTCTTCTCCACCTACCCACCCTTCCTTCCCCTCATTTCCTCTACTATATGCCTTGCAATTGGCTAATTCCAAGGAGGCAGCAGAGACATTATTCTTCATCATTCTGACTTTCTTATGGAGTGCAATAAAACTACTTTGTTGAAACGTAAACTGTTTCATCACCAGAAGAAATTACATAAATAAGGTGTCTCACCAGCAAACATATGACCCATCTTTCATTTTACAAACGTAAGCTCATGGGGAAATATGAAGGTTGTACATTGAGTAAATTTTAATGAACAATCCAATTAATGCCACAATTATATAGTTGATGGTGGATTAAATAGAAATGCATTCTTCGACTCATGCAAGTTTTATAGAGAGGAGAGCCCTACTGTTCTACTTTGTTCTCAGAGTGGAACAATTATCCTTTTAATCTTTTCATCTTAGGATTACATTCCTTGTGTAGAACAAGAGTTTTAGACCCAGAGTTTAAGATCATAAGACTGTAGATTTCTAGGACTGACCTTAGGGGCCACTGAGTCCAGTTTCTTCCTTTTATAATTGAAGAAACTGGAGCCTGGAGAAGTATGACCAAGTGACTTGCTCAAGGTCATGGTAGTAAAAAGCAGACCTTGGAACTGAGTTCAAATTTTCTGAACCCAAACTTAACCCCATTTTCACCCTATCCTGCTACTTGATTACTGAGAATCTAGTCAAGTCAACAAGCATTTATCATATACTTGGAAATGTGCTAAGCATAGGGAATACAAAAAAGGGGAAAAATGGCCCCTGCCCTTAAGGAACTCATATTTTAATGGGGGAGGCCACAAATCAACAAGTTGGTACATACAAGATACATACAGAATAGATGAAAGGTAATTGGAGAAGAAAGTATAAGCATCTGATGGAACTGGAACAGGTGAGATTTGAGCTGAGTTTTGATAAAAAGGCCTTTGCTTTCAACTGTAACATTATTTCGTGGTTGAGTCTTTTCTGTAATATATCACCCTTTGTGACCAAGTTGTGGTTTTCTTGGCAGAGATACTGGAGTGGTTTTCCATTTCCTTCTCTAGTTCATTCTGTTTAATCCACCATCAACTATATATTTTCAGGGCATTAATTGAATTGTTCATTAAAATTTACTCAATGTACAACCTTCACATTTCCCCATGAGCTTATGTTTGCAAAATGAGAGATGGGTCATATGTTGGCGGGTAAGACACCTTCTCTAGTTCATTCTAACAGATGAGGGAACTGAGGCAAAAAGGGCTAAGTGCCTTCCCCAAGGTCACACCTCTAGTAAGTGTCTGAGGCCTGATTGGAACTCACAAAGATGAGTCTTGCTGGTGGCAAATCCAGTACTCTATCCACTGCACCACCTACTTTCCTCTTGAACAAAGGCAGGGAAACCAAAAGGGGAGGTGAGTGAATAGAACACACCAGGCATGCGGGATAGCCCGTGCAAAGGAATGGAGATGGGAGATAGAGTGTCACATTCCAAGAACTTCAAGTAGGGCAGTGTTGCTGGAATTGTAGTATACATGCAAGAGAATAGGATGAGAAGACCAGAAAGTTAAGAAACAGACAGCTATGAATGCCAAAGACGTTTGCATTTGAAACTGGAGGTAATATTGTTTTGAGTGAGGAAACACAAGTCCAAAGAGATTTGGCCATGGACAAACAACTTGTCAGTACCAGAGCAATAACAAAAATAATAGCTAGCATTTATATAGTCCTTTCAGGGTGGCATGATTCTTTACAAATATCTTTTATTTGATCCTCACAACAATCCTGAGAAATAGCTATTAATATTATCTCCATTTTACAGTAAAAAGGTTAACGCAGACAGGTTTGGTGGCTCAATCAGAATTGCATAGCTAGTAAGTGTCTGGGAAGGGATTTGAACTCAGGTCTTTCCTGATTCCAGGTCCAGAGCTCTAGGCTCTATACCACTTAGTTGTCTCCAAGAGCAAGTATTGCTAACCAAGTTCTCTGATTCCTTCTTCACTCAACCAGATTATCCCCTGTGGATGAAGTAAGACCACAATGAACAGGAGTCATGAGTTAGTCTTCCAATCTCAATGTAATCTACTATTCATTATCAGATGAATGAGTGGAATTAGGTGAAGAAAATATGTCTGTGGGGTCTGTGTGTGTGTTTGTGTGTATGCGTGTGTGATAAGAGGTGTGGGGGGTTGGGAGGGATAACAAATCATCACCATTCTTTCTGAGATGGGATGTTATAACCAGAGCCATGACCAGAGTGTCAGACTATGCAGACCATGCTCCAAGTTGCCAAAATCTAGAGTTCTGACAGCATTTGGGAGAAGGCTTTTAGGAAATCAAAATAGATGAACTTAGTACCTAGCTATTAAGACTAATTCTATCTATCTCTTTCTTTCACTTCCTCCTGCAGCCATCCTCACCCATCCACAACCTCTTGGAAATGGAGTCACTATGTCTTCTCCATAAGATAGTTTGAGGGATTTTTTGTGGAGCCTTGTACTTTTCTACTGAAACTGAATTTGTCTCAGTTGTGTACATTTTGTGATGCTTGCTTGAAGCCAAAGGAGTTTTGGAAAGTTATGGCTCTGCTAATTACAAGAATGTTGTCATGTGTAAGACATAGAGGGGTCTCTGCTTGATCAGATAGCATCAGGTCAAGATATCCCTCATGACCATGAAAGGGAATTGTTAACAAGCCAAAGCTATGTTGTCACACATACTGTAGTTAATCACTAGAGCATCATTGTTTAAAAATAAATTGCAGTCTGAATCCATGTTACAGTTTTCATTATAGATGGTCTTTTCAAAGTGCAATTCAGCTATTCAAGGGTAAGCAGCCTTAAGCAAAACTTGAATAGAATATGGTAGAACAGAAAGAGAAAATAGAAAAGATTGTGAATCCCAGGTGGGAAGCATCTAATGAACTTTCCCTAATCATGTTGCTAAACAATCTCTAGCCATACAGTGATGTTACTGAATCATTTGCCTAATGGAATGATAAAGTGAAGGTTGTGGCTAGCCTTTCCTGCACATAAGATTTCTTATTGATTTTTTCCCAGATACTATTACAGTGAATGTGCTTTTAAAAATCTAAAAATAAATAATAAAACAAATGAGGCTGCAGGAAGTATCTGTGAATTCTTCAACCTAGAATTCACTGACTGTACTAAATTCATTTTAGGTAAACACCACAAGGAATGTCTTGACAGTTACTATTTTTTACAAGAATATATCAGGTCTTAAAAGGAGTTCTGCTATATATTTTATTCATCCCTCTTCTTCATCCCCTTTATTTAATCAGTCCTTAAGTTTCATGGATTTTTTCACTTTGAGATGTCTCCCATATATATCCCTTCTTTTCTATTCCCCTGTTACAACGCTGATCTTCAACTTCACGACTTCACTCTTCCTTTATTGCTCCGGCCTCTCAGCTGGCCTCTTTGCCTCCAGTCTGCCACGGTGACAAACCATTTTGTACACTCTAACCAGATTAATCTTCCTTAGATCCTGCTTTTATCACAGCCTACTTCCACTAGGGAAATCTACAATTTCTCCCATTCCCTTTTATTCCATATCTAAACTACTCCCTCTGGCTTTCAAGTCCCTGAAAGAAGGAACCCTATCTATCTCCCATATCCATGCAGATCATTAGCTTAGGTTCTCAGAGTCTTTGCCTACAGTAAAGTTAAATAACTTGACTAGGGTCAAACAGCATGAATGAATCAGAAATATGACCTCTGCTCTACCCTATACCGTGGTATGTTTCATTGATTACTGCCTTTTATTAGCAGAATGTTGACATTTAAAAATATGAGTTTCTAATTTAGAGTGAAGCTTGGCTTTGTTAAAATAACTTTCATGTGTATAACTTACATTGTGAGATTAAGGGATGACCAATGGCTATGCCATAAGACACTGCTTTCATTGAGAAGTCAACCGAACTAAATACATTGTGGATGGGCCTCTTGTGATGAATCTATTGGAAGACATGGACAAAAATGACAAAGAACAGACAAATATAAAGGCATTACAATTTGTATCACTGGAGGAGATATCTATAATCAAGGTGCTCACAAATCCATTGGAGAGTGAAGCATAATCAACCAGTCATTCCAACAAGGGTCTGGAAAGATACTCATCTTATTCCCCAGGTTACAGTCATTAAAGCCTAAATTGCATAAGCAAATTATCTGTGATTATCAAGAAATGAGCAATCATACTTCTTCAGTGAAGCTGTGTTCCTGGCACTGTAAAATGGAAATGCCAGTCACAAGGGCATAGTCTTAGTTCTCCTAGATAGAAATAAAAGGAGGTTGAGCTCAGAATTCCTGCGTCAACTGACTGGGATTAAACTTACATATTGATGTATCTTTCACTAATTGCTTTACATATAACTATCTCTGTGGCTACATGACTGCTAAGCACATAGTAGAGACTAGAAAGCAAATACCTGGAGATATATGAGTGTATGTTTGTAATACATATATATATATATATTATATATATATATATATATATATATATATATATATATATATATAAAATATATATATATATATGTATTGTTTCTTGCTTTAAGGAATAGAAGTATTTCAGATTTGGTGGCAAAACAAATATCTGTAAAGTAAATCCTATTTTCCCTTTGATTTCCATGATAAAATCAGACACTTGAAATAATGAATGTCATAGCAAGTGCAGTGAAGTGAAAGGCAGAAGATCTGGATTCAAATCCCGGCCCTGATGCTTATGTGTTGTATAACCCTGGACAAACTATACTGACTTTCTGATTCCATAAAACAAATGGGGTGATAATACCTCAAGCTCTTAATTGAGATGCTACATGGCAGAAGGACTTGATAGCTGACCTTAAGATCAGGAAACCCCAAGTTTAAATGCATCTGCCCATACACACTAGTATATCTTGGTGCCCCAGATGATTTAGAGACTTTGAGCTGCTTACCTATATTGGCTTTTAAATTCCATGTATTAAGAAAAATAATGGAGCATGACCAATATACATGAATGTGGATATGTGTGTGTATATATACACATACTATGTTCCTATTTGTATATGTATAAACATGTGTACACATATATTTATATATGTATTATGTTTATTATATACATGCATATATACAAATATAGTTATATACATACATATTTCTATCAGTGCCCTTATAGGAAAAGCACTTTATAAATCTAAAAGTCTAATTTAAATATGAGTGATTACTATTATATATTTCTACACCAATCAATCAACAGGCATTTAAAGGTTTACTCTATGAATGGAGTAGTGGGGATTCAAAGAAAAAAAAAATAAAGCCCCTGTCTTCAAAGAATTTAAATTCTAACAGAGGAAATAACATGTAGATATGTAGATATATAGAAGTCTAAATCATTAGGTATTAAAAGATAAAATATGTTGATGCTATACAATACTGTACATGTATTTTATTGATTTCTGAGTTTATAGACATTTTCTATACTGTTTACTGGCCTTCACGTGTCTTACATGGTTTTCACAAAACTCCCCCAAAATTCCCTTTTAATTTCTTATGATGAGCTGAAACTGTGATAGGGAAAGGCATGATATGGAAGGGATAACTGTACATGGAATGAGTACAAGGTAGTTTGGTAAAGGAGTACTCATCTCTTAACTGAGATCAAGATCTCTGGTTCCCTACACCATTCCTTCTATTACTTGGTTTCCAAATCCTGGTCTATCTCGGTCACTCTCCTTTGGATGTCCTCCAGTTTGTCAATCTCTACCTTAAACTTGGGAATCCAGAAATAAAAACAAAACTCCACATGTGGACTGATCAGCACAACATCCAAAGAAATCATGAAACTGTCAGCTCCTTTGACATTGCATTCTATCAACACAACTCAGGAACTCATTATGGGTCTGTTGTAGGTGGGTGGTTGTTTTTGTTTTGGTTTGGTTTGTTATTTTTTTCTTTGCTGGGGGTAGAGGAAGATTTATGGAAAGGATTGGTCAACTGCAGTCTGAATGAAAATCTTTACCTGATTTTCATGTGAACTGCTACTAACCAGATCTCTGCTTCTTGTACTTAGCCCATAATTTTCTGAACTTCAGCGCAAGCCTTTGAAGTTGACATATGCCATAAGGACTTGTTCTGTCTCTTTGGGGCCTTGTGAAAGATTGCAACTATAGTTCTTCTGGGCTCGAGTTGGGCTACAATCTGGGCAAAACTTTCCTCTATAAACATGTCTAAGGTACCTACAGAGCTCTCCTCCAAAGTGGCTCTTCTTTCTTTGCACCTCCCCATTCAATCCAAGAGTCAACTGATGATTGATGGGCCTGGGTTGACATAATATCAGACTCAAAGTTGTTTTAGTTAACTGCTTTTTCTCTATTTCATCTCCTTTATGAGAAGGGATGACTTACAAGCAAGGAAAGGAGGAAGGAATATATTCTCAAGTAAAAGGTCATGAAAATAAAAATACCAATAATTTGTTTTTAAGAGCCAGGCCTACAATCAAAATGATTTAGTCAAGAGGTCTCATGGCAAGTGGGAAATGGTTAAAATGAATAAGCCACAAACACTAAACTCAAAGGTTTGCAATATGGACTTCAAAAGAAACTTTCCTTGGATAGCCCTGAAAGAAGTCGCACCTTAGAGCTGGAATGAGAAGAGTTTTTCACTATGGAAATCTATTGTGATTCACAAAACACTGCTTTTGGACCACATTGTGTTCATCAGTGGAAAGAGCAATATGGCTGAAATCAGCGAATTCAATTAACTGGGGACATTCACTTAGAGAACAGAAGAGATGAGTTGGGAAGATGAAACAACTATCTTCAGTTGCTTGAAGGGTTGTCATGTAGAAAGAAGTAGATTTGTTCCATAGTTAAAAGTTGCAAAGCATAGGTTCGATGTCAGGAAAAGCTTCCTTAATAATTATAGCTATTCCATTGTGCACTGGGCTACCTTAGGAGATGATGAGGTCCTCCTTAGTAGAGGTGTTCAACTAGAGGGTGAGTGACTGATCACTATCAGATATGTTTAAGAGTGGAAAGCCTTTGGGCTATGGTTTAGACTCAAAGACTCCTGAGATTGCTGCCAGTGCTAAAAATTCAGAGCATTCTGACTTGACTCTGTGCAGCTCAGCGTAGGAGAGCTTTTCAGGGAATCACTTAGAGGGGGATGAAGAAGCAGAGGAAGAAACAGTTGATATTAGAGAAACATGCCCCAGGGTCAAAATATCCATTATCCCCGGGGTGGTAACAAAATGCTTTCAGGTACCATCATCTGTGAAATTAGGGTGAGATTAATCTAAAACCTTTTGAACCTAGATAAATCATTTTACAGTGTCAACCTCAGCAGCCCAGCACATTTTGTTTTGAGCAAGTAATATAAAAATAAGCACTGTGCCTCACCCTAAGGTCAAGCGCACACTCACCAGGAATATTGTCTCCAAAATGCCGCATTCCCTTTGAATTCCTCCTTATTCATTCCCTTGCACCAGGGAGGTGTTGAGTCTACCTAGAATCTTGGAATGATTTATTTACAAAAAATCTCCCTGAACTAATCACATTCACACTTGCCCCTTGACTTGTCCTTTTCCACTGTTCCCGATAAAACATAGATCCTGCAGATAGCGAGAGCTATATTCATTTCCTGGCCACAAGTCCATTTTCAGAAATTGCCCCAGAGCCATCTTATTTGCCTGCTGCTGCCAGGGCATCTAAAGCGTTCCATCCAGGTCTCTTACAACCAGGAGGTGTAGGTGTGGAAAGTCCTCAGTCTCTCTAGGTAAGGAAGTGATTTGAAATAATTCTCGGTAAATTTTATGAAAATCCATCTATATTCCTTTGGAAGGCATGGGGCACAGTGGAAGGGAAAGCAATGTAATCCGCATTTTATAGCAACAGACACATTTTATAAATATCTCATTTTATCCTCTTAAAAATTCCTCGAGATAAATACTATAATTATCCCTATTTCATGGTTGATGAAACTAAGGCAGATAGAAGTGACTGGCCCAGGATCATACAGTTTATCAGTATCTGAGGTCATATGTGAACTCATATTCCTGATTCTTGTCCAAGTGCTCTAACCACTGTACCACCAGCTGCCCCAAGGTTAATTCAATTTAACATGTATTGATTAAGCACCTGCAGTGAGATGGCAGTGAAATAGTCAGAGATGTACTTTAGGAAAATGATTTGGGTAGCTGTGTGTAAGACAGGTTAGAGAAAGAATAAAAGTAGGGGAGCAGCCTAGTACTGAGCTAAGTGTTGGGGAGATGAGGAAAAATGCAAAAAAGTTGATGCCCTGAAGGTGGCTCCTGCGGGGATAAAATATCTATAGATATAGGTGTGTAGGAGATAGTTTTAGGAGGGATACAGTGCTAATAACTAGAGGATTCAGGACAGAATGTCAACTCCTGAGTTGAACCTTGAAAGGAAATAAAGTAATAAAAAGGTGGAATGAGGAAGGAGTTCAAAGACTTGAAAGCAGGAGATAGGATGTCAAATTCAGGGAACAAAGACTATACCAGTTTGGCTGAATCCTGACAGCATCTAAGGGAATGAGAGGCATTAGTTGTGGAAAGGTGGGCTGGAAGTCAGACTATGAAAGGCTTTAAAAGCCAAACATAAGATTTTGCATTTTAACTTAGCGGTAAAGGGAGACAGAGAAGATTCTTGAGGAGAGGAGTAGCATGGCCAGACGTGTTTTAGGAATATGCTTTTGGTAGTTGTGAGTAAGAAGGAACAGAGAAGAGAGAGAATAGAAGGGAGGTTACTGCAGCACTTCAGGCAGAGGTGATGAGGGTCTGAACCAAGGTTGGGGTGACCCAGTGAACTGCAAGAAGGAAACAGATGTCAAAAGTAGTTTTGACAAAATGTAGTGACTGATCAGATACAAGTAGCAGAAGGGGAGAGAAAGGAAGAAGCCTGTTGTCAAAATCTAGGTGCCTGATTTTTCACAAGAAATGAAAGCTATAGCCATAGGAAAAACTGCTCTAAATGACTATTGATGAGAGAAATACTAATTAAAGTATCTCCTTGCCCCTATCAGATCTGCTAATATCACAGAAAAGAGAAATGATAAAGGTTGGAGGGGATGAGGGGAAATTGGGGCACTCATGCACTAATGGCCTCAACCATTCAGGAGAGCAGTTCAGAATTATGCCCAAAGGTCTATAAAGCTGTGCATACCCTTTGACCCAGCAATGTAACTACTAGGCTGGTATCCCAGAGCGGGAAAAAAGGAAAAGGGCCTATATGAACAAATATACTTAGAGCAGCTCTTTTTGTGGTGGCAAAGAATTGGAAATTGTGGAATTGTTCACTGATCAGGGAATGGCTGAGCAAGCTGGAGTATATGATTTTTATGGAATACTATGTATTATAAGAAAATGAGGAGCAAAATGGTTCCAGAAAAACCATGAAGGTTTATATGAACTGAAGCAAAGGGAAATGAAGAAAATCAGGAGAACATTACACAGTAACAGCCCTATTGTATGAAGACCAACTGTGAATGACTTAGTTATTCTCAGAAATGTAATGACCCAAGACAATTTCAAAGGTTAATATGGAAATGTTTTGCAAGACTGTATATGTATGATTTATATCAAATTGTTTGCCTCATCAAGAAGCAGGGAAGAGAAGAAGGAAGGTAAGAAAACTAGAGCTTAATATTAAAAAATATCAAATGTTAAAAATTTTTGTTTATATGTAATTTAGAAAAAAATAAAAAATAAAGTCAAAGGGAAAGAAGGAGCAGGAGGAGGATGAGGAGAAGAAGAAGAAGAAGAAGAAGAAGAAGAAGAAGAAGAAGAAGAAGAAGAAGAAGAAGAAGAAGAAGAAGAAAGAAGAAGAAGAAAAAGAAGAAGAAGAAGAAGAAAAAAGAAGAAGAAGAAGAAGAAAGAAGAAGGGGAAGAAAAAGGAGAAGAGGAATCACCACCACCACCTGAGTGTGCCCAGAAAGCTTCTGTTGCCCTCAATAGAATGAAGAGTATTTGAAGAAGGGACAGGTTTAATTGAAGAAAGTCAGAGGTTCCTTAAATTATTTAGCCTACACCTTCTTTGCAAAAAAAAAAAAATAAAACCCTTACTCAGCCCTTCCCCTTGCACTCACGCCAGAAATATACTTTCTTTAACCTTTAAACAATTGTTGTTTTTTAAATCTGCATCATTTAAAAAAACACCCCACCCTACTCTCCCCACAGAATTGTTCAAGTACCTCCCAGGGACAATATGGTCCACTTTGGGAAACTATGAATGAATTCAAATCTTCAACATCCTGATTTTGAGAAGCCATAGAAGCATGGAGGTGGAGACAGATGGCAGTGGAAGGCAATGGAAGGCCTGGAGCTCAAGAAAAAAGATTAGGGAAACTTACAGTACTCACTCAGCCTTCTTCAAATTTACTCATTGAGAGCAAATGTCCCAAATTTGCAAAGCAAGAAAGCCATTGACTTTCTGAAGGTACATTCTGTATCTTGACCTACAAACCTACAGAGGAAGATAGGTGGACACCATATGCTCCGACCATACAACGACACCACTTGACGCTTACCTAATGCTTCACAGTTTGTGAAAGGCCATTACAGTCATATGTGTATGTAAGTGTATATATGAAATTTCAAGGTTTACAAAGCTTTTTGCCAATATTTTCTTATCTTATCCTCACAACAGCCCTGGGAGGTAGGTACTATTTACTCCCTCTTTTTAAAGCTATTCCAAATATTTTAACAAGTGTTCTTTGCAAGGTATTTACAATACCAGTTTGTGAGAATAAACTCTGTTGGAGAGAGAGAACACAGAACTCTTGAACTTTTCTTGATTTGGGGCAGGATCTGAGACTCCACTGTTTTCTGACCAGCCTTGTGCTGCTGTGTAATCTCATATTTCTCTTTTACTGTGTCAAAAATTCCTCCTTCTTAGGGTCTAGGTTTACAGAGCCTCTTCTTATTGAAGTAAACATCGATAAGATGGTTTGGAATTTTTATACACTAAAGGTAAACCCTGGTGGAGGTGGCAATGATAAATTTATGAGGGGTCCTTCTCAGAGGAATACAGTGGGTGGTCAGAGGTCCAGTCATTAGTAACAAGCCATTAACCAACTGCTTCAGGAAAGCCACTCCCTTGCCACTGTGGTGGCCAGTGATGCTACCTTGAAGTCTCTGTCCATGCTGGCTGAAAGGCTTTTTGCCATGACTTAACAGCTTTCTAGACTCATCCTCAGTAGGGTAATACCTAGGCATTCTGCAAATCTTTACCACATGGGTTCCTCCATTCTTATTACCACCAACTGGTTTTGAAATGTTAACAGGCATCTTTTTTTTCTTTTTCCTTTTAATCAGGGTGCAGTGTATTTCTGCTTGGAATGCATTGCATATCTTGAGTATTTACTGATCGCTCTGGCCAAGACTGGGTTCTGACTGCAATGCTTTCAAGCCTTTTTCACCACATTTTCAGCCATAGTTTCCTTTTTGTTCTCCTTTATTTTCTTTCTGATCTTCTATTCCTTTGGTTGCTTTAGGAGCTTTTTGTCCACCAGCTTGAGAAAAGGAAAAGAGCTATTATTCTCTTTTTACAGATGAGGAAACTGAGGCATACAGAAATTAAGAGACTTGCCCATGTTCACACAGCTAGTAAGTTTCTGAGGCTGGATTTGAACTCTAGTCATCCTGACTTCAGATCCAGGGCTCAAAATGAAGTTTGACTACCAAGGGAGATCAGTCTTTACTACTGACAAATATGTATTAAAAAGATAAGACCATGGGATAGATGGGTGAGAGGTAAGGACATTGCTTCAGTAGCTTCTTGTTCTGACTAAAATTCATTTGCATGCTAAACTAGAAAAGACTTTGAGGTTATCTAGCAGTATGTAATCCTGTATAACTCTAACAGAAAATCTGATCTCCCTCCAGCTATAGGAAACAATAGATAAATATCTAATTTTAATCTAGGAGTACTTTAGCTAACTTTTGTCATCTGGGTGTGATAGGTATGACTAAAGATGTATCAGTTTACCCTTATAGAGGATCTAACAACTATACCCTACCTGACTAAAACTCAGATGGTTTGGCCGGCTCTGCAGATGTAAATCCAGAAAATAGAATAATACCCAGCAGTGACTATATGATCAGTTATCTATATATGAAGAGAACCCCTTATTTCAGATGAAACCAATAGAGACCAGAAAAGCAACATACTAGCAGACACTACATGGTAAGACCAGTGATGACCAGTCTCATGTGGGTTCCATATACACATTCATTCTCCTCACTAATGGTAGTTATACATACTTGCAGGAGAATGTGACCTAGGTTTAATTGGCAAATGATCTATTGCCAATCTAATTACCATGCCATTTCATTAAATGTCTTACTTTGAACTAATTTGGTGCTTTTGACTGAATAGGAAAAAAGGACTCTTGATCTATTATTTGAGTGAATGAATTGCCATGAATAAGGAATAACTACACTGGGGCCCTGCATGTGAAAGGATGTAATGTAGACTGAAGTTTGGGAGGCAGTACAACAGAAAGACCATTCTAGTAAGAGTTAGAAAAACTAGGTACTTGATTTCTTCAGGCTCTTTGACCTAAGACAAATCAGTAAATCTCTCTGGGTCAATGTGTCCTTATTTTGTGAAATGAGTATGGGGCAGGACAATAACCTCCACCTTTCTGGATCACTGAGTTTTCAACCATTTGCCTTTGGGGTTATCTTGATTAAGATACAGTAATTTTCATCAGGTTCTTGTTCTAAAATTCTGGTCCTACTTAATATTCCATCTTCATTTTCTAACATTCACATAAAATACAATTTCCTCCATGGTGGAAAAGGTTTTAAATGAACTTTATGGGAAAAATACAGACTAATTTTGAAACATACACAGGAGTCCAATCCTGATCCTCCCAAAATACATTGCATAGTTTATTCATTCAACGTGGGAGAGCCATAAAAGCTAATTTTAACTGTCTTTTGCTGCTCTGATCTGTGCAGGTTACCAGCCTTATTTCTCCTCTAGAGCCATATGAATCCAATGACCAGATATTCATCAGGATGACTGGAGATGACCTAGGATGAGGCAATTGGGCTTAAGTGACTTGCCCAAGGTCACACAGGTACTGAGTGTCAAGTGTCTGGGGTGAGAATTGACTCCTGCACTGGTGCTCTATCCACTGCACCACCTAGTTGCCCTGTAGTTTCATCTACAAAATGAAAGGAAGAAGGGAAACAACCATTTATTAAGTACTTTATAAATATTTTCTGATTTAATCCTCACAACAACCCTAGGAAGTAGTTGCTACTATTATCTCTATTTCACAGATGAAGGGACTGAGTCAAATAGGTTAAGTGACTTGCCTAGCATCCCACAGTTAATATCTGAAACTAGATTTGAACTTGGGTCTTCCTCACTCCAGTCACAACCCTCTAACCATTATGCCACCTAGTTGCCTAATGGGTTGGACTAGATGACCTCTGAGGTCCCTCATAACATTAGATTTCTGTAAATATATCATTGATGAGCTCTTAGAACTGCCTTGAAGCTCAGTGGGTGAGTCTTTTAGGAGCAGAAGCATCACTTATGATCCCCTTCTCTGTATTGATCCTTTGGAGACTGCTTCCTCTTTCCAAGACAAGCTTTTTTGTCTAAATCATACTCACTTAAATATGTACTTTACCTAAATCACTGGGTTGTAATATCAGTTTTATCCAAAGAGAAAGGAGTAGTGAGTAGTGTGTGGGGAAGAGACTTCTGATTCAGCAGAAATATTGAAAAGTCATGAGTGAGAGGACAAGATTACATAATGATACCATTCATATCCATCCTGGATTTGCTGAAGGCAGGTCAAAGCCCTCCCTCAACCTCTTTCCTTTCCTAAAAAAGGCAGTCACATTACTGTTCTCTCAAGAGAGACATGTGCTGAAAACAGCAGGCAGATAGATGAAGCTGAAGTTTTATAATAACACAAGAAAGTATCACCTACATTAGTTAAAACAGGATTATTTTAAACATATATTATGCATGCATACATACTAACCACATCCACATATACATAGATAATGTGCCTTAAAAACAGATCAAGCCGGAACTGAAAGGACAAATTTAAACCCAGATGAAATGTTAGATTTTTACAAGCTTTAGTCTGACATCACCAGGGTATACTATGATGGTCGTCAACTTTTAAAAAACTGTTTTCTGCCTCATTTCAAAATTTAACTACCAGTTTACTAAACACAAGGTTATCTGATACGTTGCAATGAATCCTGTAGACGTTTAGAGTAGAAATGACTAAAGATAAGTTTCCATTGAATTCATCAAGCATTTTTTAAGTATTTAAGTATTTACTATATACAAGTGCTAGAGAAGATAATGAGGGGAAGCCTGAGCTTTCCCCAGTTTCCCTCTGAAACAACATTAAATCAAGCTTCTAAAAGAATTCTGGAGTGATAGAACCCACAAAAAGACAGAGTGAAACAATTTTCCAGCCCAAGGTAACTTAGAACGATATCAAAAAAAGTCTGTTTCACTTGGGTAAAAGGGGAGAAGAGCCCAGTGCAGGAAGTGTCTGGGCAAGGTAGCAGGAGGCTCTTATCCATAGCACATATCAGCAACTGAGGTCACACAATCCTGGTTCAACAGGCCAATTGTTAGTCCCCTACTTCAAGCACAGCAGGAAAACTGCCAGCCTTGGAACTCAGAGCAGAGCTCAGAACTAGTTTGACTAGGCTGGGCTACCCTAGTTCAACGGGCAAGGTGCCAGTACCAGAGGGCCTGGCACATAAAACCAATGACCAGTCCCTTTGACCCAAGTACAAGAAGATTGTTACAGTCCTCCTGTGAACCTGGAGCAGAACTTAACATCAGAAAATGAACAAAAAACAAAAAAATGCTGGCCATAGAAACTACTATGTTGAGAGGGAAGACTGAAACACAAAATCAGAACACAAAATATTTCAAGCAGCCAGAAAGAACCAATTCAAGTATTGTGGAAACACAATCAGGATAACCCAAGATCTTGCGGCTTCTACATTAAGGGACTGAAAGTCTTGGAATGTGATATTTGCATGGCCAAAGGAGCTAGGATTAAAAGGGTCACCTACCCAGAAAAACTGAGTATAATAGTTGGGGCGGGGCAAATGTTCATTCAATGAAATAGAGGATTTTCAAGCATTCTTGATGTAAAGATCAGAGCTAAATACAAATTTGACTTTCAATACAAGAATCAGAGAAGCATAAAAAGTTAAATAGGAAAGAGAAATCATAAGGGACTTATTAAAGTTGAACTATTTACATTCCTACATGGAAAGATAATATTTGTAACTTTTGAGACTTTTCTTAGTATTAGGGTAGTTGTAGGAATTATAGATAGATAGATAGATGGACAGACAGAGGGCACAGGATGAGTTGAATATGAAGAAATGATATCTAAAAAATAAAATTAAGGTGTGAGAGAGGCATATATTTGAAGGAGAAAGGGAGAAATAGAATGGGACAATCTATCTCTCATACAAAAGAGGGAAGGAAAAGCTTTTTTCAGTGGAGAAGAGGGGGGAGGTGAGAGGGAAAGAGTGAACCTTACTTTCATCACATTTGAGTTAAGGAGAGAATAACATGCACACTCAATTTGATATGAAAATCTATCTTACACTATAAAAAAGCAGGAGAGAAAGGGATAAGCAGGGTTGTGTGGGGTGCGTGGGGGTGAGGTAGGGAGGGATGACAGAAGGGAAGGCAAATGGGAGGAGGGAGTAATTAGAAGTAAATACTTTTGAGGAGTGATAAGGTCAAAAGAGCGAATAGAAAAAATGGGGGCAGGATAGGATGGAGGGAAATATAGTTAGTACTTCACATTATGACTGTCAGGAAGCATTTCACATAACTACACATGTATAACCTTAAAAAAATGGAATTGGCAAAAAATTGAAAAAAGAAAAAGATCCATTGGAGGAAGCAACTCCTTTAAAAGTAGAATTGGTCAAATGGAAAAGGAGGTACAAAAGTTAACTGAAGGAAATAATGCAATAAAAATTGAAATTGGGCCAGTAGAAGCTAATGACTCTATGGGACATCAAAAATCAGTCAAAGGGTAACTAAAGAATAAAAAAGTAAAAGAAAATTAAAAATATTTCATTGGGAAAACAACTAACCTGTAAAACAGATCCAAGATAGATCATTTAAGAATTATTGGTCTACCTGAAAGCTGTGATTTAAAAAAAAAGAGCCTGGACAACATCTTCCAAGAAATTATCAAGGAAAACTGCCCTGGTATTTTACAACCAGAAGGTAACATAGTCCTTTAAAGAATCCACCAATCACCCACTGAAAACGATCACAAATGAAAACTCCAAGGAATATTGAAGCTAAATCCTAGAACTATCAAGTCAGAAAATACTTCAAGAATCCAGAAAGAAAAAATTCACTTATCAAGGAGTCACAGTCAGGATTACACAGGATGTAGCAGCTTTTACAGTAGAAGACTGGAGGACTTGGAATATGATATTCCAGAAGGCAAAGGAGCATGGATTATAACCAAGAATCAGCTATTCTTCTAAATTGAGCATAATCTTTCTGGGGAAAAGATGGACATTCAATGAAATAGTCAAATTTCAAACTTTCCTAAAGAAAAGACCAGAGCTGAACAGAAAATCTGATTTTCAAATATAAGACCCAAGAGAAGCATAAAAAGTTAAACAGGAAAGAGACAAAATACAACACCATGATATTCAATAAAATTAAACTGTTTATATCCCTATATGGGAAGATGATATTTGTAACTCTTAAGAACTGTATCTCTATTAGGGCAGTTAGAAGGAGTACTCTTAGCCAGAGTGTGTGAGCATAAGTTGACTTTGATGGGATGATAAAAAATAATTAATTAAAGGATTAAAAAAAGGATTGTACTGGAAGAAGAAAAGGGAAGAAGAATGGCTTAAATTTTATCACACTAAGAGGAATGAGAGACTAATTTCAGTAGAGGGAAAGAAAGGAGGTGGTGAGCATTGTTTGAACCTTATTCTCCTCAGTAGTGGCTCAAAGAGGGAATAACATACACACTCAGTTGGGCAAAAAAATCTATCTTTGTAGGTGGGGAAGAGGAAAAGTAAAGAAAAATGGGGAATTGATAAAAGAGAAGGTAAATTGAGGGAGGTAGTGGTCAGAAGTAAAACATTAGTGAGGAGGGAAATGGTGAAAGGAGAGAAAGAGAAAAGTATAAAAAATAGAAAATGGGATGGAGGTAACTACATGGTAATCATAGTTATGAATGTGAATAGAATTAATTCTCCCATAAAATGGAAGCAGAGTGTATTAAAAACCACAATCCTACAATACGTTGTTCACAAAAAACACATATGAAGCAAAGAGAAATACACAGAGTAATGGTTGGAGCAGAATCTACTTTGTTCAAGTTGAAATAAAATAACAAAATAGGGGTAGTAACCTTGATCTTAGACAAACCAAAAGCAAAAATAAATCTAATTAAAAGAGACAATGAAGAAAGCTACATCGTGCTAAATTATACCACAGACAATGAAATAATATCGATACTAAACATATATGCACTAAGTGGTATAGCATCCAGATTTTTAGAGAAGTTAAGTGTTACAGGAAGAAATAGAAGGTAAAACTATACTAGTAGGAGACTTCAACCTTCCACTCTCAGAACTTCATAAATCTAACCACAAAATAAACAAGAAAGAAGTTAAGGATATGAATAGAATTTTAGAAAAGTCGGACACCATAGGCCTCTAGAGAAAAGTGAACGGGGATAGAAACAGACATTTTTTTTCTCATTGGTACATAGCAGCTATACCAAAACTGACCCTGTATTAGGGTCTTCACAATAAAATCTTCACAATAAAATGCAGAAAGGCAGACATATTAAATGCAATCCCTTTCAGATTACGATGAGATAAAAATCACATGTAGAAAGGGACATGAAAAGATAGATTAAAATTAATTGGAAACTAATTGATCTAATCCTAAAGAAAAAGTGACTCAAACAACAAATCTTAAAAACAATAATATCATCAAAGATTATAATATGAAATATACCAAATTTTATGGAATGCGGCCAAAGCAATATTTAGGGAAATTTTTATACTTTTAAATACATGAATAAAATAGAAAAAGAGCAAATCAATGAATTGAGCATGCAATTAAAAAAAACAGCTAGAAAAAGAACAAATTTTAAATTCCCAATTAAGTCCCAAATTAGAAATACTGTAAATCAAAGGAGAGACTAACATAATTGAAATTAATAAAATTATTTTACTGATAAATAAAGCTAAGTGCTGGGTTAATGAATATAACCAATAAAATAGGCAAATCTTTGGCTAATTGGGTTTTTAAAAAGAAAGAAGTAAATCAAATGACCAGTATCAAAATGCAAAGGGTAAATTCACCACCAAGGAGAAGGACATTAAAGCAAAAATCAAGGGTTATTTTGACCAAATGCATGACAATAAATCTGATAATCTTGGTGAAACGAATGAATACTTACAAAAAATATAATATAAACTTCCTACATTAAGAGAAGAGGAAATAAAATACTTAATTAACTCCATTTCAGAAGAAGAAATTGAACAAGCCTTCAAGAAAAAATAATCTCCATGACCAGATGGACTCACAAGTGAATTTTACCAAAGATTTCAAGAACAATTAATTCCAATACTATATAAGTTATTTGGAAAAATAGGCAAAGGAGTCCTACCAAATTCCTTTTGTGACGCAAATATGGTGCTGATACCTAAACCAGGAAGGGCCAAAACAAATAAAGAAAATTATAGAGCAATTTCCCTCATGAATATTGATGCAAAAATTTTGAATAAAACATTAGAAAAGAGATTTCAACAATTTATCACCATCATAATACATTATGACCAGGTAGGATTTATACCAGGAATGCAGAACTGGTTCATATTAGAAAAAAAACTATTAGCATAATTGACCATATCAATAACAAAACCAAAAGAAATCATACGATCATACAGAAAAAGCTTCTGATAAAATACAGCACCCATTGCTATTAAAAACACTGGAGAGCATAGGAACAAATGAAACTTTCCATAAAACGATCAACTATGACTGACTTAGCACTTCTCAGCAATCCAATAATTCAAGACAATTCCAAAAGACTCATGATAGAAAATGCTATCCACATTTAGAGAAAGAACTGTGGAGTATGAATGCAGTTTGCTGAATACTATTTTCACATTTTTGGTTGTTTTTTTGGTGACTTTTCCCTTTTGTTCTGTTTTTTCTTTCACAACATGACTAATGTACAACTATCTTTACATGAATGCACATGCATAACCTATATCAGATTGCTTGCCATCTTAGGGAGAAGGGATGAAAGTGAAAGAAGGAGAAAAATTTGGAATTCAAAATCTTATAGAAAATTTAGGTTGAAAACTGTCTTTACACATAATTGGAAAAAAATTAAAATACTATTTACAAAACAATTAAGTGCTGAAGACACTGAGAGGAAATGTGAAATCAGTTTGGAAAGATGGGTTGCAGTAAGATTTCATAGGGGTTTTCAATACTAAACAAAGGAGTTTAGATTTTATCCTGGAGGGAATAAGGGGACTTTAGAAAGCCCATGACAGGGAAGCTTCATGCTTACTTCCCAAAACAACAAAATGCTTTAAGAATATTGAGTTGGCAACAGTAGGGAGGATTGATTTTTAAATTGAAAAGTCTGGAAGAATGGAAACCAATAGGGAGGACACTGCAGACTTTGTGTTCAATATTAAAAGAATGTGATCTCAGAGGGTGGGGGAAACCAGGAAAGGTCTATTATACTTACTTTCAGCTGGGAGTTGGGAAGGAGGTGGCTCAGAAAGTTTCAGGAAAGAGATGGTACCCAGGTTGGGCTTTAAGGAAAGGACAAGATTCCAAAAGAGGGAGATGGGAGAGAATGTAGTGATAAGATCATATATTGGGCTGTAGATGGGACTTCATAGATAATATATATAGTTAGCTCATTTTACTGATGAGGAAACTGAGGTTGAAAGTGATTGATCCAAGGTCACAAAGGTAATAAGAAGCAAACCTGAATGTGAACCCTGATACTCATACTCCAGGTTGGACATTCTTTTGACTATACCTCGGTGGAAGAAGAATGAGATCTATTCCCAGCAAAAGGGGAGAGGTGGTGTGGAGATGGTCAGGCTGAGTAGAAACGGTGTAGAGATGGGAAGGGTTAGGATTTGAATCAATCAACCAACAAACATTTATTAAACACCACCTATGTGACAGGCACTTGCTAAGTGCTAGTGATATAGAAAGAAGCAAAAGACAGTCCTTGACGGGTGAGTTTATAATCTAATGAGTCAGATTATACAACATGCAAACAAATATATGCAAAGCAAGATATGTATGTGTGTGTGTGTGTGTGTGTGTGTGTGTGTGTGTGTGTGTTAGATAGAAAATTATCAAGAGAATGAAGGCACAGGAATTTAAAGGAGATTGGGAAAGACTTCGTGTAGAAGGTGAGATTTCACCTTGGACTTACAGGAAGGCAGGGAGGTCAGTAGAAGGGAGAGATGTCAACAAAGAATAGTAGGGCATTTTGCCTAAGGATATCTGGTTTTCCCACAAGTCTTTCCCCAACAATTTCCCACAACACGGCCAAAGCAGGATGAATTATTTTTCCATCTCAACCCACTCTTCCTCTCTTTCTCACTTTTGTCAAGTGCGCAGGTATCACTTCAGTCACTCAGGTTCATATCCTCAGAATCTTCCTCGAACCTGGATCCTTGCCTCTTCCTATTCCCCTCTCCCATATCCAATTTCTTGCCAAGTCTTGTTAAGTTCCAGGTTGGTTTTTTTTTCATTTATGTCCTTTTCTCCACTCACATCACCATCACCGGAGTTCAGAGCCCTTTTCACCTCTTACCTGGACTATTGCAGTTAGTATTCCAACTCTCTCCTAACTGGTCTCCCAGTCTTTTGTCTTACCCCTTCCTAAGCCATCCTTTACCCAGCTAACAAATTGAGATTCCTAAAGCGTAGTCAGACTGTATTGCTTCAGTCCCTCCTATTACCTCTAGGATAAAATACAAAATCTTCAATTGAAGTTGAAAGCCCTGAACAACCTAGCTCTGATCTATCTTTCCAGGTTTATTTCACATTACTCCTTCTCACACTCTCTGTGCTCCAGTCAAAGTGGCCTTCTATCGCCTCTAACCTCAGTGGCTTTCCTTATGCTGTTTTTTCCACCTGACATGCTTGCCTTCATCTCGTGAAATATCTAGGTCCTCCAAACCTGCAGCTTAAGGATCATCTTCTCAATTAGGTCTATCTTGGCCTAATTTTCCTTTAGCCTCTGTTTGGTTCAGATTCCTCAACTATGAAATTCAGATAGCAATAACACTCACCTCCCAGAGAATAAGCTAATATTTATAAAGTACTTAGCAGAGTGCCTGGCATTTGGTGGTTGTCTTTCAGTCGATATCAGTTTTGTCTGACTCTTTATGACTCCATCTGGAGTTTGCTTGGCAAAGATATTGGAGAGGTTGCATTTCTTTCTCTAGCTCATTTTACAGATGAACTGAAGCAAACACAGCTAGTAAGTGTCTGCGACTAGATTTGAACTCAGGAAGATAAGTCTTCCTGACTCCAGGACCAACACCTTATGCACTTTGGGACCAGCTAGCTGCCCTAGCACAGAATAGGTATCACTCCCTCCCCACTAACATTTAATATTTATTTTGCCTATTTAAAAATAATTATTCATGTGTCTTCCCCTCTCAGACTATATCAGGGACAGATTTATCTGTGTCTTTATATGTCCAAAATATATCACAGTGTCAAGAAAAATATAAATGCATAATAAATTACAATTAATAAACACCTGTTGAACTAAACATTGAGAGTGTATAACATGGAAGAGCTGAGTTAGGATAATTCATGAAGTTCAAACAGAAATCAGGAAATAAGGCAGGGATGTGCTGAAGACATCCTGAATCATCTCCCGAGAACTGATGGTTAAATTTTCACTGTGAGCACTGTGGAAATCAGCAAAGGCTACAAATCAGGGTTTGATTTATAGTTTTCTTGATTCTGTAGACTTGAACAAATGATGAAAAAAATGTTAACAATGCAGATTAAGCATAAAAATATGTTGCAATACATTTTTTCTATAGAACGGATTGTTAAATGTTTAACAGCTCAACCCTGAGTGAGAAAGAGTGGAGAAGTAGGTTTTGTGAGTCCAGTATGGAACATGCTTTGCCTGTTAAAAACTAAAGTGGAGACATCATTTTGGGCTTGATTGTTTAAAGAGAAAGTTGCTTTTAACTTAGGTGAGTGGTCTCTCATTAACTCCTATGGTCTCCCTTTTCCCACTCTAGGTTTTACAATCTCTACCTGAGAAGAGTTGAAGGAGAGAAAGAATTTGTACTGAATTTAAAGTTCAAGTTCTGGTCTTACATTTAATTCCCAGATCTTGTCTTTTATTGACCTAAAGAAGTCTCTTATCATCTCTGGGCCTTCTAAAGACAGGGTTGGGCCAGATGGTGCTTATGGTTTGGCAACTTTCAAAATGATGGTTCTGTGACCTAAAGTACAACTTTTTAATTGAAAATAGAGGGATGAATTCTTGATTAGTCACCATCAGGAATGACTTTAGAACTAAAATCCCAGGTGGAGTTCATTTTAAAGGAGAACTACAGAGGTCTGTCGACATAACTTGCATTTATGTGGTATTTGTTTTGAATACACTCATATGTGAGTATTGGGATCTTCCCAAATGGGATATAAACATCTAAAGATGCCTTACTTTTGTCTTTGTAGACTCAGTGCCTAGAACAGTGGCCGACCCTTAGTAGATACCTAATAGCATAATCCAACCATTTGTTGGATTGATTGATTAATGAGGAGTACAAGAAAGCCAGAAGCTCAGCTCCTTTCACTTGCTAATACGCTCCATCAGTTTTACACTACCTATTTCTCTATAAGCTAATTAAAAATCACTGTTCTTTATTCTAAAGCAGGCTGGTATAGTAGAGAGAAGGCTAACTTTAGAGCCAGGAAGACCAGGGGTAAAAATTCAGCCTTTGATCTATAATGGTCATGGAAGCTCATAGAAGTCATTTAGCCTCTTGGTGCTCCAAGTAGTTCTTTCCAATGATATGTTAAAGAGAAGGTACTGAAATCACTTGCATTGGTGGAGGTCTTTCCTCATCTGGAATAAATGAAATCATAGATCTCTTCCCATCTATTTATTAAAGCAAAGTTCCCAAAAGTGCTTTGCAAAACTCTTTGGTCTGTTTTAAATTTTTGTACTTGAAAAGAAAGAAAATGATGTTTACTTTAAATATTCTATAATTCAGCCTTTTCATTAATTTAGATTCTCTCCTTCCTCCATTTGTATATGTTCATAAGGGTGCCTAAAAAACACAATCTTTAGTAGGTGAATAGAAATATTAAATTCAATTCCTTTAGCCATCATACATTTATAAATTATTGGCTATATCAGGAGAAAATCTGACCCACTATTCAGATTCTCAATATCTCATTGCAGAGTACACCTATTACTTTTATAAATGACCTTTTCTTCACCATATCTTATGGCACAGAGTCTAAAAGAATCAAAGATAAATGGGAAATAGCTCAGGATTTAAGTTTCAAGCTGTGTGAAATATGCTAAATAGATTTAGGTCAAATCTCATATTTTAAGTTATCTATCTCTTCTTCAATGCCTCTCGCTATCACTATTAATCTAGTCTTCTGGACGTGGACACCCAAAGATTGGGAGGCAGTGAGTTTCAGGGCATATGAAATCATATAAAAGTTCTCATCTTTTCTTTCAAGGTTCCCTGTGATAAATCATCACCCTTACTTAGTCAACTATTTTTGGAGATTAAAAAATTCATTCAAAACCCATTCCTTGCCCCTTCCTTTACATGCCTGTATCCCCCAACTCTCCCTTACTCCAAAGGGGCCCTTTTACTCTTTCCTGTCTATTTTAATACAATCTATCCTCCAAGACTTGACCAATGTCTTCCATGAAGTCACTTTTCCCTTTTCAAACTTCTCTTCCACTTAACTAAAGAATCATACAGTTCAGCCAGAACCAAATCGAGGAAATTCTGTGTCTGGAAAAAATATAATATAATAAATAGTATTAGTAACAATGATGAACATTTATTAGATGTTTTAAAGTCTATAAAAGCATTTTACATACATCATCTCATTTACATTTCAGTGCAACCCACTGGTGGAGACTGAAACAACTACACAACAAATTATCTCCATTTTACACATGATGAAGCTGAGGCCCACAGGTGTTAAGTGACTTGCCCATGATCACGCAGCTCTTAAATTATCAGAGGCAAAATTAGAATTCAGATCCTCCTAACTTTGAACCCAACATTCCGGTCACTATGTTACCTCTCAGTTGCAGAAGCAGTGCTTGGTTGCATGACACCATGTGGGCCCCTCAAAGCTCTGGGGTTGAGAAGGAATGGAAGAAGGAAGAATTTTAACCAGTCACCTGTTAGTTATAATTAATCACTCTTAAAATTAATTAATTTTGCTGAGTGCTAAGCTTGGCTATTTTAATGATATCAATGTCTTCAAGTGCTGTAAGTATTCTCTAAATTCTGTGCTCTGTAGTAAGACTTAGCTAACCCTGCCCTAGCTTAGCCTTAACTCCTAAACCGAGTACTAATTTGTTATCACTGGATTGTAATCTTCTCCGCAATAAGGAAGCTGGAATTTTGTGCTTCCTCAACATTCCATCCAACCCTCAGCAGGGGCCTGGGCCTGTGGTGTGTGCTACTTCACAGAAATAGAAATACATATGCATCCAAAATTCGGAGGGATGTAGTAAATTGGGAAAAAAAAATTTACGGCTAAGCTCAGGGATAAAGACCTCATTTCTAGAATATATAGAGAACTGACTCAAATATATAACCATACAAGTCATTCCTCAAGTGATAAATGGTCAAAGGATATAAAAGGCAATTTTCAGGGGAAGAAATTAAAGATATCTATAATCATATGAAAAAGTGCTC
>CM053772.1:39777417-39822392 GCA_028658325.1 Potorous gilbertii | reverse complement strand
ATAGGAAAGTATATGTAGAACTTATACAGAATTGTATGCTGTCATGGGGAGGGAGGGGATAGTGGGGGGAAGGTGTGGGGGGGATAAAATCTTAATTTTAAGGAAGTGATTGTAAAACATTTAAAAAATAAATAAATAATTAAATTTTTAAAAAAAAGAAATACATGGAAAAATACCTGCCATGGTCATGTGTATATTTGATATATGTTTCCCTCAAATTTTCTAGAGGTGAAGCACTTCTCTTACTTTGCATCTACCATTTGGTACAAAAATGTAGCTGTGGTTCTTTATGAGTAGTTGTTGTTCAGGCTTCTCAGTCCTGAAGGAATCTTCATGACCCCAAAGGAGATTTTTTTTTAAGTTACCATACATAGGTCATTAACTATTTATTATCAAGTTAGACTATTTCACAACCAGTGTGCATGTATTTGATGTTAGTGCACAAGAAAAACAGGTCAGTAATAAATATGCAGGGTCCTCAAGCCTCTGAAACCTGTATATTTCATCATGGTTTTACATACTGAAATATACCAGCTTGATTCATCTTCTCTCAAAAACTTTCACAGCATCATACATTCTATAGAAATTTTGATATGCCCTTTTTTTAGGTTTGGCCATCAAAACTTACACGTAGCAGCACCAAGGACAGAATAAATGTCGTTATAATAGCAAACACAAGCATTTAGCCAAAAGGCCCTGCAGTTGTGGTTTGGCCAAAATGGGGGCTGACAAGATGACAATTCTTCCTGAGGATGTAAGTCCTTCTCCAGTTCCTGAGAAATGAAGCGAGATTTTCTCGGAAAAGATACTGGAGCAGTTTGCCATTTCCTTCTCTAGCTCATTCTATAGATGAGGAAATTGAGGCAAACAGGGTGAAGTGATGTGCCCAGAGTCACACAGGTAGTAACTATCTGAAACTAGATTTGAACTTAAGAAGAGGAGTCTTCCTGACTACAGTCTAGGTATTCTAACTGCTCCCTCACCTAGATGTCCTTTCTTCTTGAAAGGAACATGCAAAAACATTAATGCATGCCTATGTGTATACCTTCTTCTCATCAAAATCTTTTATAATCATTTGCTTCCTTTAGTGAAGCTTAGACTGCTCTTTGGCATTTAAGGGCAATTAAAGTCATTCACAGATTAGTCCCAAACTTCTTCTCTTTTCAAAAAGTTTTTTAATTATTTAGAATTAAATGCATATGTGTAGATATATATATATATATATATATATATATATATATATATATATATATACACATATATACATACACACCTATATGCCATAAGTGGTGCTGTTCTTGGAGTCAAGAAGACCAGAGTTCAAATCCAGCCTCAGACACTCACTAGTTATATGAACCTAGACAAATCACTTATTCTGTGTGCCTCAGTTTCTTCATCTGTAAAATGAGTTTAATAATAACACCAACTTTCCAGGGTTGTTGTGAGGATCAAATGAAATGATATTTGTAAAGTGTTGTGCCAACCTTAAAGTGCTACATGAATGATAGCTATTAGCACTATATTAAATATATATATAAATATATAATTATATATAACATATAATTATATATTATATATAATATATAATTATATATAATATAATTAATATATTAAATATATATATATATATATGTAGATTAAGTTGTTAAAGCTTAAAAGTACACTAAGACTTTGGACACACTCTTTATATTTAATAAGAAAAAGGTGAGGTGACTTTGCCCAAATTCACACTACTTGTTTGAGGCTCCTTAGAACCCAAGTTACCTGACTAAGCCACGCAATATTCTTTTCATTATAACATGGTCAAAGATACTACTAGAATAAGATTCCGAGGGCTTTCCCCCAAGGACTGCTATCTGAGAGGCACATGGTCTTCCCCTTTCCACAGGGACCATATCTCCTCTGCTAGCATGTGACATCACTCAGTGTAAGAGCCCCAGGTTGACACCTCCCGGTTCCTCCACTGTGGTGACCCTCCCCAGGGCATGACATCTTCCACTCTATTCTCCCCTCCCCAATCCTTTCATGAGCATGGGCCAGACTGGTTGGGACCCCTTTTCTTGTGTCACTGAATCTCCTAATCCTCTGCTTCCCCATTCTCTCATTCCTTACTGTATTTGTCCCCAGATTAATAATCCCTGGATCTGATCATGATATCCAATTTATGAAAGAGAATTCAGAAACTCAAATAATGCTGAATGTTTCCTAATTTTACAAACTAGAGAGGATTACAAAGCTGAATGAGTGCCATGAAGACGTTTCCTGTTGAGCACATTGGTGAATACAAAACGTGTTTGAAAGTCAGAAAGAGGAGGATGAACAGTGACTACAAAGCACAGATGCAGTCACCCAACTTAGAAGTAATGTGTGTTCTCAAGGTCGATTTCCAGGTCAGTTATTTAGAACTCAGAATGCAGTTCTATTTCAACAGCCCTGTGGATGATATTGGTATTTATGCATCCATCTGGAAATTTAACCATCATTTTTTAACATTATTTCATTGAAAAATGCAATCCCCAACTGATAATGCTATGGAAAAATGTTCCCCACCAGTAGCCAAGAGATGCTGGAATTCAGAGTTGGAAGATGGCAGGCAATTTGAGGAATATTTTCACCCATCATGAGAAGCTCCTTATCTCTGACAGAGAATGGATAAATATTCATATGAGCAAAAAAATTCTTAAGTCAGTGAGTCCAAAAGGATTTGGATATGTCGAATCAGATGACCTATTCATCTAAATTACCCATGCCAGATTTCAAGAAAATGAAAATAAAAGAATCATGTCATAAGCAATTATTCAAATGTTGTCTCTAATTGCCTTTGCAAATAACTATGAACTAGGCTAATTTGAATTTATTGGAAGTTTGTAGAGTAAAAGTGGGGATGGATATGGAATTGTGGGGTTAGGTTCAAATCTTCCTTCTGCTATTTACTATTAATGTGACCTTAGGCAAAAATCACCTAAACTTTCTAGACCTCAATTTTCCACTTCAGAAGTGTTTATGGGAGGAGAAATGACATGGATATTGGTGTTTTTTAAGTGCAAAATAACAAAAAAATTTTTTTAATAGTTCACATTTTTGTTGAGATTTAGGATTTGCAAACCATCTCCCTTATAGCAACCTATGAGGAGGAGGAAGTGAGGAGTGAATGAATAAAGGCCTAAAACAATGTGGGAAAATAGTTGGAGGAAAAGTTAGTGGGTAAGACTAGTGAAGGCTAAGATGGCATAGAAATGTAAAGGAAAGGAAAGTGAAGTGGTGGGCAGAGTACCCATCTGGGCCTCTAACTGCCTTGGTCACTTCTCTTGATTTAAACTGACCTTGATTATTTATCTTATTCTTTAGATCTAAACGTTGCCAACTCTTAGTAACCCTGCCACTATACCTCTTGACTTTGTCCGCCAGTGTGGTACAGTGGAAAGAGCATTGGTTTTAGAGTCTAAAGACGGAGGTTCAAATTTCTATTACTAATTACCTCTCTGTCCTTGGGTAAATTATTCAACCTCTTGTGGCCTTTGTTCCTTCCTTTATAAATGGCATACATGGACTTGAGGGACAACAAAGTTCCTTCTAGTGACCTCCTTCTCTGCCAGGTCTTCATAACCTAGAACAGTATGTGTCATGTTTTGTTTTCACAAGACCTGTGGTCTAAATGGTGGAGTGAACTCCAAGTGAGGGCACTCTGCTAACTGGACAGATTAGTAACTTCTCTGTGACTTATACCCTTAAAGAATTATCTAGAAGATAGTGAGAGGTTAAGACACTTGTTCAGAGACACATAACATGTACTTGTCAGAAGCAAGTATTGAACCAAGGCATCCTGACTCTAAAACCAGTTTTCTATTCACTAGGGTATATTCTTTCTTTCCTGGCATATAGTAGACACTTAATAAATACCTGAATTGAATCTGAAATCTACTCTTCAATGGCTACTGTTTGGGACTGGTTTTTTAACCAGTACAATTTTGTCTACAATTCAACTGCACGATTGTTGAGACAAAAATTCTCTATCTTGTCCACATGATCATCTTGTCTAACTATTCACATTTAATTCTAGAGATAGGAAAAATTAGACCAGGAGGAGGTGAATGATTTTCTCAAGGTCATACAGTTAATAAGGTAATGGAACCAGGCTTGAACTTGCAGTTCCTGACTCCAAATACAACTTTCTTCTGACAACACCAAATTTACTCTAAATACTTATTGCCCTACATCTATTCTGCAAACACAAATTGAGTGGCTCTTGGCTTAAAAAGTACCTTTTTCAGGAACTTAGGAATGACCATGAAGGTTCACCTGAGGTACACTGTGTGCCTCATTAGGTATCATTAAGCTGGGTGACTCATCACTGTCAGCAGAAAGGTTTGCATCCTGGCCAACAGTAAAATCCTTCATTCCTCTCCGGGCTCCACTCCAGACTTCCTCTACCATGCCTCAGCTCTTTAACACTAAGTCTCAGTCCAGCCAGGAAATTCACCCCTTGGAAGCATCCTCTGGCCCTGAGGCCCCTCCCTTTGATTGGATGCCTCTACTGGGAACCTTTGTTTAAGGAGGGACCCCAAGCTAGCCATGTCTCATTCTTCCCTAGGATGAATTTCATCCAACTTTCTCTACCACCCCACCCCCTACATGCTTCCCCTCTCTCTTCAGTTTTCTTTTGCATGTGTTGTTTTCTTCCATTTAGATGCCAGAAATCATTCTTTTCTGTGCTTCCTGGGTTGTAAGAGGACTGAAGACTTAAAGACTGGAGAAGATCCCAGGAAACCATAAACGTAAATCAGTCAGTCAACAAAAATTTATTAAACACCTACTATGTGCCAAGCACTGTACCACATGGTGGGGATACCCACCACTTATGATTACAACCATCCCTGCCTACTCCCTAGTATTCTCACCTGTAACACACACAAGGATATATTTCTGTCTTCAGTCTTCTCTGTTCCCTGTGGCAATCACATCCAGGACAACTCCCCATATCTCTTAATGCCTCCTTAGAAAAATATTCCTCCTGCTAGGATGGTTTTCTGGTTCTAGATCTCCTACACACTGAGATTCAGTTTGTCCTACATTATTTTGTCCCTGTTTATGTATAATAATGCCAGCTCCTTCAGAGGAGGAATTCTTTCATTCTTTGCCCTTGTGTTGCCAGTATTTAGCATAGTGTCCCACAAATAGTAGGCACTTAATAAGTGTTTCTTAGAATAAACACTTATTAAATGCCTTCTATGTGCCAAGAACTATGTTAAGCCCTGGGGATACAATGACAAATTAATGAAAAAGTTGCAGTCCTCTAGAAGCAGGGTTCAAAAGGGGGAAATGACATAAATTAATACTGCTGCTCCTGCTATTCAATTCTGTCTGATTCTTCATGAACCATTGGAGTGTTCTTGGCAAAGATACCGGACTAGTTTACAATTCCCTTCTCCAGCTCATTTTATAGATGAAGAACTAGGACAAACAGGATTAAGTGACTTTCCCAAGGTCACACAGCTAGTAAGTGTGTGAGGGTGGATTTGAATTCATGAAGATGAAACTTCCTGACTTCAGGTCCCAGCACTCTATTGACTGCACCAGTTAGCTGCCTTTAAACTTGACAAGGTGTCCTCAAAGTCTTGGTGCAGTTTTCAACTTGAGTAGTTTAATAATTTAAATGAGTTTTAATAAATATCAGTAATTGATTTACTATAGCTTGAAACTGTACCAAGGCTTTGGAGACATCATGCATAGAAATATATAAAATACAAGTTCAGTGCAGCCTTATAGGGAAGGCAGCTGTGAATTAAGTACTATAGGCATCACCATTTCGCAGATTATGAAAATTGAAGGTCAGGCAAACTACAGAATCTCAGAAACCAACTAGGCAAGTGATTCTCAACCTTTCGTGAAACATAGATGTTTTGGCAGTCTAGTTATGCCTACGTAACTCTTCTAAGAATATTTTTAATGCATTAAAAGACTATATAGAACTACGAAGGTAACTACATTTTAGTGAAAAAAAATACGTATTTTTTTCCCATTCAGGTTCATGGACCCCTTGAAATCTGTCCATGTAGGCCTTGGGATCTCTGTAGCCCAGGTTAAAAATTCCATATCAAGTTCAATTTGTACTTAAGAATTTTCTCTGCAAAACCAAGTATATAGCAAATGATTATCCATTCTTTACTTGAAGGCCTACGGTAAGGGGAAACTGATGACTTCCAGGGGCTCTCCATTTCATTTGGGGATAGTTCTAATAGTTCAGAACCTTTTCTTTAGATGAATCCTAATTTGTGTCTTTGGAATTTCCACTTCTGTTGCTCCTAGTTATGCCTTCAGGCATCAAACCAGACAAACTGTATCCTTTTGCTATGCCATAATCATTCAAAAACTAAAGATATTTCTCATATGCCCAGAGTCTTCTCCAAGCTAAGTGTACTTAGTTCCTTCATCTGCCCTTTCACCATCCTAGAGTCCTCTGCACTCTAACTTATCAGTGACCCTCTGAAAATGGAGGACCCAGAACTGAACACAATACTCCAAAAGATGCCTGCCCAGGGCAGAGCGAAACCATCACCGCTAGAGTCCTGGTCGCGATTCCTTTCTTAACTGGCATGTAGTGGGTATATAATGAATGGTTATAGACTGATTCATTGATTTATAACAGCTTTTTGATTGGCAGAACAAAATCAGTAGTAGGTGATTCATATCGAGCTTGAAGTTCACTAAGACACTAAGCTTTTTTTGCAGATGATTACTCCACCTCCTCCCTATGGGAGAAGATGATTTTTTGAATCTAAGTAAAAGACTGTACATTTTTCCCTATTAAATTTAGGTATGACAGAGTGCAGATTGAGAAATATTTTGGTTTGGGATGAAGGAAACATGCTCAATGCAGAAATTTGTTTTGTTTAATTATACATGTTGTTAACAAAAGATTTTAGTTTTCTCACTTCCTCAGTGGAGGAGAGAGGTGGTGGGAGAGAGAGAATGGGGATTTTAATTTGGGAAAAAATAAACAAACACAACCTTGTTCAAGTCAATCCAATGCCTGCCATGATCTTTTTGAATCTTGACTTTGTCATCTACATTAAACAACTTTGCTGGAGTCATTTACCCAAACAAGTGATGGAGGCAGAACCTCAACCTTGATCTCTCTTGATTCTAGGTCAGACCCTCTTTCTATGATATCCTAACCTGCTGCCTCTCTCATATACATGCTTATATGCTCATTAAGTAGCCATACAATACAGGCATTGTTGCCTGTGTATCTTCTGGTAAGCTTCCATTTTGCCTTTTTCCTTTCTTTTCTTTTTGGAAGCAATAGGGGTTAAGTGACTTGCTCACAGTCACACAGTTGATAAGTGACTGAGGCCAGATTTGAATCCAGGTCCTCTGACTCTAAAGCCAGTGTCTCTCCACTGTGCCATCTAGCTGCCTCACTATTTTGCCACCTAGGTACCCCTTATACTTCCTTTTTCATCTACTCCTATGTACAGAAAACATCAGTCTCTGTCCTCAAGCAGGGCTACTATCCTGGCTGAACCATGCCAGACCCGGAGGAAGCAAGAAAGTGGGAGGGAGTGTACCAGCCAGGGTAGATTGCTTACATAAATGATTGGCTTATTGGACTACTTCCTCTTGATGAAATAAAAAGTTAAAACCATCCCAAACACATTAGCCACTGTCAAGAGTAAGTTGGTTAGTTACAAAGCATGATAATGCCGAGAAAATTCTAATTAGGAGAAATGAGGGAACCCAACGCCTATCATCAGTCATTATGCTGTCATCCTTACCGATATAACAAGAGGCAGAGTGTGCCAACAGTCTGGCTATCGCTTCTGAAAGAGAACAATTTATAATTAGAATTGTGTTGAATATAAAGTTGCAAAATTACCATGTCTCCAGGGGAGGTGTCTGCAGAAACCATGCACCAGCAAACATGTAGAGATTGGAAAGCACTTAATACTTTATACTAAACAAGGAAAATATTCCATGGCAATTAAAAGTCAACACACATTGGAGAATCATACCAAATGTACTCTCACAAATAACACCGTTGATAAAGCAATGCTGGAAATCATCAAGATACTATCTCAGTAAATCTAAATTTATAATGGTTTTTGTTGCTCAAGAACAAAGGTTTTTCTTTAAGCTTTTGTTAATAATACTGTTAACACCTTACATCCCAAAGTCACATATATAAATTTCAGTTATTTAAGATAGTAATGAGAATTCAAGAAACAATACAAAATAGCCTTTGAAAACTAAGATTAGTGGCATGAAATTCATGCATTAGAGCTGATATCTTACTCATTCTCTGGCCTTACTCACAGTCTATTTGCTTTAATTTTAGACATAATTCTAATAAGCTTGGCATTTTCTTTTTTCAGTCCATAGCAGTTTAAAGCCATCAAATTAAAGAGGAAGGAAGATAAGGAGGAGGGAAACCTGCTAGAATAGATCTCTACTCAGGGGCAAAAGCTGGAAGTTGTAATGTCTAAGCTTCCTGGAAATGAGGAGGCTGAAAAGGATTTTTTAATGAAATAACTCAATAAGCATAACAAGTTGGGACCATTCAACATAAAGGGCAAATTACCCTGTATTACTCAATGGCCATAGAGGGAAGCTTTGAGAGTCCTTGAAAAATAGCACATTATAGTACTGAAAGATGTTGATAATGACTTTAATGTCATTAGAGAAATCAAATTAGTATCAATATACACTATGTGGAAAGGCAAGGAAGAATGATACAAAAAAGGACTGCATCCAGAATGGTGGTAATAAGTAAAATCAAGGTCCTTAAATGGACAGATAAGCTTCAGTTATCTTTAAAGCTCACTCACATGGGGTCTCTCATCTATAGCATGAAATGAAGGGCATATTACTCTGCTTAGCACTGATGTGATACTTTGTCTTTTCAGAAAGGAGATTGTAACCAGTCAATAAACTAGTTATCTCTCCTCTTTTTACCTTTTCTATGATCCCATTTCACCCTTTTCTATTGAATTTCCCCACATACAAAAGTTCTATTTCATCATCTCACAATATATAGGTATTGCCATATAGGAACATGGGGAAATAATTCTGTACTTGACCAAATAAGAAATATATTATTTGCATTGTAATGTAATCAAAGGAAGGGGGCTTAATCAACAACCTAATACTTTTCTATCTTTTTTTTAGATTTATCCCACATGCCTCTCCTCTAGGCGTCTCTCTACTCTAACAAAATTGGACCATTTACTTTAGCTTGTATGTGTCCAGCAATTTCCCACCTCTCTGCCTTTGTTTTGCTTAAGTCTCCCCCAAGTCTACATTTTAAAACTCACATGTGTCCTTAAAGGTCCAGTTTAAATGCCAATTCCAAAAAGCCTTGATTTCCCTAGTCAGAAATGATCTTATCTAGAACTCTGAACCTCTCATACTTTTGTTTTACTTATATAGCATTATGGTTGTTATAGCCAAATTGGCATCATAGCTAGAGCTGAAATCATCCCATCTCTGGTGCCATATGACTGTGAGCCTGTCATTTAGCATTAAGCAAGTCTCTCAGACTTATCTCTTAAGTTATCAATGGGTTAAGCCCTGTGTGGACAGTCTGCTGAGAAAATCACAGATCTTCAATGTCGACATGCTGACATATGGTTATTACATTTTCATAGTATCACATATCTGTACACATCACTTGGTCCCTATGCTATATTGTTAGCTTTTGGATAGGACAGTGTCTTAATTATCTCTGTATCCCCACCCCAGCTCTGCTTAGCACAGCAAGTGCTTAATAAATGGTGGTTGAATGAATAAATAAATGCCTAATTTTTTGTTTCCCCTTAAGAAATGTCATAAATCTAGTCCCAAACTCTGTTTGGATTGTAAAGGAGTAAAAAAAACAACAAATAAACAGTACAGACCATGCTTGTCCAAAGCAAGGAAAAATGGAAAATCCATTGCAAAGAAAGCTCTGGGTCAGCCTAGAAGATGGATAAGGGATTGACTTTGGAAAGAAAAAAGTGTATAATGACTAATGGAGGGCAACTCTCCTGTTTTTAGTCATGTGAGATGTTTAAAAGTATGGCAATCTCTAATCATGTTTATTTCACAGGAATGAAATCCTAGGAGAGTAGATTCCGTGCAAGACGTCCCAAAAGGCTGATGAACTTCTAATTAAAGCCCACAGGACCACAGAACTTAACATCACCTTAAGGTTTAGCAAAAATGCTCAGAAAATAGAAAACGAATGCAGAGTGAGACCAGAAGCCAGCATGAAAGGAACAGGGGCATTTGGAACATGATTGTCAGGGCTACTGAGGTTTTGGTGTGCTTTGTTTGAAGAATCACAATAAAGAACCATTATCATGGCTAAAACAAAGCAGTGAATGTATACCAGTGGCCAGACTATTGAGGTTGGTATCTCTAATTCAGAAGTTAAAGGCAACTTTCGGGGGTAAGTTGCTTATCCTATAAACAAAACCATTGGCAGTTAGATACTCAAACTACCCCACAAGAGACACAGTTGAAAAACTGGTGTGTAAAATTGAAGCCTGCTCCTTCCTCACTCTTGCCTTAACCTAAAAGCTCATTTTCCACCTAACTTCCTATATTCTGAACACTGTTAAATAGAAGGGGAGATGGTGCAACGGACTGGGAGGTTATGCTGGAGGTGGGGGGGAGGGGAAGCAAAAGCTTGGATTCCTTAACAAACTTTTATAGAAAGCATTTTGCAAATCTTAAAGGACTATACATTTGTGCTTTAAATGTAAGTTAGCATCATCACCATCCTCAGCCATATAGTCCTATGGAAAAACCCTTAGGTTTGCAGTCAAGGTAGCCAAGTCTGAGCAACTGCTTTGACTTAAGCTATATGTCTGAGCGCATGTTATTTAACTTCTGTGAGTCTCAGTTTCTTCCCCTGTAAAATGAGGATGTTAATCAATCAATAGCATATATTAAGCACTTACTATGTGATAGGTACTGTGAAAGGACTGGGGATATAGATGCAATAAATTTCCATTCTAACATGAATGAATGAAAAAGTCCTTTCTAAGTGCTTACTGTGTCAAGTAATGTGATAAATGCTAGGGATATAAATATAAAAGACTCTGCCTATCCTCAAAGAGCCTACATCCTACAATGAAGAAACAATGCACAAAAAAGGCACAGAGCAAATGGGAAGGCCCAGGGGTCCTTAGGGTACAGTGGCAAAGCATACAGCAAGGCCAGTGAACCAGGAAGTTTCAGAGTCAGAGTACATGACAAGGCCCAGAGGTTTGGAGGGCTAAGTGGAAGGGTAGATCATAGGACCTGGATTTCCAGAGGGTAACCATCCTGAATTCTGTCCTTTACTGCCAGCACAGGAGCTGAAGAAGTCATAAACCATTGCCATGTTTGTAATACTAAACCCTCTATCTCAGAGAGTTATTGGAAGGGAAGGTCTTTACAAACCTTAGTACACTAGATAGACAGACAGACAGACAGATGGAAAGATACAATAATGATATCTACAAATGATATGATCCTTATAAAAATGGTAGAAATGATGATGATCTCTTGCTTGTCATTGTTTAGGACTGGTGGGGAACCTGCAGCCTTGAGGCCACATGTGGCCTTCTAGGTTCTTAGGGGCGGCCCTTTGACTGAATTTGTTCTGTCAAGTTTGGGTTCAGTCAAAGGGTTCAGTATTACAGAGATGAAAACTGAGTCTCAGAGACAGTGGTCTGTCTGAAGCTACGTGGTTGGTCAGTAGCAAAGTAAGGTTTCTTAATTGTCACTGATATGCCCTTTCCACGATGCCGCACCACTGTGAAGACTCTTGGTGGTGGCTACCATATGCATACAACAAAGCTATAACTACTCACAATAATACCACAATAATAAATAAGCTATAAAACCACAAGAATGAGTAAAAATAGCTAGTGGGCATCTAGGCATAACACTGGATAGAGCACTAGACCTAGAGTCAAGAAGATCTGAGTTCAAGTCTGGCCTCAGACATTAACTAACTGGGTGATCCTGGGCAAGTCACTTAACCCTGTTTGCCTCAGTTTACTCATCTGTAAAATGAGCTGGAGAAGGAAATGGCAAACCTCTCCGATATCTTTGCCAGAAAACTCAAAATAATACAAGCTAGCGTTTATATAGGACTCTAAGGCTTGCAAAGCTCTTTAAAAATACTGTCTCAGTTTATCCTCTCAGTAACCCTGGGATGTAGTTACTATGATTACCCCAATTTTACAGATGAGGAAACTGAGGCTGGCAGCAATTAAATGATTTGTTCAGAACCATACAGCTAATGAGTATTTGAAACTGGATTTGAATTCAGGTATTCCTGACTGTAGACCCAGGTTTCCATCCACCATGTCAACTAGCTGCCTAATATTTCCTTCTCCAACTCAGCATTCAAAAGGGAGCCAGGTGCACAAGCAGACTCCAAAACTCCTGTTGGATGATGGTATCGTACTCAGAATATAACTGAAGGTTCTTATATGAATTTCTCTGAAAGCTAAGTAAACAAATGAAAATGAAGGAGAGTGAATACAATTAATGAAATTGTTGGAAGAGAAAAATGTGCCATGTCAATCTTATAAAATGTGGTGAATTAAACTATCCGTTCTCCAGGGAAGATGAAAAGAAACACTTGCACTCAGAATATCATAATTTAAGACAAAAGAAAGAGAAGCATAAGATTTAATTAAAATTCCCCCTCAATACAACTATCCCCACAGCTCAGGAAAACCAGGGATGGGGTTGAAATTCAGTGGCATTCAAGGACCAATAGCCCCACACAGCACTTTCACCCCTTCTAATCCAAGCACCTTATTCAATCAACAATGATGATTTTGTGACTGGTAATTAGGTTCAGGACTTGTGTCCCTGCCAGAATGGGTTATTGATTGCTTCTGAAAGAACTCCAACGTTCCTTCGGTTTAGATGCCATTAACGAATGCTAGGGCAGATAAATTAGAGTTTAATTACACATTGCATGTATTGTGAGACATCCCCAATGTGAAATTTAAATCTATTCTGGGTTTTCTTTTTTTTTGCCTTACTGAAATTTTATTTTAAACATTCACAGAATAAACATCTTACTCAGCTATTTTTTATTATTCTTCAGAAACCAGAAGTAACAAGGAAAACTTAATTTTGGAGAAATTTAGCACATTCTCCTTTTTCATGCATTACTTTATGCAGCAGTAAAATTATGTTAAGGTCCCACCACATACCTGCACGGGCTTTCTAACATCAGTCTTAAGTCTTTTTGCCTGTTCATTCTTTCTCCTTTCTCCCACTCTGCATTAAATTACTGTGCCCACAAGGAATACAGCAGATGTGTCAGGAATATAGGGTAGGTTCATCCTTTGATTTCTATTTTGGCCAGATGCAGAGTACCTCTGCTCAAGAGGATGAATATAACCCTGCCCATAGAGAACCACCATGTGTAAATTACATACTTAGCCAACCTAGCTCTAGAGCATCGATTCATGGCCTTTGAATGTAAATGGGAAAGCAAACCTTTCGCCCCTGGGGTTACTCATTGAAGTTTACCCTGGTCAAAAGGGGTAAAATCCATAATTTAGGATACCATTAGAAATGGGTTGGTGAGTATCTTAAAAATGACTGATGATACAATTAAATTAAGGACATTAAATGTTCTGGGGTACATGAATAGAAGAACTGAAAGGTCCTCAGCACATTATTCAGCACCTTTCTTAGAAGGACTTCTCAGTACTTTTCCTAAAATAGAGCAGTATAGAGAGACCTGCACCTTTGCACTGTCAAGAATAATAAACTGTGATTGGTATTCTTTTTTTTTTTACTAGCAAGTACACCACATACTTGGTGGTCATGTCAGCTACTATTTCCCTTTGATCTTGCCTCTAAGTTGATCTACATGTCAATCAGGGACATTACACTTCATCATCCAAGATCTCATATAGTTTTGTTGGGCAGGATTCACAAAAATGGTTTATGGGGATATAGTCTGGCAATGAGGAATCTGACAAGTGTTAAAAGATGAATTTTCTAACCTTAAGTCAGACAGTGGGGTGAGTCCAAGATCTTTAAGGCTTTAAGGAGTCCAAGAGAGGTAAAAAATCAGTTAAAATATTAGAGTTAATTATCACAATTTTAGATTGATATAGAATTGAAAGGGACCTTAATGACCATTTAACTCAATATCTACTTCTAAAAATCCTACAATGAACCTAATGAGTGACTGTGCAGCCTTTCCTTGAAGAACTATGATGTTATTGTGGGTATTATTTCCTAAAGCTGCCTATCCCACTTTCAGACATTTATCACTGTTGGGAAGTTTTCCTGATATCAAGAAGAAACTGCCCCCCTATAATGCTTATGTATCATTCATAGACATATCTTCTTGAGCCAAGAAGAATAAGTCTATTCCTCTTTCATACAATAGATCTTTCAACGCTTGAAGAAAGCTATCATGCCCTCCCCTTCACCCCTGTCTTCTCTCTTCCAACCTAAGGACCCCTAACTGCCCCATGAATGCTAGATTTTTCCTAGCTGTTATATTTTATAATCCAGTCCACACTGACTAGAGAGAAACTATTGCACAACAGTAGAAAAGAGTAAAGAGCAGATGCTGACCCCAACAGAGTGACCAAAAAAATAGACATGATTCCAAGTAGAGATAATATAACAAAAAGAAGAGATACAGCACTTAACAGAAAGATGCAGAAAGCAATCAGTGACATCCCCAGAGAATAATTGTGGCTTTGCAGTATTGCAAAGGGATGGATTAGCCTAATCACATGCATCCTGGCTACATGTATGCCCTCTATGTGCATTATTTAATCATGTGTTCTATGAGTGTTCTCTGACTACACATGTATTCTCTGTACATATGCCCTTCATCACTGAGAGTGTGGTGGCATATAGAATGGTTTCATGAGGTCACAGAATCAGATGCAGAGCAAAAAGGAACTTTCAAGGCATCTCAAGTTTTTAATCTTACAGATGAGACAACTGAATCCCAGAGAAGTTGAGCAATTTGTACAAGCAGGCAATAAATAAAAGACAGAATTTGAACCCATGATCTCCGTCTCTAAATCCAGCTTTCTTTTCATGGTCTGTTTTGCCTCCCATGGGGAATAATTTTCAATTCTGACACATATATGAGCTGCCACTAAGTCTACTTTGTGTAATATAAATTACAGAAAAGAAGGGCTTTTTACCGAGGCTAGAAATCTTCATGAACATGGAGATATGAGTGCTTCCATTCAATTCATTGGATAACAGATTTAAAGCAAGAATGAACCTTTTCCTTTAGACATTAACTCCTCTCCTTAGAAAGTGGAGAGAAAAATAAACAAGCCTGAAGTCCGGAGAGGTTGTAACTTGCCCGATGTCTCAAAGGTAGTAAGTGACCGAGCCAGAATTTGAAATTAGCTCCTCTGGTTCCAAATCCAATGTTTCCCAATGCACCATGCTACCTTTTAGCAAGGATGGAAGTTTTCTAGAAATCAAGGCATCACCACTCTCTGTCATCTGCTAGCATCCTCTGATCAGACTACCATAGGCAGAAATCATCATCCCCTTTTTCTTAGAATTCTCTCTCTGAAAAAAAGAAGCAAGTTTTGACAAACCTAAAGGATCAACGATCAGACTTCTAGAATTGATCTGGTTGCTCAGCATCCCCAGCCAACATCAATCTTATAATTTACATAATTACAGCCATCCATAACTGAAGAAAGTGGAAAGAGGCCATATATCAGGCACCATTTATTCTCCACTATCCTAAGCTGGAAGTGAAACAAGCAGAGACATGATAGGACATAGGAGGAAACACAAAGTGGCCAAGGGAAGGGTGGAGGGATAGTTGGGAATCTGGGATGCGTGGACATAGGAAAGCATTTTTGGTTTAGGATGGATCACAGCAAGGAAAAGAGAATGGTTTCCCTTGTCTGGTGTTTGTTTTATTTTTCAATTGTCATTTTAAAATTATGCATCAAAAATACTATCTAGCTAAAATATGTCTGCCATATTAGACAATCTGATAGGTGTGAGGTGGTACCTGAGAGTTGTTTTAATTTGCACTTCTCTAATTAATATTGATTTAGAACATTTTTTAAGTGACCATAGATAGCTTTAATTTCTTCATCTGAAAACTGCCTGCTTATATCCTTTGGTCAATTATCAGTTAGGGAATGTCCTATATTCCTATAAATTTAACTCAGTTCTCAATATATTTGAGAAATGAGGATTTTATCAGAAACACTGGCTTTCAAAATTGATCCCTATCTTTCTGCTTTCCTTCTAATTTTGATTTCACTGGTTTTGTTTGTGTAAAACTTTTTTTTATTTTAATGTAATCAAAATGATCTGTTTTGCATTTCCTAATGCTCTTTATCTCTTGTCTTGTCATAAAGTCTTCCCTTTTCTCTAGATCTGACAGGTAAGCTATTCCTTGCTGTCTTAATTTGCATATGTTATCCCCCTTTATGTCTAAATCATGTACCTATTTTGACCTTATTTAGGTGTACAGTGTGAGATGTTGACCTATGATTAGTTTCTGCCATCCTATTGATAATCTTAGCTCCTGTTCATCTTTCCATTTCTTCATCAGTTATACAGTGTGTCTCAAAAGTCTTAATGTGATTTAAACTTTATTAGCTATTAAATTTGATAGAAAATTTAATGGCTATTAATGATTAAAACTGTACTATTGGGATCACCCATTATACAGTACAGTCTGTTCACACCCATAACATACCATTTCATTTCTCTCTTTGTGATAATCACCCTTAGGTCTTTGACAATGATAGGATTTCTTGCTTCACTGCCACATAACACCAGCAGAATGTCGATAGTCAAAATTTTCCGAGTTGGTCCAGACAACACTCATATGGCACGCTCTCAAGACTTTTCTCATTTCAAGTAATTTTCTTTAGCTTAGCAATGTGTTTCTTAATATACTCCATGCAGAACAAAGCATAATTTTCCAGGTATGCTCTGACCAGGACAGAGTGCAGACAATACTGTTGCCTTCCCAGCCCTGCTTTCTGTGCTTCTTAATATAGCCCAAGAATGTATTATCTCTGTCGGGGTCTGATAGCATGTTATTGATCTATAGTGACTTTCATTCCACAAAGCTGATGGGTCATGTGTGGATAAATAGTCACACATCTTTATCTTGGACTTGTGAAACGGATTTGTTAAACCCAAGGGTTAAGACGTTACATTTATGTTTTGCTATTAAATTCCATCTTATTTCATTTGGTTCAATATTGTAGCATTTCGATGTTTTGGAGTTAACTGTTTCTGTCATCTGTCTTGTGAGAGATTCATTCGAGGTTTATGTCTTCCTTGAAGGAAGAGATAGAGACAGAAGAATGAGAAAAGAGAGCCTTCTAAGCATGAAGGATAGTCAGAGAAAAACCATGTAGACAGAATATGGAAAGCTGAATTCAGCAAAATACACTTAATTTTTTTATGCTTTGGCATCTTTATATTTGCCTTCTCTTTCCATTTAGAAAGTTAGAAGTTAGTTTAGAAAGTTTTCCTTCCCCTCTCCTACTATCATAGTTCTATGTCCTATGCCAAGGGTGTACTTGTAAATATTTAACCACTATCTTCGTAAAAATAAAAAAATGGACATAAAACATACTTTTAAATTTAATCTGAATTATTATTTTCTTCACCACATTCTTAAGTCTAGACAACCATAAAAATAACAAAAAAATCCCTTGATTTTTAGCATTTGACAGTTTTTATGGTGGAATTTCTTAAACCAACAACATGATAACCAGCTCTTGAAAGTCAGTATAAGCTGGCTCCAGCAAATCCTTGATTGTTCCCAATTCTCCGAGACTCAGATCAAATTCTATTTTATTTGTGAAGTTTGCCCAGACTGCTATAGCTGGAAATGAGCTTTCTCTCAATGCACTCTTATGCACATTTTTATCTATACTACTCCTATACAACTTCTCATATATAATCCCTAATGGTAGTTATTTTATCGTGTATTTTTCTCAACATGGGACCAGATATACAAAAAACATTTAGCAAAAGCATGTTGGGTATGTTGTGTTTTATCTCCCCAATTAGAACTTAATCTCCTGAAGAGAAAGGATTATGTCTTATAGCACTTAAATCACTAAGCACAGTACCTTCCCTGAATATGAGAAGTTCAAGAATATCCTTTGATGATCAGGGTAGTCTCTGAGCCCTTCACTGTGAAGATTCCCCCAAACACTGTCAGATGAGCCTTTTGCTCTATTACCCAAGAATATGATATTTGGGACTGTCATCCCAAGAAAGAAACATAGATTTTCTCTTCTTGTACAGAAGAATGCTTTGGGAAATGACGAGGTCATTTGGTCTCCATAATTCCCTTCTTTAAAAGTTTTTATCACCCCCAAGACAGTCATTGTGAGAGTGGCTCTGTAAATCAGCCAGTCAAAGAGGTGCTCAGAATAGAGTTGGCCAGTAATTGCTCCAGAGTCCCCATATACTCCTGTTCCATCCAGAATCAAGGGCCACCCCCATCCTTCATTAAGAAGTTCTTACTTTTTAAAGGTAATGAGACATTGTGCTGACGAGAAAAGGAGACAAAAAAAATTTCAGTCTCTTGAAGTCAATCGTAAGATTCAGTATAGTAACATTTTCTAGTTTAACTTTAGGTATTTAAAGTTGAATCAATGGTTTCAAACCACTTTAATAATGCCTTTTTCCCATGGCTACATATAAAATTCAGAATGATGACTAACACAGACAGACAACTCCTACATTATTGTCCAGATGTCCTATACTAGTAACTATCTACTATGCACATAAATATGAACTTAATGATGGCAGTAGTTATTCACTGGAAAGGAAGAAACAAGAACTCACCTGCTAAAAAATGCATGTTAGTCATATCACAAGGCACACTGAAAGAGCCAAGGGCAGGATAAAAGATGGAAGCTGTGAATTTCCTGAATTAAGATTAGTTCTTACACCTTAAGGCAGAGATAAATTGGTGGATGATATAGAAAGAAATGGACTCAGATAAGGCCAGTAATATCTTTATTCTGTTAAGAAAGGGAGAAAATTCCTCTCCAGGGTAGTCAAGGCAGTATGAGAATCATTTCCACGGATTCTGAAATTAAATTAAGGAGGGGAAAAATGAGCAAGAAAATCATATTCAAAATGGTCTATTAAATGCTACCTAGAGTGGTTGATAAGCCCTTATGCCCAAAGACATAACACAAGTTTTAGACTTTCTTCTCTTTACTTCATTTCTTTCCTTGTTTTCTCCCCTCATGCCTCAAAGTGCTTTCCATGCTTTGTACGAAATCAACTACGAAACAAAAGGTCCATTTGTCACTATGAAAATGAAAGCTTTATTAAGTATAATGGTCACCTAGCCAATTCAATTGGCCATTTCTTCTGGCATCCCATCAGATCACTTAATATCCCACCCTACATTCCAGCTTTCTATGGCATTGTTTTTGTTTCAAGTCTCCTGTAATCCATATACTTCTTTCCCTTCCCCCCAAATCTACCTCATAATTACCACTCAGCACAATTAATATATTTTTAAAAACCCAATTCTATCAACATATCATCCTCTTAATAAAAAAACAAACCCCTGGATAACTCATATTTTAACTATACTAATATAGTAAAATTACTTACAGGACACAGTCACAATAAGTGATAACATATTCACCTGTAGGGCAACCCAGAAAGAAGAATTCTGTTCTATTTGGTTAACAGATACTTTTCTTATGATGATAGCTTCCATCTGTTGTCAGAGAGACTCAACTTCATGCATTGCTTTATAATAATACATAACTAATGTCATTTATTATTTTGCAGTGGGAACATTTTTCTATCAGTTTTTTCATTTTAATGGAAAATATAAAAAGAAACTCATTGAAATCATTAGCATGGTTAATTTTATTTGATTATTTTTTCTTCCCAGTGTCCTACATAATCTTTTACCAAAGCTTTTTCTAATATCTCAGTATGATGCGCAAATAACCCTGGATTTGCAAAGGTTATGCCTGGGGTGGGGAAATTTGGCCTCAAGACCCTCCAGGTCCTCATGTGTGGCCCTTTGACTGGATCTAAATTTCATAGAACGGATTTGTTTTGGAGGACTGAGGAGACCCCTAGCTATGCCAATCAACCTCAAAGTCTGATAAGTTATAAGTGAAGAACTCTCTTTGGGATTCTTCCCCAATTTAGGATTGACAACTTTGTAGGTTGAATCTGAAGAATCTAATATTCAAAGGGTACTTTCTTGAAAACAGAGAGATTCTCAGGTTCACCAGGATTCAGTGGGTCCATGCTCCTATAACACAGACTATCCTGGGTCCCACTTCCTGAAGGCCAAGTAGGTTCTTGAGTTTGTATTAGGGGATTGGGTGATATCTAGGCTCCCTGAAAATAGTTTTAGACTTGTGGTGCCTTACACACCAGTTCCATTATCCACTAACAGTGAAATTAGTTTTTGCACAGAAATATTTACTTCAGAAAATACAACCACCAATATAGAAACTTGCTCCTCCAATAAGTGAGAAGCCTTCCTTTCTTCTCTGATCCTTCCCCACCCCAACTTGCACCACCTCAAGTCTCTGGGGAGGGGGAGAAGATTTAGATTCATAGTTTTGATCACTTCCTATAAAGCACAGTCCCAGTTCCAAGTCTCAAACCACCTGAAGTTTGAGTCCCAGGCACACTGGCTTCCCAGAGCTTCTATACCAGGCTGGGTGGTTGCACCATCACTCCAGAGTCAACATGGTTCAAACACCAGGATCTCCTAGGGATCACCACCAGCACCTTAAACTGAAGAGGATAGACAACATAGAACAGAAACAGCACTGCCGCCCTCCACCCCTCTAGAATAAAAGAAAGGCAAAGCCCTTTTCCTCCTATCAGTTCAGTTCATACTGCTCATACTGTGAATGAACTGGGATCTTCACCCTCCGGCAGTAACAAACATGAGTGGCCAAAGAGGGAGTAGCAGGAAAAGAGAGTTTCAGCTCAGTCTCATCAGTCTTAGAAAGGCAGGCAGCCATTTATAGAAGGGTTAGAATTAGGGATGAAAAGTCCTCTATGTGAGGCAATCTGAGCATGCGCCAAAGACTCCCCTAGGGTGCCTCCATGTTAGGCAAACTGAGCATGCCTAGATATGTCCAAGTGACAGCCCTAAAACTATAGCTCACACACCCCAACTGCTGTACTTGCATTTTACAAGTCAGTCAGATGACACCATTAGCTCAAAACAAGACATTTACTAAGATAATATAGGAAGAAATGTTGCTATAAGAAAAACCCCACTGAGCCAGGGGTATGATATCCTACAAATATATAATATCAATGGTAAGAGATAGTGAAACACAGGCAGGAAACAAATTTGGCAAAGCCAATTTATGCAGGATGCTAATGTTTACTGTCCTTTCCTGATATCCTCACGACACTCCTCCCTAATGCAGCATCTCTACCGGCTGGGCCACTTAGTGGGATTCCCTAGCTCTGCTCTTCTCCACATTTTGATTTTCAATGGTCAAAGCTACTTCTTTCTGGAATTCATATTTAGCTCCCTTTAGAGGGTGATTTTTGTTGAAACTGTTTCCTGTTCCCAACTGTGTCCCTCTTCTGTATCTCTCTTGACTCTGTGGTGAATACAGGATTTCCAATGAGACAAATGGCTATTTTCCAAGATGTATGGTTGAATGGATGGAGGGAGGGAAGGGGAAAAGGAAAGAAGAGAGAAATATGTGTGCTTATATGTGTGGAATTTACCACGCATATAGTAGTAACTTAATAAATGTTTGTTTCATTTGAATGCTAATGCATAGTTAATGTTTTAGAACAAACAATAGACTGTGCATGCCTGATATAGAGGAGACACAGTGGGAATAATTCAAATCTAAATAATGCAAGATTCATAATTGGCTTTGGAATATTTTTAAATATATATTTGCATATGGGCATGCTTAATGCTCTGGGAATTCCTAATATATCCAAAAATCAAAACTGCTCTGACAAGAGCTCACTCCAAATGAACCAGACTATTGCACTGGAAAGAGAAGTGAACTTGACTACAAATTTTAGATCTGACCCTTACTCCCTGTGTGACCTTGGACAAGTCACACTCTCCCTAGGCTTCTATTTCTTCAGCAGCAAAATGGAGGGATTGAGCTACATAGGCCATCTCAGATGGAATTCCTGGATTTATGAATTTTTAAAGGATTCACTCAGTCACTCAGTTAGTATTTCTTAAGTACTTACTACATGCTAAACACTGTGCTTAGTGCCTGAGTTACAAAGAAAAGCAAAAAAACGGTCTCTGCTCCCAAAGAGTTCACAAGTTAATGGTGATTATAACTTCTTACAAACAATATATACACAAGACACTATGGGGATACTCTCTAAGGAAGATACATACAAAGGTTAAGGAGGATTGGGAAAAGTTTGTTGCAGAAGATGGGACAAGTCAGGAGGTAGAGATGAGGAGGGAGAGAGTTCCAGGCTTGGGGGAAAACCAAAGAAAATGTTACTTGTCAGGAGATAAGAGTGTTGTGTGCAAGGGACATCAAAGACATCAGTGTCACTGTATCATAGAGTATGCAGCGGGAGGAGAGAGAATAATGTGTAAGAAGACTGGAAAGATAGGAAGGGGTCAAGGTAGGAAGGGTTTTAAAATCTAAACTAAGATTTAATAGTTGATTCTGGAGGTAATAGGGAGACACTGATGTTTATCAAATATGGCAGTTATCTGATCAAGCCTGCATTAAAAAAAATCAGTTTGGTAGTTGAGTGAAGGATGGATTGAGTGAGGAAAATCTAGAGGCAGGGAGACCAATCAGATTATTGAAAGAGTTCAGGCATGAGGAAGGGAAGGCCTGCATCAAGGTGATGGCATTGTCAGAGGAGAAAAGGGAGAGTATATGCAAGATATTGCAAAGGTAGAAATGACAGGACTTAATAATAATTGGATATGAGGAGAGAGAGAGAGAGAGAGAGAGAGAGAGAGAGAGAGAAATGACACCTAAATTCTGGGCCTGGTGACTAGATGATGGAGGTCACCTCAACAGCATTAAAAAATTAGGAATAGTGCAGGATTTGGGGGGCAATAATGAGTTCAGTTTTTGACATGTTAAATTTAAGATGTTGTATCAGTAAGTACCTCAGCATACAGAGTGGGGCCTGCCATCACAGGTTCTTACATCTGCATTCATAAAAGAAAAGGCAAATTTGAGGAGTTAACAATCACTTTAATTAAGCGTATGTATCAATCCTTTAGTCAAGCACATATATCATTCACCTAGATCATGGGAGATGACTCCCTAAACTTCAAAGAAAATATAGAGAAATTAAAAGTCAGCAGACATGACTTCCTCTGCCTGAATTCAACAGATAGTTGGACCCCAACTGTTGGCCATAGTTACCAGAGAGGGAAGCACATCTGGGTTTTCAAAGCTGGGGGCACTCCCAGAGTCCTCATCTGGCCAAACAAACACTTCCTGACAGGAAGCCCCCAAATACAACCACACTTCAGGGTCTTATACACTTTTTAGAGCCAGAGGGCATCACATTCCTTGAGAACCAGTGCCTCATTAACAAAAGGTGTGAACCTTCTTACAAATCTTCCCAGGGGTTCAATGGGTGGAAAAGGTCTTATTTTACTTGCCATTATAGATGTCTACATCAGTAAATAGGCATTTAAGAGCATAGTATATGTCCGGCACAATAATAAGGGTAAAGAAGGCAAATGCATGATGTCTTCCATCAAAGAGCTAAGATTCTAATGGGGGAGATGACCTAGAAATAACCACTGACATAAAAGATATATATGCATAATAGATGAAAAATAATCTAAGAGGGAAGTCAGTAACATTGAAGATTGGAGAATTGGAAATAAATCCTCCTACAGAAGTTGGGATTTAAGCAGTGCTTTGAAGGGAACTAGGGAACGTAGGAGACAGAGATGGAGAGGGAGAATTCTGGAACGAAGAGGTATTTGGCCAGAGAAAGGGCACAGCAGCCAGGAGATGGACATGGAAGGAGCAGCAAGGAGAGCAATGTCATTGGATCATAAAAAATATGGATGGCAGTACAGTATATGAGTGGGACAGGCAGGAAGAGGCCAGGTGGTGAGGAGTTTTAAATGCCAAATAGCATGCAATATTTGGTCCTCAGGACTACTTTAGTTTCTTGAGTAAGAAGATGGGAGTGGGAGGAATGGTGGCATAGTTGAAGCTGAGCTTTAAGAAAATCACTTCGACAGTTTAGCAAAGAAGGAGTTGCAATGGAGAGAGACTTGAGAGAGGTAAACCAATCAGAAAGTTATTTCAATAATCTAAGTGTGAAGTTATGAGAGTATACAATAGGGTCATTACTATGGGAGTAAAGAGGACTTATATGAGAGATGTCAGGAAAGCAGAAAATATGGGAGTTGGCAACTAGATTGCCAAGATTGGATGCAAGCCCAGGTGATTGAGAAAATAGTATTGTCCTTGATGGTAATAGGGAAATTCAGAAAAGGTGAAGGTTTGGGTGAAAGATAATAAGTTATATTTTGGATATGTTATGCTTGAGATGCCTATAGGACTTCTAGTTCAAGATTTCCCAAAGTTAGACAGAATAGAGAAAAATGCAAGAAGTCCCATGATAGATCCTCGAGGGACAGCCATTGTTAGTGAGCATGATGTGGATAAAGAAACAGCAAAGGCAGCTAGGAATGGAGGGGTCCGACAACTATGAAAATGGAAAGAACATGTCAAGAGAACCTAGAGAGGAGAGAATTGAAGAGGAGAGCATAATCAGTAGTCCCAAAGGTTGAATGGAGGCTAAGAAGAATGAAGACTGAAGAAAAAATCATCAGATTAGATTTGCCAATTAAGTGATTGTTTGTGACTTTGGAAAGAGGTTTCATTTAAAGGAGGAAGGTAAAAGCAGACTGGAGGAGACTCAAAAGTCAAATGAGAGGGTAAGCAAGGCATTGAATTGCAGGAGGTTAGCTGTGAATGGGAGTTGAGATGTAGACCAAAAGCTGGCTGAAACCGTGGGATTAACGGAGTTTTTAAGGATAAGGGTATAGAGGTGAGTTTATAGACAGAAAGTTTTAGTTTATAGGCATCAAGGAAGTCAGTCCATAGGGAGAGAATAAAGGTTAGAGAAATGAGATGTTAGAGGAGAAAATCTGTTGAAAAAAACAATCCTGAGGATGGGATGAGATCAGGAGGGCATAGAGATATTTTCCTTGTCCAGGACAAGGATCATCTCTTCATGAGAATCAGAGTTAATGGAAGAGACAGTGGAGGAAGATGTCTGAGTGATCTTAGATGAATCAGAAAGAAAAGAGGAAGTTCTCATTGGATGTCTTTTCAGCAAAGAATGAAGCAAGGTCCTCAGCTAGGGTAGGGGGTGGTATGAAAGGAATGAAAAAGGATGAATAGATTTAGAATTGTCATTGTGGTGAGGAGAAGAGTGAACTGAACAATGAGCCCCAAGTTGAGCTTATGTAACATAAATTTTTAGTAGACCCAAACATCATGGGTTCATGACTTCATCCAGAGATGTGATTGATTTGATTAGGACTAATCAGGCTATGTCCTTGGAACTCACATGGCTTAAATTGTCAGAAAATTATGTATTGTCAATGGATGCTTGGCTAAAAAGCTGGTAGTAATGTAGGGCACACAGTCTGGCCCCTTGGAGATAGAGTGCTTCTTAAGAGTTTCCTCACATAAGGTAAGGATGGTAATGAAAAAATATGGATATGGGTGGGATTAAGGTACTCATAAGTTGATATAAGGCACAGGTAGAAAAAAGAGACCAAATGATATTTCAACAGAGCTGATGTCATCCTCCTCCAGTTTAGCCACCAACACATGGGGCAAAGCCAATGATAGAAAGCCATCATTAACCAGGAAACATTAAGGAAATCTAGCTCCAAAGTATAGTTTTCTAGACCATAGATTCCTTCATTTGTATCTGTCCTTCATTTTCGAAGAGGACCAAGACATCAGAGAAATGATGACATGACTTGCACTTGACTTTGTTTTGAGTGAGGGAGGGCTATGCAAAGTCACCAGCCTCAATTCTCCTCCAGAGCCATCAGACCATAGATTCCATAGAATACTGGAAGAATGAAATGTCCAAGATAGCAAATCCAACTTATTGAGAAGTAACATAACAGTTTGAAAAAAGGTTGCTGGTTTAGAGCTGGAGGACCTGGGTTCAAATTGTAGCTTTACCTCTTACTTGCTGTGTGGTCTCAGTCTCACTAAGGCTTGCCATCTCTGACTTATTTTCTTATCTGTAAAATGAAAGGATGGCATTTGATAATCTCTGAATGGCCACTGAGCTCTAAAGCTATGAAATCAGGAAACAACTCTTAATCGGGGAAGCGATTTGTTCAAGGACACGTAGGTAGTCAATGGCTGAACTTAACCCAGAATCTGAGGCTCCTTCTCTTCTAGGACTCCTCCTCCCCAGGACTTGGAGAATATGTAGACTCAAACTTCTTCATAAAATATCTGCTGCATGGACTTTGCTTAAACAAATGAGAAAGAAGACACCTATGGGGATGGATGATCCAGTTTAGTTTTATGGGGAGAATGCAAATTGATTTGTACCTGTGACCTATGAGAGCCTAGTATGAAAGAGATGACTCCTGAAGCCTCATTGCTACAACAGGAAAATGGAGTGGGGTGCTGGGAGGAGGCCATCACTGCTCTGGGGCTTTGGTCATCCTGGGAAGGGGCTTTACAGCTTGACAGGTCAGAGGAGAAAAAAAGATATAATTCACTCAACCTTCAGGCCTGAAAGAAGATATTGCCTTGAAGCCATGGGAACAAGAGAGTGAGTGAAAAGAGGAAAATTCATGAAGACTCAAAACACTTGGGCCTCTGCCATAAGATTTCATGGAATTTTTTCCCTTTTCCATCATTTTTCTCATTTTTCATTTCCATAACCACCCTGAGATTCAAATACTCAAATATTGATAGGTAAAAAGATTATTATTAATCCGAAAAGTAGGATAACATTTATTGAGTTCTCTCCACTCCTTAAGGAAGAAAAGTAAAATTCTATGAAAACAGAAGGTATGTTTGTTGGATAAAAACAATTTGAAATTGGGAAGAAAGGAGGAAAGAAGGAAGAAGGAAGGGAGAAAGAAAAAAGGGAGGAAGGAAGGAAGGAAGGAAGGAAGGAAGGAAGGAAGGAAGGAAATGGTGATGGGTTTACACCTGATCTCTGAGGTCCCTTTCAACTCTAAATATATGACCCTGTGACTCCAGATGTTATTCATGTATTCACCAACTCCCTCCTTTTGACAGACATTAGCCAAATAAATAAGCAACTCAAATGTGAAATAATACTCCCCCAGTCTCTTCATACACATTATCTCATTACAAATGAGAAAACTGAAAGTGAGAGGTGAAATCAGTCAATGCTCATCAGAGATCCAATGACCCTGGCCTCCATGCACAAAACACTCTGTCATCCAACTCTTGGCATCTCCTTTCATGCCTCGAATGCTCTGCCTCTTCATCATTACCTCTTGGTTTCTCTGGCTTCCTTCAAGTCCCAGCTTCTACCAGCTTCTAATTAATCCTGTATATAGTTTGGTTTTTTGTTGTTGGTGTTGCTTGGGTTTTTTTGGTATGGAGTTTTTTGCATGTTCCCTGTCCCATTAGACTGTGAGTTTATTGAGAGTAAGGACCATTTTTTTACCTTCCATTCTATCCTCAGTTCTCAGCTTAGTACCCAGCACATAGTAGAGACTTAATAAATATTCACTGACTGACTGAATGGTTTCCAATTAATTGTGCTACCCATTTACACTCACCTCTGGTGCATTGCAATCTTTTTTACAACCCCCATGTCCATCTTTAGTTTGGATTTAAAATCACCTCCCACCACATACATCAGATTTTTGTGTCCAGGATACAAGGTCTAGACTTAAAAGTTGCAGCCGCCATTTAGTTCTACATGACTTCCTTGAAAGCAATGTTGAATTCATCTCAGACAATGACTTAAGTCTGTTGAAATATAATACTAATTGAGATTTGTTTTGCGATGTGCCCATTGCCCTTTAAATCCAAGTCTTTCTGCAGGCAGTTTTCTGGTTCCTGGATGGAAAAGGAGATTACATTTAATATTTCAGAACCCAAGAGATATCACATGCTTTGCAAGGGACAATAGCCACATATTACCAAAAAAATGAATGTGAATGGGTGAAAAATCACAGCATCCCTGGATACTCCTGAAGTGACGCCCTTTTATGTTTTAGTTCCTTCCTCTACATTATAATTCCTCTTCAGCATCCCTTAACCCCATTTTTTGCTTCCACCAGAGCGACAGCACATCACACAATGAAACAACAAGTTTGTCATTGAGTTGACATTTCCTTAGTCCTTTCCTATATCCCAAAGATAATCACAAGAACCCTGAGGACAAAAATCTCAAGTGGCTCTTCCTAACTGGGGTTCTGTTTCCTTACCTAGAAAACAAAGAAATCAAATGAGAGGGTCTGGAAGAAACTTTTCAAAACTAACCTTGTGATCCATGATTCTACAGGCCTCTAAAATAGCAACAGTTGAAATATTCATTTTTCCCTAGGTTTCTATATTTTGATGTTAAAAAAGAAACCTGGACCCAGAGTTTTTTGGGTACCACAGGCATGAGAATGCAAAAAAGAGTATTCATCTAAATTCTTCCAGTTCTGTCTTAATTAGCCCAAAGTCTCACTTTGAATAGCATCCAACAGGCCAGAATTACATCACTGTATCACCATTGTGATTAAAAAATGAAAGTACTGATAATAAGCACTTTAGGCTTATACCTACAAGTATAGGAATGACTGAAGAAGGAAATGACAAACCATTCCCATATCTTTGCCAAGAAAACCCCAAACAGAGTCACAAGCACCGGGCATGACTGAGAAACAACTGAGTAGCTTCATATGAATGACACAAAGCCATAGAGGAATCACTTGGTGCCAGTATCGGCAGAGGATCCTCACAACTCCAATAAAGCAGAATCATCTTGTCTGCTACATTTTACCTGCAAGTAAGCCACTCAGAGTGATCAGCTAATTAGGAAAGTATCAGAGAATAAAGCTTCCTCTCCCATTCCACTAAGTATGAAATCTCTGCCCTGATCCCATACCTAACCTCTAACCATGCAAGTTATTATTGGCTTCTAGCACTCAAGGAATTTTTTATGCATTAGAAAAACAAAATTCCTACTCAATCTGAGCTGAGGTAGGTACCTTTGAGACCCTAGCTCCTAGTAGCTAAGCAATCTCACTGTGGAGTCAGGAATGGCCAGGATAATTTCAAATATACCAATGATTGTATTTTCGGAGATGCTGAGGAAAGCCCGCACCAACATATCTCTGAATGCAGTACAACAAATGACTGACTTGAGCAAAGCAGACGGCCAATGTTATTTCAGCCTGCCAAACTGTACGCTTCCAATCTGGCCCTACAGTTTCAAAGAGAAGACAAGATTGAAAGTTGAACTAATTTTTTTTTCTCTTTCTCAGCTATGGACCTAAAGAAATCATTGATGGAGGTGAATTATTGAAGATAAAATATGACATGAACAGGAATAGGAGAACCAGGAATCCCCTTAAGAATCAGCTCCTGAAGAATAAAATTGGGAGAGATGTGACATAAAGTTAGTGAATGAAAGATATTTTAATGTGGTGAGAAGCGGTTTTCATATATATTCTATAAATAAATGATGTTACAAATATTCAATAAAAGGGAGGTCACTTAAAGACATGACCAGGTAAAATGACAAATGGCATTGCATTTCAGCCTCTCCCAAGTTCGCAAGTTTGAGTTGAACAAACATAAAAGAAATCAATCTACATGGTGCAAATGTGAAAAAAAATCAAGATATATACAAGCAATTCGAAAAGGCACCCACTGCCTTAAAACAGCGTGCTCACTGTAAATGGATGTCCGGTCTTAAGAGAAAAATTCATGTTAGGAAGGACCAATACTCTTTTAATATGAAGATTAACTTCATCTAACCAAGGGTATAACTTTTTTCAATAGTTTGAAAAATGAAACATATTAAAATCATTTATATGAATATTAGTTAATATTAAAATGATGATGATGATGATGATACAAAGATGTTTATCTAAAGGTGGCACAGTCTGGCTGATGGAGTATGTTAGCCTTGGGGTCAGGATAGGCTGGCTGGGTTTGAATTTTCCCTCCAGGAATTACTAACTATGTGATCCTGAGTCACTTAACCTCTGATTTCCTCAGTTTCTTCATAAATGGGAGATGATAATAGAAGCTAACTTATAGGGTCTTGATGAGGTTCAGATGACATAACGTATCTCAAAGCAAAGTACCCTGCAAACCTTAAAGTATTATATAAACATGAGTTATTGTCATTAGATGATCTTGAAGATATCTTCCAGCTTCCCTACGAGAAATGCCTTATAGTAAGGGAAGAATGGGCATGACAATAGAAAAGAGGAGGTATCTCATCATCCATTTCACTTCTGGACTATTGCAATAGCAAGAGTTAGTCCCCCTTCCTCAAGTCTCTTTACCTTTCAAGCAATTCTCCATCATTGCCAAAGTGATCAACCTGAAATACAGGTCTAATATATCACATATACGCATATACACATACACACATATTCAATAACTCCAGTAGCTCCCTATTACCTCAAGGATCAAATATAAAATTCTCAGTTCGACATTCAAAGCTCTTGGTCCCTTATTATCTTTCTGGACTTCTTAAATTTTACTCCCTGTCACATATATTACTCTATTACTGTTTCTAATACTAGAATACCACACCCAGACATGATGCCTTTTCACTGACTGTTCTCCATACCTTGAACACTCACCTTCCTTATCTCATCTACTTGTTTTCTTGGCTTCTCACCTCCATCAACTGGCTTCCTTGGCTTCCTTCAAGAATGAACTCAAATCCCATGTTCTGCAAAAGTCTTTCCCAGTTCTATACATAGCAGACACTTTCCCCCTGAGGTTATTTCCTATTAATCCTGTCTCTATCATATACACACAGTTGTTTTCAGGCTGTCTCCCCCATTAGACTGTGATCTCATAGGGAGCAGGGATAATTTTTTCTTCTCTTCATATATCTGGTGCCTGGTGGTCAGGTACTGTGTCTGACATCTAGAAAGTACATGCCAAATGCTCATTAAAAATGAACTCAAAATCCTGAAAGTGCTGGAATGTTCAGAAAGTCTAACAAAGCATTTTAATACTAGTGCACCTCTGATCACCTCCTCAACAGCTCGAAGATTCTGAGTTGCTTGCTTGGTTATTTGTCAGAACCTCTTATAAGAAAAAGGTTATGCTGTGTCTGGGAAGTACCAAACTGTGATAGGAAGGCTTCTGAGCAACCAATGTAGTTATGAAGTTTGGGAGATAGTGGTATGGAAAGAGCATTAGCTCTGGAGTCAAAAGACCTGAGTTCAAATTCCATCTCTAATATATAGATAATAACTATCTGACTTTGAGTCAGTCTTTCACCCACCTGCATGTTAGGTTTTTCTTGTCTCAAAATGGAGCAGACATTTTCATTTTTCATTTCTCTACCTATGCTCTTATGATCCCTCTGGGTCAAGGTTATTATGTATGAGTCACTGCGATAAATTCTAGGAATACAAGAATGAGAAGTGCTATATCCCCTTCTCTCATGATGCCTACATCCAATGAGGAGTATATGGTATACGCAGATAAGTATTGTCCACAGTGGGACATAACTGGAGAAAAGGAGAGATCCCAGAAATGAACCCTATTTTGTGGAAGGAGAGAATACCTTCAGGTGAGGAGAATCAGGGAAGACTTAAAAATGGGGAATGGACGGTGGCTCCTGGAATGAGCCTTGAAGGAAGAGGTGCTGATTAGAGTACATTCTAAGAAAGGAGAAAGGCTTGCATGGGTGCACAGAAATAGTAGAGATGGTTTGTTGAAGTAGGTCAGTAGTCAGCATTCCAGTTCGGCTGAAGCAGCAAATATATAAAGGTTAGCCACACTGATCAAGGCAAAAAAAAGAGAGAAAGGAAGATTGGTATGGAAATATACAAGGAACCAGAACAGGGGGGCAAGAGGAGAAAGTCAATTCTCAGCACTGACAAAGCCAACACTGCTGGCTCTTCAGGCTGAGTTCTACCCTGATCTCAAATGGTTTTTTTTTCCCTTACCACTTGATTCCTGTTTTTTTCCTTATCTTTCATTCATGACATGTTGATCTATATACTCTGTGCTGTTGGAAGGAGGGTAAAGGAAAAGAATACATAAATACAAACTTTCAAAGACCTAGGGCTATGTAGTATGAAATGTAAATGACAAAGTCTTATGGCATTTACAAAGCACCATACAAAGCAAGATTTGAAGGACAAACAGCAAACAAGAAAGCAAGAGAAAGGCAAGCAAATGTAGTATATAGATTCAAAAAGCAATGAAGGAATTAATGCAATCAGGTGTGAATGTGAGTGTGACAGAGACAGACAGACAGATATACGAAGACAGAAATGGAAAGAGAGAGGAGGGTGGGGTAGAGATGGTTCATAGGGTTTAGAGAGTTGAAAGAGGATCTTAGCAAGCAAGCAAGCAATCAAAAAAAGCAATCAAAGAGAGCTTCTTAGAAGAATAAAATTTTGTGTGGTATTTTGAAAAGGGGAAAGCAATACAATAATAAAGTATCATCTATGAACTTTATATATAAATATACATACACACATACATATACACATATTACGAATTTTACGTATTGTGATATGCATCATAGATCATATATATTACATCTATAACAATTGTATTTCAATATAATTGGATTCCTTTGTAATCCTAAATGTCTTATTTTATGCATTTAAAATATTATTTTGAGAAGGGATCCATTGGCTTCATTAGACTACCAAAGAGTTTTATGACATAAAAAGGTTAAGAATTGATCTAGAAAAATATTTTGACCTAGTGACTAATGCTACTAGGGGCAAATATATACTCCATGCACAGTCTCTTTGTCACATAAAAACATAGCTTTAATGTTTGCCTGGATGTGGAGGATGAGAAGGGGTAGCTTTCTAGAAAAGCCAAAGAACCAGACTAGGGAAGTAAGAAAGTATAATGAGTTCTAGGATGACAGTGTGGCATGATGGAGGTACAGATCCAGATTGTAACCATGACTCTGCTACTACATAGCTGGATGAACTCCAGTAAGTTCCTTAATCTCTCTGGGCATCAGTTTCCACAATGGTAAACTGAGGGACTTGGCCTACATTCCCTAAAATCCATTTCAGATTAAAACAATGTTTAGATGGAATGATCTAAGACCATAGTCCTGCTTAGCATAAAGCAAACAGAACTTTGCTCCAAAATGTTGTTATCAGGATTCTAAACAGCCTCACATCTTCACTGCCACAAACCTCAAGTGCTACTCTTAAGCATCCATCATTGTAATGCCTCCATTCCAAGATCCACTTTCCTACTCCCTATCCATATGGTCATAATTTCAAGAGGATAGATCACATGATCATAGAATAATAGATTTAGAGCTGAAAGGAATTTTTAAAATCTTCTAGTTCAGCTCCTACATTTTATAGATGATGAACATAAGGAAAGAAAAGGACCTCCCTCCTCCTCTCCAGTTGTGACTACTACTCTGGTTAGACCATCTTCTGCTGTTCTCTTTCTTCTCTCACCTGATTTTTCCTGGGATAGAGAAATTCCAAATTCCAACTCTGTTTGATACATAGAAAGAAGTTTCTTTTTGAAAGATTGATCTCCAGCATCCATTCATTTCAGATGGAAACATGGACATTGGAAACTGAGCTGTGTTCTGGAGATATATGTCTAAAACTAACAATACAACTTGGTATTTGGCCCACAACCAATTCTGATAGACACTCCAGTCTTACTCATTTTCATCAAATAATAATGGCTCCAATTGCTGAACGACTACATAAAAATCTCACTAAAATGAAATTGTCGATTTCTCATAAAATCGTCTTAATTGTCCCATTATATTTTGACTTATAACAGAATAAGAAAAAAATCTTAAATTACCAAGCCCCTTTAAAAAGTTTGCTCAGAGTAACACAAAGATCACTTCGTTTCATTCTTGAGCTCTCCAATGGATGGCTTTGAAATATTGTCGGTTGATTTCAAATTGGTCTTTTTGGACTTTTTCCAAGTGGTCTGGAAGCACATGAAACCAGTTTCCTTCTTGAGCTTCAAGCCACTTAATATTAATATTTCATAAGAAGATTAGAGTACCATGTAGTCACTGGAAATCTTAGAGTCATTATATTTTATTATGCCTAGTGAAAAATTGATAGATGGGAAACTATCTACCATTTCTTCAGGTCATTGTTCTTTCTGGCTTTAATTTCCAGTCATTGACTTGGAGCTAATCCTATCTCTAACATCCCTTCCTAGGTTCTCTTATATCATTTCTTCCTGATGTTTCATGGGATATACCTGTACAATCCTTAGATAAAAAGTACAAATGCAAACTGATCAGATCTTCTTTATACTGGAACTGAGAGTAGTTAGCCAAATTCTAGAGAGGTTCAATTCACTTTTAGTCCTCTGTATAGACTATGTTTTATAGATCCTTTGCATTTACTCACTTCTACATATTATATCCACCCCACTTCCAGGATTGTTTCATTTTTGTCCTTCAGTACTAGGACAGCACCTCACACAAAATAGGAGTTTAAAAATGTTCACTGAATTGAATAAAAAAAAATTGCACTGCATTCTCTCTCAGGTCCATCATCCAGTTTTCCATGGCTGGATTACATCTGGATACCAACTTTTCCAATAGTCATTCTACCATTAAAGACGGATTTTTTAAAATAAAATAATCCCTTTCCATAATGACATTATATTTCATCAGAGAAGATAGTATTTGCATATATAAGCATTCATAAAATAGAAAAAAATTTGGATAGGATCTGTGATTTTACTATTATAGGGAACCTCTGTGTGAGGAAAATCCCTCTACCAATATAGGCTGGCCCTTTTTACCTAAAGCAGTTGTCTAGAGCAGAGAGATGATATATGATTTGCTCAGACTCACACAGTCAATATACGTTAGAGGCATTGCACCTTCCAGGCTGGTTTTTCTACCCATTGTGTCTCTTAGAATAATTTTTATACTGAAGGAAGTAGCAGTTGGGTGAATAAGGAAAGGTTTCATATTGTGCATGGTACTTGAGATGAGCTTTGATTTGAAGAAAATTAGAAAAAATAATCTTTTTTTTATACACAGTCCTGACCCAAAGTATATTGCGAACATCCTTTAATTACACTTCTCCCTTTCAGTGTAAATTTCACTACTTTCAGATCCATTCTATTTTTACTTTCTGTCCACATCTGGTAAAGACAAATGCCTTTAGCATAAATTAATTAAATGCATTATCTGTTCTCATAAAGACAAAAGATACTTTGTCCTCTTTGAAAAGAGGAACACAAGGAGAAAAAAAAAGAATCATTGAATTATGGGAATATAAGGGACTTTTGAAAAAATCTACCAATCCTATCTTATTGATGATGATCAAGTGAGATGGCATCTGTAAAGAATGTTTAACCCAATGTCTGGCATATAGTAGGTACTAATAAATACTTGTTCCTTTCCCCTCACCATATGGAAGCTAAGACTCACAAAGCGTAAGTGAGTGACCAAGGCCACACTAAGCAATGGCAAAGTCAAGACTAGAAATTATCTTTCCTGACTCCCAAAACAATGTGTTTCACTCTATAATGCAAAGGCAACTGTACTGATCAAATTTCAGATACAGTAAAGCAACCTGACTTCTTTTAGCCTCTTCATGACTTTTCCCACAAAAGAAGTTTAAATAGAGCTGCCACCTATGCTAGATATAAGCTCCTTTAGAGTAAAGATTGAATCATTTCTTTTCTGTTTCTCCACTACTTAGAATGGAATCTGGTAATAGCAAGTACTGAAGAAATGATGATCCAAAATCCTAATGAGAACCTTTTCTAAAGTTATCTTAATTTCTTTGCAGAGAATTGGTTCTACTGACTAAAAAGTTCTAAATCATGGACACAAAGGGGTTGTATCAATGCAAATTGATTTATCAGATTTATAGGCACAGCAGACTAGTGAAAAGATTAGAAGTGAGGCAATTTGCCCATTCCTTGCTGAGCCCTGTACAGAACTCCGTTTAATTCTTTCAATTAATAATTTCCAGATAATCTCTGAGGCTGTGCTTAGTTAATACTCCTGAAATGAGAGCCCACTGTATTTTTGGAATTACCCCAGGAGTCAAGGCCAAGTGACCTGGCCCACAGAATAACTGATTTCTGATTAGTTAAGATTTTTTTAAATCTTTTCTTTTTTTCTTTTAAAAAATATTTTAGTTTTTTCCAATTACATGTAAAATTTTTTCATGTTCTTTTTTGAAAAAATGAGTTACAGATTTTTTACCTCCCCCCAACAACAAAAAAAAAACCTCAAGAAAAATGTGGTTCAAAAAGATGCTTCAATATGCATTCAGACCCCATCAGTTCTTTCTCTGGAGGTGGATATCATTTTTCATCATGAATCTTTCATTACATTATTGAGAATCACTAAGTTGTTCACAGTAAATCATCATACAATATTGCTGTTAATGTGTATAATTTTTTCTTTTTCTGTTAACTTTACTTTGCATCAGTTCATGGAAAATTTTCCAAGGTTTTCTAAGAGAATCCTGTTTGTCATTTCTTTTTTATTTTTAAAATTAATTTTAATTTTAAAAAATTAATACTACTTTATCTTTCTCCAATTACACATTAAGAAAAATTTAGCATTAATTTTCATAAGATCTTGAGTTCAAAATTTTTCTCCTTTCCCTCTCCTGAAAATTGCAGGGAGTTTTATGCAGGTTATAACTGTGCTCCCATGTAAAACATATTTCCATATTCATCACATTGTGGAAAAAGAAATAGATCAAAAGGAAGTAAAAGCAGGAGAAATAATAAAGTAAGTACAAAATGTGCCTCAATCTGCATTCTGAGTCAATCTGTTCTTCATCTGGCTACAAATAGCATTTTATTTCATGAGTTCTTTGTATTTGTCTTGGATCATTGTGTCGCTGGGAAGAGCTAAGTCATTCATAGCTTATCATCCACATGATGTTGCTGATATTGTGTAAAATGTTTTCCTGGTTCTTCTCTCATTTCAATTTGCATCAGTTCAAATAAGTCTTTCCAGTTTTGTTTTGTTTTGTTTTGTCCTGAATCTCCTTGTTCATTTCTTACAGCACAATAGAATTCCTTCACAAACGTATGCCATAACTCATTCAGCCATTCCTCAATTAAGGAGCAACCCTTCAATTTCCAATGCTTTGCCACTGCTAAAAGAGCTGCTACAAATATTGTTGCAAATATAGGTCCCTTTTATTTTTTAATCTCTTTGGGGTACAGGTCTGGGTAAAATGATATGCACATGGATTAGTATCCTAATTTTCCCATATGCTCTCCAACATTTATCATTTTCCTTTTCTGTCATATTAGCCAATCTGATGGATGTGAAGTGGTTCCTCAGAGTTGTTTTGATTTGCATTTCTCTAATCAATAGTGATTTAGAGCATTTTTATATGACTATTGATAGCCTTGATTTCTTCATCTGAAAACTACATATTCATATCCCTTGATCATTTATCAATTGGGGAATGACTGGTATTCTTATAAATTTGATTTTGTTCTCTATATATTTAAGAAATGAGGTCTTTATAAGGGAAATTTGCTATAATTTTTCCCCAGTTCTCTGATTTTGTTCTAATTTGTGCTGTATTGGTTTTGTTTGTGCATTAAAAAAATTTAGTGTAATGAAAGTTATCCATTTTACACTCCATAATGCTCTCTCTCTTATTTGGACATAAATTATTCCCTTATCCATAGATATGATATGTAAGCTATTCTGTATTTCCCTAATTTGCTTATGGCAGCAAGATTTATGCATGAACTATGTACCAATTTTGACTTTATCTTGGAACTGGCATGAGATATTGGTCTATACCTAGTTTCTATCAAACTGCTTTCCAGTTTTCCCAGTCATTTATGTCAAATAGTGAGTTTTTGAGTTCTAAAAATAATGAATTCCAAATACTTGAATCTTTAGTCCTATTGTGTGTGTTCATCCTTCATTGCCGAAGAAGACCATGCCATCATAGAAATGATGACTTGCACTTGATTTTGTTTTGAGTGAAGGAGGACCATGCAGATCACCAGCTTCACTTCTGCTCCAGAGCCATCTGAACCCGGTGACCAGATAGTCATCAGGATGACTGGAGATGGCCCAGGATGAGGCAATTGGGGTTAAGTGACTTGCCCAAGCTCACATGGCTAGTGAGTGTCAAGTGTAAACACTATATCACTATGGTAATTTACTACTGTGTATTGCATACTTAATCTATCCTACTGATCTTCCAATCTATGTCTTATCTAGTACCAGATTGTTTTGGTGATTACTGCTTTGTAATACAATTTGAGATCTTATACGGTTAAGTCATCTTCATTCATATTTTGTTCAATTGATCTTCTTGATATTCTTGACCTTTCTGACCAGTCAAGCTTTTAAAGGAATTTGTGGATCTCCCATCCCAAAATGATCCCCCTAAAGTCTAAAGGAGATGATCAATTTGTGGTTGAGACTTATCTCTCCACCAACACAAATGCCAATCCCTCCCACCTTGTTGGTTCAAATTCATCAGTAGATTGTCCACAGAAACACTGATTACCTGGTGGCTAAATTATTCAAACAATCTCCAACCTTTGCTACTGGCTTGGTCCTCAGGAAATAAGCTGTCCTTGATCAATCTTCCAAATGTCAACAGGGTGAATCCTCACTTGACAAGCACATCATGTTTTCTTGAATTTGTGTGTAAAGCTTTTCAGGTTTGGGAGCATCTCACTGATTTGTGTTACTTGGAATAATAATGTTAGCATTATTACCATAGCCAGCATTTCTATAGCACTTCAAGGTTTCCAAACCATACTACGTGTGATCCCCACAACAACTCTGGGTATGCTCTATTCTTATAATAAAGATGATGAAAGGAAGATTGAGTGATTTGACCAGTTACACATCTGGTAAATGTCTGAGGCAGGATTTAAACTTGGGTCTTCCTGATTTCAAGTCCAGAACTCTCTAGTCACTGTGCCACCAATCTAAGATGCCAAGGTCCCTTCCGTAAATAAAATGACTATGAAGTATTCAAACAAAGAAATTGCCTTCAGAAAGCATGAGTTTCTTTCTTCTCGTTGTATCTCATTGACTGAGATTTACAACACTCAGAGATTCATTTGGGTGGACAAGTTCCACTTTCAAAAAATTCAAATATTCCTTGAGAGGCTTAAATATACTACTGATTAACCACACTCTATTGTGAATTAGTTTGAGTGAGTTGGTTTCCTCTTAACCCCTTGCTGAGTCAACTAGCATTGGAGGAATATGGGGCTTGACTCAGGATGGCAAAGATGGAAAGGGTAAGGGAAGAAATCTTCTTGAAACATTAGGACATTTTGGAGAGGACAGACCTGTAAGGATGTTGAATTGTCATGTCTGATCAAAAGACAGAAAGGGGAAATTCTGCCCATGGTAAAAGGTGAGAGCAGAGGGTACAGGGAGCAAAAGAAGGTCAAAAACAGGAAGGTAGAAGAGTGTACTTTGTCCCTCCCCAAAAGGCAACAACAATATTAACAAAACATCTTTCTACTTTATGATTTTACATTTTCTAAAATGAAACTGATCTCCACAAAGTTATCAGTAAGTTCTCAATTTCCAAATCCAATGACCTTTATCAATTCTTTCACTCCTTGACTTCCCTTTTTCATCTGATCTGACACTGATAATCATCCCCTCTTCTGGAAACTTTCTCTTCTTAGGGATTTTAAGACTCTCTCTCTCTCTCTCTCTCTCTCTCTCTCTCTCTTTCTCTCTCTCTATCTCTCTTTCTCTCTGCTATCCCCCACTCCTACTTCTCTTATTAGTCTCATTTGTTGGTCAAACCAGCTCTGTATGAGTGTACCCCAGGATTTCATCCTGGACTCTTTTCTCTCTTCTATATGCGATTTCATATGTTTAAATGATCATCTCCTTGTAGATGATTTCCAGGTTTATGTATCTTGCCGTAGTCTCTCCCCAGATCTCTGGTTCCACATCACACATTACCTGTTAAATATTTAGATCTACATATCATGTATGCTTCTCCAATTTAAAAGAGAACCCATTACTTTTGTCTCAAAATCCACTGTTTTCCAAATATCTCTTTTCTGCTGACGACCCCACCATCCATCCAGTCACCCAAGTTTATAACATCAAAGTCATAGCTAATTATTCTTCCTATATCTCATTCAGCTAGTTGCCAGGTTGTATTAATTCTCTTTATACAATACCCCTCCAATTTGCCCCATTTTCTCCACTTATACAGCCACCACTCTAGTGCAGACCCTCATCCTGTCTTGTCTGGAATACTATAATGGCATCCTAACATCTCAACTTTGATTCTCTCCCCTTTCTGATACATCCTCCACAGAGCTAGGGATGACTAAGTTACTCCTTCACTCAGGAAAGTCCAGGGCTTCCCTGTTAATGCCAGAATCACATACAAACTCCTCTTTTGGCCATTAAAACCCTTTACAGCATCCACTTCCATTTCTTGGCTTATAATATATCATTCCTCTTCATTCACCCTTCAGTCCAGTCAAATTACCTTCTTTCTGTTCCTCCTACAAAATATTCTATTGTGTGTGGAGGGAGAGACACTTATTTTATGTAGGTGAGATTACACTTTTAAAGAGACAAGGAAACTGTTTTTCTCCTTTGCCATTGGAGTAGTAAAAGGTCCAGCCTATGAACTGCTGTTAGAGGATCTCAAATTTCCTCTTGCCCTGCAGATAATACCTTCCCAACTTAGCATGGTTATTTACCATGATGACTATGGAGGTAATAGGTAGTAGAGTTTTAACCAAGTCAATATCCTTTTTAACCTTAGGAATTACAGTCTTTTAATCTTTTGTTACTAGTAAAGTTGTGTTATTATGAACAAGAACTTCATTGCTTTCTAAGCCATGAACCTGCATCAATGGACTGGCCTGACTTAGGCCTGGCTTAGAAAGGTGAAGGGTCATGTTTGATCAAAGGACAGTAAGGAAAAGCTTTACCCCTGGGTAAGGGGTAAGAAGGAAAGAGAGGAAGTAGAAGAAACTCACAGAAGGAAAAGTCAAAAAAAGTATACTTTAAAAAAATTAATTTATTTGTTTTCAATTTTCCACAATCACTTCCATAAGTCTTAGATTTTCTCTCCCTCCTCCTCCCTCCCTCCCTAAACAGCGTGCAATCTTATATGGGTTCTACCAATACACTATTATGAACCACATTTTCACATTAGTCATGTTGCACAGAAGAAATAAAATGAATGGGAGAGACAATGAGAAAAAACAGAACAAAACATAACACAAGATAAAATATTCTGCTTCATTCTGTGTTCTCATGCCACAACTCTTTCTCTGGATGTGGATGGCATTTGACTCAAAAGTCCTTTGGGAATGTTTTAGGTCCTTGCATTGAAGGGTTAATTCACTTTGCAAAATAACAATGATAAAACACTTTTATACAATTTTATTATTCTTACAATTTTATTTTGCTGAAGTGAAGTTGCTTTCAAGGAAGTGCCCAGTATGCTCTAAGATTTCTTAGCTAACTTCCAAAATCAGCTCGAGCCTCACCTCCTATAAGAAGTTCATCCTGACCTCCCCAGCAGTTAGTACAGCTCCCACACCAGAAATTCCCTTTGTAGTACTCTGTATTTATTTTTCATATACTTAAGTATACTTATGCCTACATATCATTACCCCCAGCAGAATAGAAGACTCTTAAAGGCAAAGACAATTTCATTTTCGTCTATCTCCAGTGCCTACCACAATGTCTGGTATAGGAGAGAGGCTTAATGAATGTTTAGTGATTGTTTTAATTTCTCCATCTAACAAATGTCTCTATCCCCAAGTTAAAATAGAGTATATATATAAAATAGCTTTGGAAGTCTATTTCCTACACAGTCTATGGTATCAAACCCAGTCCTATTTGGGACCATTGGGCAACATGATCATAGATTTAGAGCTGGATGAGACTCTATCTGGTACATTCTCTTCACTTTGTGGACAGGGAAACCAAGATCCAGAGAGTTTATGAGGGGCACAGTGGAATAGTGCATGGACTACTGAACTTGGATTTGCAGATTTGGGCTCAATTTTTGTTGCAGTTGCTTCCTGACTCTGTTGACTCTGGGAAAGTCTTGGAGATTCACTTTGGTCAATTATAGGATGGAGATAAAAACAGCAATTGCCACACAGGATTATTATGAAGATCAAATGGAACATTGCAAATAAAGCCCTTCACAAATCTTAAAGTGATACAAATATGAGTTCTTATTATTAAATTACTTTCCCCAAAGTCATGAAAATGGTAGGTGGCAGAGTCAAGATTTAAATTTCAGTTCCCTGCTTCCAAATCTCTTATCCCACATTGCTTCTCCAAAGAAGAGGTTGCCCGAGGGAGGAGCCAAGATGGCGGAGTAGAAAGACACACATATGCTAGCACTGAACCCACAGCCCATAAAATATCTGTAAAGAAGAACTCCTAACGAAATCTGGAGAGAGGAAGCCACAGAACAACAGAGTGGAGGAGATTGCTGTTGCAGAGAGACCTGAAAAACCAAGACCAAAGGTCCATCACGCACCAGACCCAGAGCAGAGCCCAGCCCTGCCTTGGGCACATGGCACCGAGAAGAGCAGATCCGAGCAGGCTTTAGGGACAGAATCTCCAGCAGCTGCTAAGTTCCCTCCACCCACAGGCGCACAGGTTAGTGAGAGAAACTGTTTGGTGGGCCAGAAGGGGAGCGGGGTGTCTCCATAACTCAGGCCCCCTCAGGAGGCAGAAGCAGAGGCAGCAAAGAGCAGAGGCTCCCAAAGCAGACAGGAGCTTGCATCGGTTGTTGAAGGTCTCCATATAAGCCCCCTGAGGGAACTGAGCCCCTGGTGGTGGCCCTGCCCCCACCTGAGCACCAGAATTTAAGCTCACACTGAATAGCAGCCCTGCCCCCATTGAAAGCCTTGAGGCTGGGGGGCAGCATTTGAATCTCAGACCCCAAGTACTAGCTGCACAGATCTGGAGTCGAGGTGGATATGGAGAGGAATCTCAGAAGTCATATAACTGGCTGGAAAATGCCCAGAAAAGGGAAAAAAAATAAGACCATAGGAGGTTACTTCCTTGGGGAACAGATGATTCTGCCATTCCTCTCTGGCAAAGAAGACCAATGTTTACCATCAGGTAAAGACATAGGAGTCAAGGCCTCTGTATCCCAAACATCTCAAATAGATATCCAATGGGCTCAGGCCTTGGAAGAGCTCAAAAAGCATTTTGAAAATCAAGTTAGACAGGTGGAGGAAAAACGGGGAAGAGAAATGAGAGAGATGCAAGAAAAGCATGAAAAATGGGTCAATACCTTACTAAAGGAGACCCGAAAAAAATGCTGAAGAACATAACTTGAAAAACAGGCTAACTCAATTGGCAAAAGAGGTTCAAAAAGCCAATGATGAGAAGAATACTTTAAAAAGCAGAATTAGCCTAATGGAAAAGGAGGTTCAAAAACTCACTGAAGAAAAAAGTTCTTTCAAAATTAGAATGGAACAGATGGAGGCCAATGACTTTCTGAGAAACCAAGAAATCACAAAACAAAACCAAAAGAATGAAAAAATGGAAGAGAATGTGAAATACCTCATTGGAAAAACAACTGAGCTGGAAAATAGATGCAGGAGAGACAATTTAAAAATTATAGGACTACCTGAGAACTGCAATCAAAAACAGAGCCTAGACATCATCTTTCATGAAATTGTCAAGGAAAACTTCTCTGATATTCTAGAGCCAGAGGTTATAATAAATATTGAAAGAATCCACAAATCACCTCCTGAGAGATCCAAAGAGAGAAACTCCTAGGAACATTGTGGCCAAATTCCAGAGTTCCCAGGTCAAAGAGAAAATATTGCAAGCAGCTAGAAAGAAATATTTCCAGTGTTGTGGAAATACAGTCAGGATAACACAAGATCCAGCAGCTTCTGCATTACAGGATTGAAGGGCATGGAGTATGATATTCCAGAAGCCAAAGGAACTAGGACTAAAACCAAGAATCACCTACCCAGCAAAACTGAGTATAATACTTCAGGGGAAAATATGGTCTTTCAATGAAATAGAGGACTTTCAAGAATTCTTGATAAAAAAGACCAGAGCTGGAAAGAAAATTTGACTTTCAAACATAAGAATGAAAAGAAGCATGAAAAAGTAAACAGCAAAGAGAAGTCATAAGGGACTTACTAAAGTTGAACTGTTTACATTGCTACATGGAAAGACAATATTTGTAACTCTTGAAACTTTTCAGTATCTGGGTAGTTGGGGGGATCACATACACACACACACACACATGCACACACACACAGAGACAGAGAGCACAGAGTAAATTGTACAGGATGGGATCAAATCTTTAAAAAAATGAAGGTAAACAGTGAGAGAGAAATGTATTGGGAGGAGAGAGGGTGAAACGGAATGGGGCAAATTATCTCTCAGAAGAGGCAGGCAGGACACTTTTTAGTGGAGGGAAAAAGAGGGGAGATGAGAGAAAAACATGAAGTTTACTCTCATCACATTCGACTAAAGGAAGGAATAAAATGCACACTCATTTTGGTATGAAAACCTATCTTACAATACAGGAAAGTGGGGGAGAAGGGATAAGCAGGGTGGGGGGATGATGGAAGGGAAGGCAATGGGAGGAGGGAGCAATTTGAAGTCAACAGCTGGGGAGGGACAGGATCAAAAGAGAGAATAGAAACAATGGGGGGCAGGATAGGATGGAGGGAAATATTGTCAGTCTTATACAACATGACTATTATGGAAGTCATTTGCAAAACTACACAGATATGGCCTATATTGAATTGCCTGTCTTCCCAAGGGAATGGGTTGGG
>CM053772.1:39764362-39777317 GCA_028658325.1 Potorous gilbertii | reverse complement strand
ATTGGGGTGGGGGAAGGGGACAAATGAGGAGAAAATTTGGAACCCAAAATTTTGTGAAAATGAATGTAAAAAGTTAAATAAATAAATTTATTAAATAGAAAAAAGAAAATTTAAAAAAAAGAAAACTGAAAACAAATTAATAAAAAAAAAAAAGAGGTTGCGAATGTCTCCTAGACGATTCCTTTCATCAAGGATTTCACTGAAAGCTTGCTTTTGAATAGGATATTCAGTCAATATAAAATGTGTGAAACCTCAAAGAATGTAGATGCACAAGCACACAGAATGTGTGGATATTTATACACAGAGGGGTCATGACATCAATCGATAAACATCCATTAAGCACTTTGTATGTACGAAGTCCTGCACTAAATTCTAGGAACACAAAGAAAAACCAAAATGACCCTTTGCCTTAAGGATCTCATGTTCAACATCAACATTGAAAACAAAGGTAAATTTAAGAAACTCTTGAAAATATTTTATTTCAGATATATAAACAAATGTTGCCATTTTATCCTGAAGAAACAGAGAAGGCTTCATATCTAGAAAGCTATACGTAGAGATTCAAATGTTTGCCAAGTGTCATCTGGCAAATAGGGATCAGACTCGGTATTTTAATTCAGATCTTGCTCTAGGTCAAGTGCTTTGTTCATTACAATCAGTCAACCAACTGACTCACTACCAGACACTGTTCTGGATAATGAGGAAACAAATATCTAGACTATAAGTATGCATACTTACTACACTGTCTATTTATAGACAAGCATTGCCTATGGAAAATGAAAAATCTTTGAAATTCAATTTAATGTTTGCTACTGAGAGTCTTGGAGCAACTAAGTAATGCAGTGGATGGAACACCAGACCTAGGGTCAAGACTTATTTTCCTGAGTTCAAATCTGACCTCAAACACTTAGTAGGTGCATGACTTTTGGCAAGTCACTTAATCCTGTTTGCCTTAGCAACTCTTCTGTAAAATGAGTTAGAGAAGTAAGTGGCAAAAGTACTCTAGTATCGTTGCAAAGAAATCTCCAAATGGAGTCATGAAGAATCTGACACCATTAAATTACTGAACAAGAACAACAGTTGAGAATCTTGACTACTGTCAATAGGCATCATCAGATATGAATATTAAAATATAAAAATATAGAAGTGGCATGATATAGAGAGGAAATTTGATTTGGAAATAGAAGACCCAAGTTCAAATCCCAAGTTAGACACTTAACTATGAGAGAATTTTGGCACATGACTTAACCTTCTAGGTCTCAGGTTTTCATCTGTAAGCAGTTGTGCTTGCTAGTCTCCATCCAAGATCCTTTCCAGTTGTATATCTGTGCTATTATAACCCTATACTTGGTTATTTGGTGAGGGAGGGGCAGAAGACGTGACTAATCTATTCTCAATTATTCCCTCCTACTGAACATTTTTTTTCTTTCAATATAAACGAATTTTATATAGAATTTTTAAAATCTTATCAACCTTTGTGTCTGAAATGAAGATTACCTGAAATTATCCAAAAGGTCAAGGGGACCTCCAAGTTTGAGGTTTTGCAACCTTCAGTACAATGATCAGCAGAACACAGTTTTCAGTTTCCATTAGCAAAAGTGCTTTCTTTATCCCTGGAGTCCAAAGAGGTTCTTTTGAAAAGAACAGGTTGGTAAGTTTCATGAACAGTTATATAAACTCCCCTTAGAAGTGGATTTCAGAATTAAAGCAGCCAGATAATGTTTCCCTGGTTCTTATTGTTGGGGAAAAAACATTCTTGACAGTTATCTCTTCTGATAACATGCCCTACTGTTACTTTCACTATATTTTTCCAGTTTTTGAAACAGTATATTAAAACAGGTCAGCATGGAGCAGCCTCACTGAAGGAGGACATTCAGCTTATTCCCCCATGCCCATGTTCCCAATTCATGAAAGGGAGCAAAACTCAAACCAAAGATAAATCAGCAGATTATCTGCTTTCTCTGGGATCAAACGATTTTATGTGGCTTGCAAAGAAGTAGCTAACCAGCCCCTTAAGTAAAACAATCAAAGTTTAAAGCCAACAGCCGCTAATTCTCACTAGACTATCTTCTCTGACTTTAGAAGCATAACAAACTGCTTTGAAAGTATGAAATTAGTAGTTTGGATAGATTGGACTTAACAGATGAAAACATCTTGACTTCCCTGAAGAATTATGAGAATTCAGACACCATCACTGGTCTTTCCTGAGTACCAGATGGAAAAAAAAATTCATATAGGCTCAGTTCTGATTCTCTGTTCCCCTATTTTAGTCTCCAATAAGTCAGACTCATTGGAGCGGCATAGAGTGTGTCTACACACATAAACCACTTTGGGTATTTTGATTGACTTGACTTTTAGAAAATTCTGACTCATAAATCATCTCCTGAAGCTGGACAGTACTGTCTAATTCAATTTGGCTCTTAAAAAATTGCTTAATGGGTTAGTTAGGTCAATTAAATTCAACAAACCTTTGTTAAGTTCTCTCTAGGCACTATGCTAGAGACAAAATAGCAAAAGAAAACTAGCACAGCCCTGGATTTTAAGGAACTTGCATTATATTTAAGACAAGGAGAGCAGTAGGAAGAGGTGAGGGAAGAGACAGCATGAACAGATAGACAAATACAAAGTAATTTAAGAAACTAACAAATGGGGAGATCAGAATAAATATCCAGAAATAGATGAACCTAGCTAAGCTGGACCTAGTGGAAAAGTAGCGATCCTAAAAGGTAAAAGAGAAGAAATATATTCTAGGTATGCAGTGTAGCCATTGTGGGGCCACAAAGGAGACTGAATGATTGAATAATCCAGGGAAGATCAGGGAGGCTACTTTAACTTGTATTCGGATACAGAAAGAAGAGCAATGGAAAATATCTAGAAGCATAAGTGGGAGCCATATTGAGAAGGTTTAAATGCCAAACTGAGGGTGCTGTATTTTATCCAGAGGCAATAGGGAGCCATTGAATATTTTTGGGTAGGGAAGTGGAAGAGTAACAACTATATTTTAAAAGCATGAATGACAAAAATGAAGTTCATTTGCGTGTAGGATAGTTCGTATAGGGGAGAGACTGGAAGTAAGCTGATTAATTAGGAGTCTATTGCAACAGTCTATGGAAGAGATGATGAGGCTCAGAACCTGGAATGAGGATGATGGTGATGATGAAGATGATGATAAATTATAAAGATAATTAGCATTTACTTAACACTTTAAGGTTTGCAAAGTGCTTCAGATATTATTTCACTTTACCCTCACCACAACTACTTGGGAAGTAGATGGCATATCATTATCTCCATTTTATTCATGAGAAAACTAAGTCAAACAGAATTTAAGTGCTCCAGAGCCCCATAGTAAGTGTCAAAGGCTAGATAGGAACTCAACTCGACTTGACTCCGGATCTGGTACTCTAACTGCTATATCCCCTAACTGCTTGGTGGCCTTGTGTGTGGCGAGAATGAGACAACTACGAAAATCTGAACAAAATGGGCAACTAGTTGTGTGTGTGTGTGTGTATCATAATAATGAAAAGTCTGATTTAAAGAATTCCTAAATATATGTAGCCTCATTTTAATCATATTTTGTAGATTCGATAAGGCTAACTATTTGTTGTTTCCAAAAGAATGCTCCTTCTAAGCTGATTTTCAAAAGGTTTTTACCTGCTCTTCTAAAGAACACATTGTCCAATGCAAATAGAGATGTTAAAATGTATGAAATGTTTGCTTCCCTGAGGAGGTTAAACATTCCTTCTGAAATTCATGTTTTTCCTAATCACTTAATATACTTCCTCCCCCGGGAGAGAACAAAGACAAGCCACATCATAGAGTCACAAATCATCATGAATTTTAAATCATCAGGCTACAAATGAATGTGTTCTTACTGTATGCCATGCTCAATATCATGGAAAGTTTCTGAGACATGAAATATTTTTGTTTGCCTCTGGCTTCATCCTTTTCTAAATAGCCATCGACTGGCACAGGGACTTGTTTCTGATTTCCAGTCTTATAAGATATTTGTCTTTTTATTTTTGTCTTCTTTTCTTCTCCTATTTCTCTTTCCTTCTAACCCTCTTTTCCTTTTTTACAAAAGAGTAAATTTTTGCAGTGAGCAGAAATAGTCAGCTCAGAAATAACTTGCTTTACTTGCTACAAGATATTTTTCTTTGGGGAGGTTGGTTCTTAAGAATACTGGTAGCAAGAAATGAGGGCATCTGCCATTTACAAAAACAAAGCAATATTATACCTCCTTGTCTTGTTGCATTGCTACAGCATAATTTAATCCAATGATGATCTAGTAAATATATATGAAGTGCCAGACTTCTAAGATAAAGAAAAAAAGTTTTAAAATTGTCCCTGCCCTCTAAGGTCTTCTACTTTTCCGGAAGGAATACAACATCTATACTTATAAATTCACATAATTTGAACATCTCAGCTGAGCCTTGAATGAAGTTAGGAATTCTAAGTAGTGGAGATAAAGGGTATTCTAGGCTTAGGACACAGGTTCTGCAAAATTTTGATAGCACTGCAAGATAGAATGTGTTATACAACAGGTACTTGGAAATGTGATATTGGAAGGAAACGACATTTTTACCTATCATAATAATATTTCTGGAGAACGTTCAGAACAATACACTTTCTGAATCAGATAAATGTTTGAAAATTTAATGGGAGAAGCCTCATTGCATTGAAAACAATATGTAAGATTTAGTCCCTAGGTTTTCATGAAAAGGAAATTTATTGTCTCATATTGAATACTTTCTTATCTTCTACCGTGTAAATGGACATTTTTTTCTTGTTTTGTATTTGTTTAAAATGAATAATAATTTTTTTTAAAAAGAGAACTGAATGGAATTGTGGGATTGTAATTCATAAGGTCCTATATTTCCTCTCTGCCCTGAGACAGAGAGTGATTTGGAACTTGGAAGTAGAAGGCAGACCTGAATCAAATGTGAGAGTTCCTAAAGGCACTTAGTCTACAAGACATGAACTGAGAGGTCCTGCTAGAACAAAACAACATCAACTGCGGGGGAGACAGCATCCCCAGATCATATCCTAAGAAGCTGAATGAGAAGGAATCATCAGCAAGAAAGGAGAAATCAAATGGAAAGACTGAAAGAAGAACCCAAAAGGTTCAGACTGAAGCTTTCCATTTTATTTATCTCTTCATGGATTGTTGGGAGTGTAAAAAAAAAGATCTTTTCTTCCCTGTCCCCTCCCATTCCCCCAACCATTTCCTATCTAGGCAAAGACTTTGTTCACTGCCTTTGCTTAAACATTTTCTGTATTCTGATTTTTGCCTCAAACAATAAAGAGGTCAGGGATTAGCAAGAGATTTTTTTGTAAAGATAATTTGAATAAATCAGAGAGCCAAGTCACTGCCTGAATGTTAAAAAGTTTTCCTAATCAGGAGCTCTGCTTTATTAGGATTGTATAATATCTTTGTGCCTGATACTAAACTCCATAAAATAGGAAAAGGCACCACATGAACTTGTGCACTGTTATGCTGACTCTAGACTAAAAAGCAAGCTATTTGTTATAACGAGATGTGACTGTCTACGTATCCAAAGGGAGGAAAAATGAGTGGTCAGGAGGAGAGTGAATCACTAAAGAAAAGATTACATCCTACCCTACACTCACACACACACACACACACACACACACACCACAGAAAATATGAAATATGGAAAAGAGCCGGGAAGGCTTCAGCTATGCCACTATTCAGTAGTGATAACTGAACAGAAAGCATTGCATCCTAGCTAGGCAATTCTGCCTTCTATAGTGACATTCACCAGTGTTACACACAACTCTGTGGTGTAGATGTCAAAAGCATTATTTCTTCCTATCTGATAGATAAGGCACCTGAAGTTCAGAGAGATAAAGTAATTGGACAGAAATTGTCAGAACCAGGATTTGAATCCAATACTTCTGGTTCTAGGTGCAATCTTCTATTTACTATTCCACACTGAAGATCATTCATCATTCAAAGCAGACATATACCAGAATTTGGGTAGTAAGTTCAGACTGTACTATTATTCTTGAACTATTTCTGCTTACTGCAAAAATTTGCTCTTTTGAAGAAGGTAAAAAGGGTTAAGGGGAAAGGAAAGAGAAGTGGAAGAAGAAAAGGAGGAAGAAAAAAGAAGGGAGAAAAGGAGGAAGAAAAAGAGGAGGAAAGGAAGTAGGAAAAGAGAAGAAAGAGGAGAAGGAGGGAGAAACTAACTGCTTTGATGGGGGAAAAAATCTTTTTATCCATTTTTGAAACCTGGAAATCTCTCTAAAGGGACTATGAGAACAAACAACTTGACTTAAATAAATTTCAGATGCATTAATATGAATGTTTGCTATAAAATATGAGTATTTAATGAATACAGCCTCTTTCCTAAAATGAACATTTCAGAAAGATCGAAGGAAACCTCTTACTTGAAATTACCTTTATCTAAGGGATCTAAAGTCATATTTACAAATATTATACTGTTTGTTTCATCTTAATCTTGTTGCCTCCCCTGCTCTCTCCCACCCTTTGCTTAAGAATATCAGAATAGATCCTTTTTCTCCTATGTTGCTTTTAAACCTGATTTTAATTCTGATGAAAAATAGCCACTGATTCTCTAAGATCCCCTGTGTGATCTAATGGAAGGAGAAGAAAATGACCAGTCTGATTTGTGCAAAGCATCTTCCCCTGCTTGCATTTAAATCATTTTTTATGTACCATGTTTAATATGATAAGACCAAGGTTCTAGTATGATCTCTACTGCAAATATGCATCTCTGTTACATTTGGACATAGTATTTAAAGTCTATGGTCCTCAATTTATGCATCTGTAAATAGAGTTGGTTTGGTTGCCTTAGGATCATAACTTTAAAGTAAACATTAAGATTTAGTGCCCAGGCAGTTTAAATGACTTGTTAAGGCCTCAGGTACTAAGTAGGAGGGTCCAGATCACCACTGCCTTAATTAGAAATACAGTATTTCCTTCTTTATCCAAGACTTGTAACTATCCTATTTCAACACCTCATCTGTGATCTATACCCACAGGATTTTATAATTTTAAACCAATATAAATATAGGGGTTTATTTTTATTTCATTATTTTCTATTTGTCCACCTAAATATAACAAGTGAATGTCATACTGAAAAAATGAATGAAAAGAAGTGCAACAAATACACATTTGTTGAGTGCTTACTATATGCCAATCACTGGGCTGGGTGCTGGTTTTACCAAAGGAAGAGCAGGACATCTCCTGCTCTCACTTCCTAAGAGGAAACAATGCATTCAAGAGGGTTTGGCTGCAGAGTAGATGGAAAGACCTTGTGGTCCTTAGAGGGAAGCAGCAGGGCACGTCTATTGGTCCACACTGCTCAAAATTATATGAGTGACAATCTAAAACTACTGGAATATCTTCTTTTCTATTATCTATGTCTATTTCTGCTGTTGTTTTCTGAAAATCTAATGTGATAAAAAAGAAACAGGAAATATTTTTATAATTTTTTTACTGTTTTTCTTGGGATCAAATCCAATCCAATAATCATTCAAGTATCCAATATGTTCAAGGCATCATGCTAGCGAATTGGGATCCAGAGATGAAACAAACAAAACATAATCCCTGCCCTCAGAGAGCTTACATATTACTAGGGGAATACACCATGTAATCAGCTAAGTAGAAATATGAAGATTGGAGGAAAGAATAAATAGTTCTAAGGAAAGGCAAAAGGAAAACCTTATTGTAGGAGATCCAAGAAAGCTGAATTTTGAAGAAAGTTAGGGATGGTAAGAGGTCATTAGGGGTGAGCCTGATGCAGGACAGTACTTTGGTACTGTCAGTCCAATGTTAGAACCAAAGAAGGCATTTGTCAGTTATACTAGAGAGCTAATAAAGGAGGTTTACTTAGTCATAGCATAGAAAGGGTATTCAAATAGAGAGAGTATATCATTTAACTTGGCTCCTTTAGCCTCCATATGGAAAATCATCTGGTCAGCAAGGCAGGGTGTGGTGATTCACACAGTCTTGGGACATTTGCCAAGTTTGAAGAGCTCTGACTCCACATGGAGTCTTTATGCCTGTAAGTAACCAAAAAGTCAGGTTAATATGACCAGAGGCTTCCAAGAAACAGCAGCTTGAGCACTGGCCATTTGGAACAAAGAAGTCTCCAAAGACACTTGTTGCCTTTCAGGGGAAAATTGGCTTAACTCATGTTTTGAGGAGTTGAGGGTAGAACCTTGGTAGAGACGAATCCTATCCCAGAGTCCAAGAGTAGGAGGGAATACACTGATGAAATAGCGTATCCTTTACAAAGATATGGAGATGAAGTTCTAAGTTGGGGAGAATAGCAAATCAATAGGCTAAGGCCAGAATATGAAAGACTTTACATGCCAATTTCATATTGGAATTTATTCTTTTAAGCAAAGGAGACACTGATAAAGGCAAGAAAAGCTTGACTCCTATAACTCAGAATGTGGGCAGTGATGCATAGCTTTGTATGTGGTGTGTGTGTGTGTGTGTGTGTGTGTGTGTGTGTGTGTACATATAGTATTCAAATCTGGGAGTAGAGAAGATACAGTAGCAGTGACCTGCTGATAACTCTCAAGGTTCTATTTATTAGATATTCATCTTAGGGAACTGACCAGTCTGATTTGTGCAAAGCATCTTCCCCTGCTTGCATTTAAATCATTTTTGTTGTACCATGTTTAATATAATAATAACTATATTTTCTCTTCCTTCTTTCTTTTCCTCTCTTTCTCCTCTTTCTTCTTTCCCTTCTTGGGGACAATGTGAAAAAGAATCTTGGGGAAGTGAGCTACAAGTTGAGTTGAGTTTAGAATGTAACAGATATGGTATGGATTCAATCTTTAGATGATCAATCAGAAATAGTAAATATTATTTCTGTACAAAAATTGTAAAAATAAAGGAAAAAGCAAAATCCTAGAGCCTCAGATTTGGAAGGTGCTCCTGTGGCCATCCATACCTGGAATTGTTTCTACAACCAAGCTAACAAAGTATACAACATTCACATGAACAATTCTAAAAAGGCAGAGTTTTTTTTAACATGTGTAATATAACCATTAGCAATCCCTTTTTGTCTTCTTGTCATCTGAAAATTTAACTTTAGAGATTTCATCAAAATCATTAATAAAACTATTAAACATCAAAAAATCAAAAACAGACTCCTAGAACCCTCAACTGGAAAAGTCCATTCAAATTGATATAGAGTCATTAATGAATATTTTATGCCTATTCTTAATAATTCTTTATCAATATAACTATATCATATAACATAGTTCTCTCCCATCTAATCCACAAGAATTTGTTCAAATGTTTCACTATGACTGAAGTATATTGTGTCTTCTGCATCTCTGTGGTCAACAAGTCTACTCTTTTAACAAATGAAATGATATTAATCTCGTATGACTTGTGCTTGACTGAAGTCATCCTAGCTTTCACTAATTCTAGTTTATTTTGCAAAACTTTAAGCAGTATATACAGACAGTATATACAGACTTATCATCATCATCATCATCATTCAAAGACGATTCTCCTTTAAAGAGAAAATGCAGCCAAAATAATATTTGCATAGGTTGGTCTTTATGTCAACATCTATTTTAATTATTCCAGCCATTCACCATAATTAGCAAACCTCTTGTGAGCCTTCACACATATACACTGGATGGGGTACAATAATTACATATATTTGTGCCATTTTGTGTCATTCATAATTTTTCTTCCTTGCTTTTCTAATTTCCAAAACTGATTTAAAATGCATTAGCCTGAATAGGCTCACCTAGATTCTTCCATGTTGTAATCAAGATTTTTAATGAAAAATAGTTGACTCAAAATCTGAATGGTTTGTAAATGTGAGAGGCAGTGGTTAAAAATAACATCTTGTGATAGCGATGCTTCTGACACAAATTCTTTTAAAATCCGTTAATGGATTCAGCCTTCTTTTTGCTCTCTTGACTGCACAATTGCCATCTCCCATGTAGCAGGTGACAAAATCTGAAATCACTCTAGCTGAAACGATTAATATTCATTAGTCACTTCAAATGTGATTGTTTTCTGTTCAACATATACATCTTTTATTCTTCCAGTTCATCAGCTTTCCTTCGTGGTTCTTTAAAATAGAGGAGCTAGAGCCTGGATGACAGACATGTAGGGCTTTTCCCCCCGCCTCTTTTTCAATGCCTGGCTGACTGGCTGTATAACCTTGATAACATGAAATGGTGGAGAAAGAACTCACTGATGTCAAATACCCTGCCTCCTGCCTCCAGATGAAAATTGGCATAAATTATTGGATTAGTAATATTGTTCAAGAACTCCCAGCTTTCAGAAAACATTAATGAAATGAAAAGAAACTACTGGAGTGAGTTCTTTCCCTGACTGAAGATATTTAAAGACTTCAATCCATTGAGAATAGATAGACTATTTTGTATTCTTCTCAGAGGAAAATATTTGAATGGCATACATAAAGTGGCTCATATTTTATCATCGGCTTCTATTGCCTCTTTCCAGCACAGAGATGAAAGAATTATTTTAATTACAGACTTGTTGTTTATTACAGACTGGGAACAGGTGAGGGGTCAGGTTTAACCTGCTTTAGGCAAAGGGAAATCAAATATTCTGGTTTCCATAATAAATTTTTTGTGGCTGGTGTTCTGATCGAATAGCCTTTTTAAGTTATTTTATTTATATATGTGTGTGCATGTGTGTATGTATTATATCATATGCATACTTATACACACATATATGACATATATGACAATTATTTCTACATATACAATGTAATACATATACATTGCATAACACTGCATGCACATATGTATATGTGGACATAGTTTTATATGCTCATTTGTGTATGAACACAAGGAAGAAAGTTAAATAATGCCCCAGATACTTACTAATTGTGTAACTCAGGCCAAGTCACTTGACAACTGCCTGACTCAGTTTCCTCAACCATAAAGTAGGGTTAATAATAGCACCTACCTCACAGGGTTATTGTCTTGTCAATTAAATAAGACAATTTCAAAGTGCTTAGCAGAGTTTCTGGCACATAGTAGGTACTTAATAAATACTTATTCCTTTCCCTTCCCCTTAATTAACCAGTCATGTCAATTTGGCAGACAGTCTGTTGAATCAGTTCATCATTACCTCTGTGCTGAACACGCATTAAAGATGATCAATGAACTGACCTCAGAATTATAAAGGAAAGAGAGAGGAAAAAGGCTATCAGATTTCACTTGGGAAATGACATGGAGCTCTCAATGGGCCCAAGCTTTTTCTTGTTACAAAGTCATCTCTTCAATAACTCCTTTTGGGGGGTGATGTCTTTTGATTCACATGTACATTGGATTTAAGTGAGGCAGAGTGGCATGAAATCATCAGCCTCACTCTCTCTTCCAGAGTCACACAGTCCAGTGGCAAGACAGAATCAGGACCAGTGATGGCTCAGGCATCTTTGATATCTAACCAGACTCCAAGTACTCCACAGCTCCTACTTCAGCCACCTTCATGGTCATTGGAATAATGTTCTCATCCACCCATTCCAACAGGGGAGGTCTTCACATGCTTGGGGTAGACACCTCCCTAACTCACCAATGTGTTTAAGACCCTTTGGTTACCCTCAACTTGGTTGGGCTCATCTGCCAAAATGAGGTGTGGCCCCTGCATGTGCTGCACCTTCTCAGAGGCACAGGTAAGAGTTAAGTGACAACACCAGTATTCTACCATTGACAGTAGAATCAGTGACACCATAATCAGAAGACCTGGTTTATGAAACTTTAGAGCCAGAAGACCTGGTTTCAAATTTCATCAAGGATGCTTACCATTTATGTGACCTTCCACAAATCACTTTAATTTCCTGGGTCTCTGTTTCCTGCTCTATAAAATAAAGGTTAGATGAGATGGAATCTGAGGTCTCTACCAGCTCCAACTCTTGGCTCTATATGAGAAACAGGGCCAAGAGAGAAATCCCAAGCAATTATCTCTATTGTAAGAAAATGGGTTTCCATTAAAATTCGATAAGCAGCACCTGGCACATAATAGTCATTTCTTAAGTGTTTATTGATTGATGGACTGATTGAGTACCTACTATGCACAAGGGTATTCTAATTAATCCTGAACTACAAGGATTTTTTTTAATGGCATAGTCCATGCTTTTACAAGAGCATACTATAATCTACTAGGAAGAGGGACAGGGAGAATCAGTATATTCAGTCGCACAAATAAGTATGAAAAGGACAAAGAGGAAAGCTATAAAAAATTGAGAAGGAAGAGAAGAGACAGCAGAGTGATGATTAGAGAAGAATTCAGGCAGGAGGTGGCATTTGATTTGAAAAGCATGGTGAAGATGAGCAGTGAGTACATTCCAGGTATAGAAGATTGTCTGAGTGAATGCACAGGGGCTTAGGATAGCTGAGCAAGAGACGTGAGCACTAGTCAGGATGTCTTGTGGGAAGGTAGCATGAATGCATAGAATCAAACTGAAATAAGGCTAGAAAGGCAGGTCAAAGGCAGTGAGCCTGTGACTACAGATCTCTCTCCCAATGACCTTGATGGAGCTGGAGAAAGTAGATGGTTCCTTTCTCATCCTTTTGTTGGGGAGAAGTCACAGATCAGTAGAATAACCCTGTCAAGCATTCCTGGTGAACAATAACAAAGAGAATTGCTATTTCCCCATTTGACTCAGTAAGTAGTTTTAACCTGATTAGGGGGCATCATGCCCAGGTACTGGGTAAGAAAAATAATAAAATGCAATAAGCATCCTTTAGCCTAGACAGAATTGGAGAGAAAAACTAGTCTACAGAGTGCAAAGAGGAATAATTGAGGATGATGATGATGATGGTGATGATGGTGATGATGGTGATGGTGATGATGATGATGGTGATGATGGTGATGGTGATGATGGTGATGATGGTGATGGTGATGGTGATGATGGTGATGATGGTGATGGTGATGATGATGGTGATGGTGATG
>CM053772.1:39736478-39763862 GCA_028658325.1 Potorous gilbertii | reverse complement strand
CTCTGGTCTTTTCATCAAGAATGCTTTAAAGTCCTCTATTTCATTGAAAGATCATATTTTCCCCTGAAGTATTATACTCAGTTTTGCTGGTTAGGTGATTCTTGGTTTTAGACCTAGTTCCTTTGACTTCTGGAATATCCTATTCCACACCCTTCGTTCCCTTAATGTCGAAGCTGCTAGATCTTGTGTTATCCTGACTGTATTTCCACAATACTGGAATTGTTCCTTTCTAGCTGCTTGCAATATTTTCTCCTTGACCTGGGAACTCTGGAATTTGTATAACTCCACCTGTATAACTTGATTTTCAAAATCCTTTTTGAGCTCTTCCATGGCCTGAGCCCATGGGATATTAATTTCAGATGTTTGGGATACAGAGGCCTTGACTCCTATGTCTTTACCTGGTAGTAAGCATTGTTCTTCCTCGTCAGAGAGAAAGGGTGGAATCATCTGGTCACCAAGAAAGTAACCCTCTATGGTCTTATTTTTTTTTCCTTTTCTGGGCATTTTCCCAGCCAGTTACTTGACTTCTGAGATTCCTCTTCACCCCTGCCTAGTGCTGCCCAGCTAGTGCTTGGGGGTCTGAGATTCAAATGCTGCTACCCAGCCTCAGGGCTTTCAGCAGCAGGCCTGGCTTCTATTCAATGGGAGCTTAAGTTCTTGTGCTCAGGTGGGGGCAGGGCTGCCTCCCAGGCTCAGTTCCCTCAGGGGCTTTATGCGGAAATCTTCCGTAATAGAGCTCCTGCTGAGCTCCTGCCTGCTCTGGGAGCCTCTGGCCACCTGCTGCCTCTGCTGCTGCCTCCTGAGGGGGCCTGAGTCATGGAGACACCCTGTTCCCCTCTCTGCCTGTCCAGATGTCTCTTTCACTGACCTGTGCACCTGTGGGTGGAGGGATCTTCGGGGCCGCCAGAGATTCCATCCCTGAAGCCTGCTCAGATTCTCCTCTCCGTGCCACGCAGCCAGGGCAGGGCTGGGTTCCACTCCCATCCCGTGTGTGACCGACCTTTGGGATCTGTTTTTCAGGGCTCTCTGCAACAGAAATCTACTTCACTCTGTTGCTGCACTGCTTCCACTGTTCCAGAATTTGTTGTGAGTTCTTTTTATAGATAATTATGGGCTGTGGGCTCAGAGCGAGCATATGTGAGTCTTTCTACTCTACCATCTTGGCTCTGCCCCCTACAGTGTAAATTTTTCAAGGACAGGGTCTGTCTCCCTTTTATATTTAAATCCCCAGTGACTAGCACAGTACCTTAACTTATTGACTGATAGTTAGATCTCTTCAGTATTGTACACCCCCCAATTATAAGCTTCAGTACTCATGTTAGTCAAGCCCTCTTCAGGGTTGCTCATCTATCTTTGGTATCCACCTGGCACTCAACTTTCACCTGTGGCTCAAGAAGTTATAGTATGTGCAGTGGCCATACTCTGGTAAAACCGTCTTGGCAGGCAGGGTAAACCAAGTTGAGAGTAACTAAGAGACCTGGAACCTGTTGGTGAGTTAGGAAGATGCCTTCTCCAAGAATGTAAAGACTTATCCCAGCAGAAAGGGCAGATGAGAACAATTTGGTCCAAATCCATGAAGGTCTCTGAAGCAGATGTTGGGGAGAACTTATAGTTTAGTCAGGCTTCAAAGACATCAAGATCATCCATTGCATGCAGGGCCATCACTAATATTCTTGACTTTTGTCCTGGCACTGGACTTTGATAACTCAGGAAGAGACAGTGAGACTGAGGACCACACTCTTCTGCCTCACTTAAATCCAATTCACAGGAAGTCAAAACATCACCTGAAGTTGATGGTTCTCTTTGAAAATGAAGGATGTACAACAATAACTCATGTTAATTGCCCACTTATCATTCTACCTTCTCTTCCTTCTCATTTCCTATTACTTCAGTTTCTACTGTTTCAGCCATTCATAGGGAGTAAAAGAAATACTTTAGGCCTTGCTTTCTCCAGAATCATTCCAGCTCCATGATCTCCTTCTGAAACTCACCCACTTTTTTTCTCACTGCTTCATTCTTTCTGAACCTACTTTGGGTCCTATAAGACTCCAGGGTCACCTTCAAGCCCAGACAAAGTACAGAAAAGAAGTCTTGGGAATAATCTGTTTTGTCTTCCATCCTTATTTCAACTGCAAACATCTTCATCAAATAGCTGAATCTGTTCTCTCTTCCTGTCTTCCCTGGAGTGGTGCCAAGATTACATTTGTATTCCCTGAAGTGACAGGCTTATTGAATTGCACTCATTCATCAGCTGAGTGGCAGGGGAAGACATGGCTCCCCTTCTAATCTTAAACTTGCCCTGTTGTTTTTCTAATTCAAGGTATTTACATTTAAAAACATAGGAATTCATTGGTATACAAAAGCAGTTCTCAAATTTAGGGGTCTTAGCATCCCTTTACCATTTTAAAACTATCAAATACCCCAAAGAGTTTTTGTTTATGTGAATGATAGCTATCAATATTCACTATATTAGAAATTAAAGCTAACAATTTAAGGTATTTAATTATTAATTTATTTAAAATAGCAATAATAAACTCATTGAATGGTAATATAACATCTTTTATGAAAATTAACTATATTTTTCAAAGCAAAAGAAATTAGTGAGACAAGGGGCATTATTTTAAATATTTTTGCAAGTCTCTTTAATGTCTGGCTTAATAGAAGATAATTGGATTCTTATATCTGATTCTGCATTTATTCTGTTGAGATATGTTGAAATAGATGAAGAAAAGATGATCTTCCACAGATATACGGTTGGAAAATGGAAGGATATAGACAAATTACTTATTGTTATAGAAATAGCTTTGACCTGAAGGACCCCCTGAGAAGAATCCCTGGGAGCCCTTAGACCAAAATTTGGGAACTTCTAGCATAGGGCACACATACCAATTTGGGACAGTAAACTTTTCTCTAAGTTACAGTCTTTGACAATATCCCAGAGAACTGAGAAATCAAGTTACTTGCCCAAGATCACATAGTCAGTAAATGTCAGAGGTGAGACTAGAATCTAGGTCTCCCTGACTTTAAGGTCAATTCTCTAGCTACAATACATAACTCTAAATACCTGTAGTAGTAAAAGCATTAAGATGAGCATAGTATAGAGGTTAAAGAGTTGGTCCTAATGCCCAAAAACCTGGGTTCAAATCTTGTTTTTTGATACTTAATATATGTGTGACCTTAGTTAAGTCACTTATAGTCTTGGGCCTCAGTTTCCTTATCTATCAAATAAAGAAGCTAAAGAAAATGGTCTCTAAGTTCCCTTCTAGCTCTAAATCTGACTCTATCACTTCTCTTGACCTCAACTTCCTTATCAATAGAATGAGGACTATTTAGACTAGATGACCTTCTAGTTTTAGTGTTGTGATCCCAGGCAACACTCCGGAAAAAAACATTGGGGGAGGGAGAGAGACAGAGAATGCATTTTTTCAAGAGTGATTTTTCTTGAGAGTTGTCTGAAATAATTGATTTTCCCTAGTTACTTCTATCAAATTAAATGTACACAGTGATGTTTGTGAAAGGGGTGAAAATGACACATGGAAATGCCCCAGCAAAAAAATTGAATGTCAGCCAGACCTCTATGGAGCAATCATCCAGTTTCACTGTACCATAAACAATCCCTTCAGCCCACTGGAGATTTCTGGGATTTTCATTTCTTCAGTTGACCTATTTAGCCAACTGGTATCTGAATTACATTTTTCCCCATTAAATTCTAAATTACCTAAACTCTACCCTTTGATGAGGTCCACATTTGGGATCTAGTATCTAGGCCCAAAACATCACTATATCACCAGAACAATTGGCTAATTCCTCTCCCTGTCTTCATCCTTTACCATCAAAAAAAAAAAAAAGGAAAATGAATCAAACCATTGTTTAGTGTCACAGTAACTACCAGTATGGCTGGATTTTTCAACTAGAAATTTGCAAGACAGGTCTCCTCACTAGATTAAGCAATCAGTTATATTATATCATTATATATTATATTATATTGTGCTATGTTATATTATGTTATATTAATTAATATTATATATCAGTATACAAAAAGGACCCACTCCCTACTCCAAACACACATATACATATGCACATACACATAAATACATACACAAACTCAATCCACTTTTTAAAGGCAGATAAGTGGGCATAAATTGAGACGGAGCCAAAGCTACAATGCCAGTAACATGTTTTAGTGATATTTGTAAGTTGCTTTTTTCAATTGATGAAAACCTATTTTCTCCTTTCACCCATTAGAAGGAAACCCCAGAAGGTTCAGCTCAGGAACCCTCTCAGACTATTGTTTCCTCATCTATAAAGCAGTGCCTGCCCTGTCTGCCTCACAGGGCCACTGTCTGGATGTGAAAGTACTTTTCAGGACTAAAAATGCTATATAAATATAAAAGGCCATAAAAAAACTGAGAAAGTCTAAAATCACAGTGGTACCAGTTCTATCCTGTCAAGCCTAAAGGGAATTTGTTTTGCTTTCTTATTTTTTTCTTCAATAGCTAAATATTGGATGTTGGAAACTGATGAAAAAGAGAGAGTGGAAAAATTAATCAGAAAGTACAGATCAATTGAATTCGGTTCTTAAGGAGACATTCACAAGAGAAATTTTTAACTTGGTGGACCTTTTCCAATCACTAAGCCTTCCTTTACTTCTAGAGGTGCTAATTTTCTTGCTGTTTTTTCAAAATTCACTTTTGATGGGCATTCAAACTTAAAGTGGTACATTTGATAAGAAAAGGTCCAGACAAAAGAGTCCTATAAAAATCCTTGAAAATAAAGAAAGCTCTTCTGGAATCATACAGTCTTAGGGGCCCAAATCTCAGTAAGAATCTCCTCAAAAGCATCCTCATCCAGTGGTCATCCAGCATCTGCTAGAACCCTATTGAAAGGGAGTCCAATTCCACCATAATTATTAAGGAATCATTCCTCACATCAAGCTAAAACCAGCCTCACTGTGGTTTCCAGTCATTGGTGCAAGTTTTGTCCTTAGAGAACATAAGAACTAGTCTATTCCATTTTCCTGTAATATAGCCCTTATTTCCCCTTTAAGGAGAGGTGATTAGTACCTTCATGTTAGTCAGTTATATTGACTATTTCTTCAGGCTAAGCAATTCCAGTTCCCTCAAACAGTCACCATTCTAGATCCCCTCCCATATACATGTTCCAGTTTGTCAATTTCCATCCTAATATGTTGCCCAGAAATGATCAGAGAGCTTCACTGGAGCAGGATATGGCAAAATAATTACCTTTTTCTGAGTATTACACTTCTTTTAATACAGTCAAGACAAATATTAGCTTATTTTTTCCCTTTAAGTATCACACTACTGACTCATGAATTTTGATCATAGATAGACTTTTGAGAATGTTCATTTAACTCGGATTAAGATTTTAGAACTTTTCTTTTTCTATCATACTAAGTTAACCCTGAAACATAAGAACTAGCTCTGTAAGCCCTGTGCCTAGAAGAAACCATGGTGACTTAATATTGGTGGAAATTCTACTTGGATTTTGATAACTAGTTTCATCTAGTCCATAAAGTCAATGTCAAAAGTCTTTAAACAGTTCATGCGTTTTAGCCTGGCAATTCCATTATTGAGCATGAAATTCACAGAAGTCTTAGAAAGAAAGATCCCACATTTACTGAACTCTCCATAACTGAAAACAAAATCAGCACCATCACTGAGAGAATGGTTGAACAATTATCATATGTACATGTGGTGGGAATGCAATCATAGTCTTAAAAGTTATGAATGCAAGGAATATGGGGAAACAGGAGAAAACTTGTATCAGCTGATGCAGGGTGAAGTCAACTGGAATAAGGTAACAATATATACAACAGCTATAACGAGAGGCAGCAATATGGTACAGTGGATAAGGCACTGGTCCTGGAGTCAGGAAAGCCTAAGTTCAAATTCAGCCTCAGATACTTACAAGTTGTGTGACCTTGGGCCCATCATTTAACATCTGTTTGTCTCAATTTCTTCCACTGTAAAATAGACATAATAATAGTTCCTATTAAGTGCCTATTCTGGGCCAGAAACTGTGTAGAACTTTACAAATATTTTCTCATTTGATATTTGTAAAGTCCTTAGCACAGTTCCTGGCCCTTAGTAGGTCCTCAATAAATGCCTGTTCCCTTTCCTACAACAATGTAAAAGACAACATGAAAAAGCACCTCAAGTCAGAACATAAGCCATGCCCAGAAGAAGGGAGAAGGAAATGGCAAACCACTCCAGTATCTTTGCCCAGAAAACCCCAAATGGGGTCACAAAGAGTTGGACATGACTGAAATGGGAGTCAGGTACTGTTATTATTCAATTTTATAAAGAATGAAACGGGCTAAGAAAGATTAAATAGTTTTCATGGGATCACATAGATAGTAGTGTCTGAAGTGGAATTTGAGCTCAGTAACACTTAGCAGCTTCATATTACATGAATGTCTACTAAATGAACTTGAGTGGTGTCCATGCAATGATAAAAAAAAAAACCTTGGAGGAGAGCAGTATCACATTGAGTGGAGCCTCCATGGAGGATGTATAGGAAAATATGAATAAGAGCTGCATAGGATTAAAATGCATGGATGAAATAAAATCATGACACTGGAGCACTGGATGCATTGAATAATACTAACATTAACTAACTTGTATAAGTTGCTTTAAGATTTATGAGGCATTTTGGTGCATTGGAGCAGTCATCGAGGATCCATTGAAGGATGAAATAATATTATGACTAATTTGTAAAAGTGGCTTTAAGATTTGAGAGGCACTTCATATGTATTAGTTTAGTTGAAACTTGCAACAACTCTGGGAGGTATATAATATTATTATTCCATGTTGAAAATTAGGAATCTGAGAATGACAGTGGTGGTCAGTCAATAAATGTGTTTTATATGTAGCAGACATTGAATTAAATGCTGAGGATCCAAAGAAAAGTAAAAAAGAGTATTTGCCTTCAAAGAACTTACATTACAATGAAAGGAGATAATATATATAATAGTTGGGCACACACAAGAAACATACAGAGTTAATGGAAGACAAATTGAAAGGAAAAGGCATTAGCAAACTTGGGGACCAGGGAAGTCTTCCTATGTGACTTGCCTAGGATCGTACAACTAGGGTGTGACCAAATTTAACTTCAGGTCTTCCTGACTCCCAATTTACTCACCAAGCCATGGTGCCTTCCAGATGGAGTGGCTCTATCTATAATATCAGCTAGTAATTTTCTAAGACTGAACAGGGAGTCAAAAGAGAAACCACCTTGTAATACAGCCATTTATCTCTAACAGGCAGTCGTTTACAATAATTCTCCCAGTACACTTAGGGCCAGGTCACCTAACAGGGATTGCTGACTATGATTTGAGATGGTGAACCATATCAAATTTGGAGTTTGCTTTTAGATCAAATAAGTGCACAGTAGTTGAACCATGAAAACCTATTGAGTCTATGAAGTTAAACTCAAAATGTCAAGAGAAGGTTCATTTGTGAGTTCTTCTAAAGAACAACTTTCCACTGAGGAGTGAGTTGTAGTATCACAGCCTATGTCAAAAGAAGATACATGCCCTAGACTTAGTAAAATAATAATTTGCTGTAAGAACCAGTTTTAAAGAGAGACAGACTTTAAGAAAAGACTCAATACCTAGCCTTTTTTCCTAATCATGTAATTAGAGTTTTGGAAACAATTCCATGTAGTTTATAGAATCATAGACTATTAGAGCTGGAAGCCACCTGATATTGTCTAGTCTAACCATTTCATTTTATAAATGAAGAAACTGAGGCTCAGCCATGAAATCATAAATTTAGGGTTGAATGTAGAATTGACATATAAAGGTCATCATGCCTAGCCCTCTCATTTTATAGAGAAGGAAACTGAGGCACAGAGATGTCATAGTATCACTGATTTAGAGCTGGAAAGGATCTCTGAATCCATCTAATACAATGTTTTTCTTTCACAGATGAAGAAACTAAGGCCCCACTGTTCAGGAAGGCACAGTTAGCGAATATCAGAAGTAGATTTCAAAATCCGGTGATTCCAAATCCATTTCTTTTCATTAGTCCTTGCTACCTCTCAGATGAAATGACTTGCCCATGGTCACAGAAGATGTTAATGGCAAACTTGGGTTAGATCTTGTGTGTTTCTGACTTCCAATCTGATATTCTGTTAGACTAGGTTGCAGCTCAAGAGTTAATTTTAGGGATTCTCTGAAATACATTAAGATTCTACTTACAACTGGCTTCTCCCTGGTACAATCACACAGTATTTACACAGAAGACAAGCTGGGTAGACAATCATTTATTACATGCCTACTGTGTGTTAAGTACTGTGCTAAATACTAGAGTACAGAGAAAAGAGGGAGAACACAATCTTGATATACGATAATGGAGTCATTTATCCCTTGACCAGCATTTTCAGTCATATGAAGACATAAGATTTCCATTTTCCTTTATTTTTATGATTTTTGCAATCTTTGTAATTCTGTTTTGAGTATTTTAAAGGCATAGTTTTCTCTAAAAAAAGAAAAAACCCACTGAAGCCTCACTAGAATGTTATTTGATATAAGATATAATTCAGTAAAATCTGTGCTAAATGGCTAATGTACCAATCAGGAAGGGACTCTTTGGGCAGTTTCACTCATAAAGTGACTCCAGGATATGAAGTTTGATATAATGACCCTAATTATCTAATTGTAGTCTCAGAATCTCAGGGCTAGAACTGAGGACTGTAGAGATCACCATCTTGCCAAGCCCACACATGAACAGAAACTCCCTTGACAACATCCCCAAGTACCCATAAAGCTTCTATCTGAAGCGCTTTAAGAAAGGGAAAACTCCCCCATATTGAAGCTGATCACTTCACTTTCAGAGCTAATGTGTATCTGCAATCTCTAGAGAACTGAACTCTGGTCTTTCATATCTCCATGTCCAACATTCTATATAATATGCCAAGCCACCTCTTAACACATAATATACAATAGATCTTTTTGAGTTTTGGGCCACCAATATTCCTATATATTTTTTCAAAATCAAAAGGAAATAAAATCAGTTGTGCCAATCCACACTGGTACATTCACTGATCCATCCCTCTTGGCTTAATATGTTATTGGAAGAAGCAATGGCACATTGATAGCTCTTCAAAAAGAGAACATCACATTCATAATCTTTTAATATCTTCTCTCTCTAGAATCCTGCCCTTGGCAATCTCATGTTCCTATGTTTCAGCTCCCGCCTCAGTGTAGATGCCATTTAAAGCCTTTCACAATCTGACTTCAGTCTACCTTTATAGGCTGATTGTGCATTTTTCTCCTTCATACACTCTAGTATCTAGCCAAAGTGGTCTATTGTTCCTGCTACAAGACAATCCATCACCCATCTCTATGCCTTTGCAAAGGGTAGTGCCTGTGTGCCTATTATGTGCCACAATGCTTACATCAGAAACACAGAGGCTCTAACCCAGGTTTGCCAATAACATCTTGTGTGACTACATATGTATGTGTGTGTAAATATATACATATATGTAAATATATACATATATGTGAAGAGAGATTTTCATGGATATAATGTAGGTGTGTTTGTATATAAAATAAACACAAATATAATAAAGTACTTAAATACTACTAGTTTGAGAGAGAGGGCACTAACTTTTGGTAAAATCTGAAAGATCGCCCAGTAGCAGACGACTCAGAGCCAGGATCTAAAATTGATCATTGATGATCATTGCATGTCTGTTCCTCTCCAACCTCAATCCAATAATTAGTCATTTCAACTCTTCAATACGCTATGCTCTTGAATCTCTTGTCTAAGTGTCCTATCACTACTATTCTCTTGTCAGATGCTGCCTCAGTTTATTGCCACCTCAATGATCCACACAAAAGGATCTATCCTCCATCCAGTCAGTGAGTAATGACAATGCTGGGTTAAGAATTCCACCTAGATTAGATTCTCTTTGTATGGTCTTCTGGTTGGGTGAGGTGAACATGTACCCAGAGGATTTGGGCAATCTCATCGCTCAGCAATGCCCTTCACAAGGACTGACTCTATAACCTACAGTGGTTTACTTCGGAATGAGGACATAGAAAATCTCAATTTCAATTACTAACTGGTTACTAATATAAGAGAGAAATAATCATTTCTCTGACTTGGATACTCTTTTTCATTTCTGAGCTTCCATGCCAGTACTTGCTTCTGGTTTTCCTCCTGCCAGTCTGGAACAGTCCTTCCTCTCTCATCATTCATATCACACTGCCCACATTATGAGTGAAACTTAAAATTCCTTCCTAGTCCATTTTCTCCACTCTCTTAGCAGCCTTATCAACTTCCATGTGATTAATGATGATTTCTATGAAGATGACTTCCAGATCTACATATCTAAAATCAGTCTCTCCCTCTGAGCTTCAATCCACCATCACCAATTAATTATTGGACATTTAAAACTCTGTCTCCAGGATACATCTCCAACTCAACATGTACAAAGTTGAGTTTATTTTTCCCCCTAAACTCTTCCTTCTTCTAAGTTTCCCTTTTTTTTTTCAAAGGCACCACCATCCTTTCAATCTCCCAAGTACATAATCTTGGCATTATTCTGAACTCCCCATTCTTCCTCATCCCATATATCTAATTAGTTGCCAAATCTTGCTTTTTTCTATCTTTGCAACATCCCTAGTATCTGACTCAATTACCATGTTATTTCAGGTCTCATCACTTATCACTCCAACCTATGTGATATACTCATTGGACATAACTCTCCTTCCCACGTTCTGCAATCCAGACAAACTGGTCTTCTTTCTTTCCTCCAACACAGCACTCAACTCCAGTCTCCATCCATTTGACCTTACTGTGTATGTCATATGCCTGAACTTTACTCCCTTCTTAGCCCTGCTTTATTAGAGTCTCTGTCTTTAAGATGTAGCCCAAGAACCATCTTCTGCATAAAGTTTTTGTTGATCCCATCAACTGCAAGTACCCTACCTCCCATACTTGTACTTCACTAATTAGTATATATTTGCATTTGTTTACTTTCTGCTTAACTACATATATTTCTTTACATGTTCCCATTGTCTTTGGTATTAGAATGTGTGCAGAGACTGTTTCACCCTTTGTGCTTGTATCACCACAACTTAGTATGGTGACTAGTAGTTAATAGGTACCTACTAAAGACTGAATCCTAGTTTTCCTCTTTTACTGGTGAAAAAACTGAGATTTAGAGGTTTAAGTGATATGACCAAGGTCACACAGTTCAGCCTTTTCCTGCCCAGGATTCATAGGATCATCAGTTTAGAGCTGGAGGGGACTTCAGAGACCATGTAGCCCAACCACTGAATTTTGCTTAACAGAAAACTGAGATTCAGAAATGTTTAATGATTTTTCTAAGCATCACACAAGGAATAAGTGACAGAATGAAAATCCAAACTCATGCCTTCTGATTCTAACTCTAAGAGTACATAAAAATCTCTATAAGTCAATGAATTAAATTCTTAATGAAATGGTAAATACATTTGGAGACAATTAGCTCTGGTGCTTCTGATTTTGAAACACCTCTTTAAGAGTTATAAGTATCATTTACACAAGTTTATGCAAATCACCTACCCATTTTCATAAAAGTACAAGTGAATAAAAACTATGAACTCTTTCCTTTGCTCCCAAATCTGCTCTTGCCTTTGGATCAGTATCTTCTGCTAGTGAAGAGGCATGAACTCACTTGGTGTTTATTTTGATTTTCTCCTTCACTTATTGTAATCTTTAGTAGATAGCTATGTAATTAGTACAAATTAGGGGAGAAAATTAATATAATATTTTCAAATACATTAGCTGATAGACTAATTGCTTTTGAGGAGTTCTTTGTATCTATTAGGAAATGATTCAGTAGCATTTGACAGCAGAAGATTAAATCCTGGCATTGCTACTACTGCCTGTGAGGTCTTGGACAAGTCTTTTAAAGACTTTAGCGGCAGATTCTTTGTCGCAGATGATGGGGTTAGTAGAGATTACTGCTAAAGTCCCTTTCCATCTCTGACACTCTGTGATAAAGAATTGGGGCTATTGCTACCATTTAAATAGAGGGGAACAATATAGACTTTTGTTGTTGAGTTGTGTCTAACTCTTTGTGATCCATTTGGGACTTTCTTGGCAAAGATACTAGAGTAACTTGCCCTTTCCTCCTCCAGGTCATTTTACAGATGAGGAAACTGAGGCAAATGGAGTTAAGTGACTTTCCCAAGGTCATACAGCTGGTAAGTGCCTGAGGCTGGGTTTGAACTCAGGAAGGTGAGTCTTCCCCACTGCAGAGCTAGCGCTCTATCTGCTGTACCACGTAGCAGCCCTACAATATTTACTAGCTTTGGGGAATCACATAACATAACCTACAAAGGATCCTAGAATCACAAATTTAGAGCTAGAAGAGACCCAAAACCATCTATTACAACTCTTCCCCCCACCACTGTACAGATGTGAAAACTGAGTCTCAGTGTTAAGTAACTTGCCAGGATCACACAAATAGGAAATAGTAGAGCTGGCACTAAAGCCTGAGTTCTCCAGTGTCTGATCTAGGGCTCCACTTTCCTCATCTGTAAAATCAAAGGATTACGACTAGATTACATATAACGCCCTATTTGACTGTGAAATTCTATGCTCCTTTTATCTTATGGGAAATCACAGCAGAAGACTCTCACCAAGGGGATTCTGGAGATGTTCATGAATGGAGAAAATCATAGGATCAACTGATAGATGAATGTAGATTTAGTCCTGGAAGGGTCCAGAGAAGTCATCTAGTCCAGTTCTCTCATTTTAGAGATGGAAAAACTGGAAGTATTGAGTTTCTTGCCCAAAGTCACATGTGTAGTAAACAGCTAACCCAGAATTTAAACCCTAGTCCTCTGACCCCAAATCTAGGCCACTTGACAAACATCACCCTACTTCTTAACTATTAAATTCTACCAAGGTTTCTCCCAGACTCCCTTCACTCATTTTAGCTTCTTGTCAACTCATTGCACTAACACTAAAAAAATACACAACATTGACATTATCTTATCTCTACATCACCTTCATTTCAAGGCTCTCCACAGATTGAATGCTGTGACAAAGAAAAACAATTGAACAACCCAGGGATGGATTTTGCTTTCTCTTTGTATCCTAAGTGCTTAGCTCAGTGCCTAGCATATAGTAAGATTTTAATAAATGTTTTCTGGTTGGTTGATACTATATTGTGACCATATCTGACAATTATAAAATATTTTGTCCTTGAAACCCTTACCTTTGTGCTGTAAAGTGGGAAGTATGCTTCACTATCTATTTTTTGGAACCTTCAATGGTTTTTTTAGTTACTCAGAGTTGGTTTCTTTTAGTGGTCTTTTCATTTTAATTGATGCAATTATTGTGAGTAGTTTTCTTTGTCCTACTTATTCCGCTACCTAACAGGTTATAGAAATCTTCCAATGTTTCTCTGAATTCCTCATATTATATCCTACACAGACATTTTTTTCTTCCATTGCCAGGACTTGAGAATACAGATGAATAGTAATGTACTGAATATGAAAGCATCATGATAGTATGCTAGGCAGCATGGTAGATAAAGTACCAGACTTGGAGTCAGGAAGACCTCAGTTCAAATCCAGCCTCAGACACTTACTAGACACATATGTCACTTAACATCTCTCAGTTCCAGTCTTCTCACCTGCAAGATAAGAATGATAACATATACTTCCCAGGGCTGTTGTGAGGATACAAAGAGATATTTGTAAAGTGTCTGACACAGAGCAGGTTCTTCATAAGTACTTGTTTACCCCTTTCCTGCTGCTTGACTGCCTTCCTTCCTTCTTTCCCTCCTTGTTTTCTTTTCTTCTTTCCCACCTTCCTTTCTTTTTCTCTTTCTTTCTTTTTACCTTCCTCCCTGTCTTCCTTCCTTCCTTCCTACCTTCCCCCTTAGATTCAATAATAAGGTATCACCACACCATGAAAGAAGAGACCAGAGACGTGTCTAACAAATCCAAACTAATGAGGATTTCTCATGCCCAAATGGCCCCAATTCACACTACAACATATAATCATCAGACTACTGTTTGCAGGTTCTCTCTGCATAATTGTCTATTCAAGGAGTTCAAATTCATGGTCAGCAGTAGTCCTGCAGGAAGAAGGAGGAGATAGGCAGAACATGTGTCTGCTCTGTCTTCTATTTATTGTCACACAACTTAAACATATTTTATCATTTTGCATCTTCTTTATTAAATCTCAGTGTTTCTCAGTTAGGGAACCATCCTCTCTGAACTAACTGAAACTTAAATGAAAATCTTCGCCTTCTTCACTATGCTTAGAGACAACTCATTTCAAGTTTCTGACAGGCCTGACAATATCAATCTCTGTAGAGATAGAATTATTTTATGTGTAAAACTGTACTTTGTATGCCCTGATTCACTTCAAACAAAATGGTTATTTTCTTTCTGTTTTTGTGATGCATTCTTAGAACATCAAAGTGATATTTTTAAAGTCTGCATTTAGAGTAGAAACAAGCAATTTGTCACTGCCAATCTCAAGAAGGCATCATCACTACATGCTGGGCACCTCCAACTGGATATCCCATGCATGTTTCAAATTCAATATCTTCAAAACGAAATTCATTGTCTTCCCCACTCTACACTTGTCCTAAAATTCTTGATTTCTTTTAAGGATATCACTATTCTTCCATTCAAATAAGCTTAAAATTATGAGATAATTTCTCTTCCCTTTCCCCTATCCATCCATTCTATGCCATTTCAGTCTGTATGACATACCTCACACACACATCATCACCCTAGTTCTGGGTCGTATCACTACTCATCCAGACAATTGAACAGCTTCCTAATTGGGGTCCTGGCTTCCATTCAATCTTCTTTCCAATCCATTTTAATAATAACAAATAGAATTTCTATACAGGTTTTAAGATCTGCAAAGCATTTTTAAAATGTTTCATTTTATCCTCATAATAACCTTGGGAGGTGGGTTCTATCATAATTTTCATTTTACATATGAGGAAACTGAAGCAGAAGTTAAATGACTTGCCTAGGTTCACACAGTCAGATTTCAACTCAGGTCTTGACTCACAGGATAGCATTCTGTTGTCTAATCACATAGCTATCTAAAACAATCTTCGTAAAACCCAAGTCTGACCATGTCACTCCTCAGTCAAAAAACTTCTGAGGTCTCCTATTGCCTCTGAGATAAGAAAAAAAATCCTCACCTTTGCATGAAAAGGCTTCAGGATATGGCTCCAACCTGGATTTCAGACTGAGTTTACATCACTCTACCTAACAAATTGTCTGTTCCTATAAACTGGCTGCCTTACTGTTTCCTGGGCATACCTTTGTACCTTTGGAACAGGCAGTCTCCTTATCCCCACCTCTTTAATCCCTAGCTTCCTCCAAGGCACAATTCATAAGCCACCTCTTAAAGAAACCTTTTCCAGATCCCTTAATACCCCCTCATTACTGTTACCTCTCAATTTTTCACATATAGACGTATATAGTTAGCTATACACATAATGTATATAGATCTTTGAAGACAGGGGCTGGTTTTCATATTGTCTTGATATCCCCAGTGCCTTGAACATAGTAACTGCATAAAAATGCACAAAAAATGGATTTAATTTAAAAACACAGATACATTAGAAAGATGTATTAGTATGGTACAATGTATTCATTTGGTTACCTTTGATGGACATTAGCTATGATATAGCAATAGAGTCAAAATATTCTTTGTATTTTTATGTTGAACTTCTTTCTGAAACAAGAAATTTACACTGAAAAGGGTCAATATCTTGTGCTCCATTTTTTTGCAGGAGACATTTATTCAACAAATAAAAACATAAAATTTTAAGGAATATTACATTCTCAGGGACTATTAGGAAAAGTTCAAGCTAGCAATTTAAGTTGTGTTTACCATATAACTAAGATGAACATAATTAGCAAACTATTTCTAAGTCAGGAAATTTCTGCTTTAATAATTTAGAAATGAGTCAAATCACGGACTCTGAAATCCTCAAAGAATAGTATTGGTTAAATGTGAACTATTGGAATGTATTTTCCTTCCTTCTTTCATTTCCTCCTTCCTTCTTTTCTTCTTTCCTTCCTCCCTTTATTTCTCTTTCTTTTTTCCCTCTCTTTCTTTCCTTCCTTCCTTCTTAAACATTTTAATTGATTCTCTTTCTTTAATGTTCTGTCACTTACCATTGACTCTCCCACCCTCAGCTTCAGTATAACCTTACTTTTTAACAAAGAAGTACAATTAATCAAGACATACCAACACATTAGCCATGTTGGACCATATATATCTCATTCCACACCCCTAAGATACCACCTATTTTACCAGAGGCAAGAGATACTCTTCATTGCCCATCCTCCAAAGCTAAGATGGGTTAGTGTATCGATCCTCATTCTGAAGTCTCTCAATGTCACCTTCCTTCATGTTACTGTGATCATTGTCTAAATGTTCTGCCAAAGCTCTGTTGAGTTTGCTCTGTATTTCACTTCATTTCCAAATAAAAGTCTAATCAGTAGGCTGCCTCTTATCCTCTCATGGAAGACTATCAAGAAATTATAAAGAGATTTAAGGAGAATGAATTTGAAATAAATGAAAGTTATAATAGAATATTTGTAATTTGGGTGTTCTGTCAGAACAACGGCAGGTGTAGAAAACTGCAAATTGTCCCCTCATGAGCATCTTTACATTAGTAATGGTTCACATGTCTACTGTACTTTAAGGCTTATGAGATACTACAAATCTGTGAGCCAGGTAATTGGGATGTGGATATGCCTGTCCGTCACATTATAGGTATGCAAGGGAGACAGAGAGAATGAAAGAGGAGATGAAGGAGAATAAGGCAGCTGGGTGGTGCAGAACTTAGATCAAGAAATTTGAAATCAGGAAGACTTGAGGTCAAATGCTGCCTCAGGACATGATGATTACCTCTGTGTACTGGGACAAATCATTTCATCTAGTACTTAACACAGTGCCTGGAACATAGTAGGCATTTAAATGTTCATTGATTGATCATTCTCTACCTCAATTTTCTTATCCACAGGATGATGAAGTTGGGCTCCAGCTCTAAATCTATGATATTATGTCAAAGAAAAAGACAGAATATAAGAGAAGGAATGATGAATATGAGGGTTTCTGTGAATCTCAGGGAGACTTGAAAGAACCTTGGAATATTACTTGAAGCCTCTCCTGATCCCCTCAGGGGTTAGTGTTCTCATTTCCCAAATTACTTTGTATATGTTCTTAAATATACATGTGTTGTGCCCGTCCCTTCCCCAGTCCCAGTAGAATGGGAGTTTCTTTAGGGCAAGGATCTTTTCATTTTTATCTTTCTATTCCTGATGCCTAGTGCATAGTAAGCACCTTAAAAGGTTTCTTGCTGAGCAAAGTAAGAGAGCATTAAAGGCAATGATCACAGCAACACTCATATACATCATCCCAAGTGCCTCTAGAGTCCTCGTAATTGCCATTTCCTCTCTTTATGTTTGTCTCCATCCTCTTAGGATGATAGATTTAGAGCTAACAGGAACTTGGTGGGCATCAAGTCAAACTGACTCATTTTACAGATAAAGAAACGGAGGAAGAGGTTTAGAGACTGGTCCAAGATCACACAACTGGCAAGTTCTTCAGGCAGAATGTGAGCTCCATTCTTTCTAATGTCAAATCCTGGACTCTTCCCACTGTGCTACCTAGGAACCTTGTTCTCCTTCCTTTACTCTCCTCTTTCATCTCTCTTTTACAAACTATAACATGAAAGAAAATAAGATGAAAAGACATCATAATTCACCTGAACAAAATGACTAATCGTGACTCAGGAGGATTCTCAGTGAATTACATTTTCTTCTCTTTGAAACAGAGGTGGTAGACTATGATACAGATGTATGTGGAAGGCATGAAATTCTACAGACCCTATCAGACATGGCCATAGCATCTGCCTGTTTTGAAAAACTACCTTTCTTGGACTTCCAGAAAACTAGGTGGCACAGTGGAGAGAGTGCTGGACCTAGAGTCAAGGAGATTTGAGTTCAAATCCTGCCTCAGACTAGTTGTGTGACGGCTGACAAGTCACTTAAGCACTCTGTCTCGGTTTCCTCATCTGTAAATTGAGAAAGTTGAATTTGACAGACTTCAAGGTATTTTCCAGCTCTAAATCTATAAGCCTATGCACTTTAACATATTGGGACATATCACATTTCCCTTCCTGTGGGGAAAGATGGTGGAAGGGATGTGTCTTACATGTTACAGGGGATTTCTTTTGGATGTGTGTTTATCTAGATCAGTAGTTCCCATTTCTGATAAACATATATATACTTCTGTAACAATAAGGCATGCACACATGCATACACATACCTCCCACACACATATGTTGCATATGTAGATATACATATATAGATATACCCACATGTATGTATAGCTTTGGATCTGCTGTGACTCATAAATATGAATAAAATCATTTTGGTGTCTGTGCAGTGATTGTATCCAACTCTGAATGCTTCTGACTAAGAGCAATATACACTTGCAGTTTTTCAACCTGTCACCAAATTGTTTCCAAACTACCACAAGGGCTTGGCATTCCAGTTCCCATTGGAAGACATATCCTCATTTGTGTTGTGTACACTGAACCAGAGTAGTTACCTCATTCCCTTCTATTACCCCATAATCACACCATATGAGATTTATAATCACATCATCAAGATAATATGACTTTTTGTGCTCCTGTTGTTCAAACGTCAGCCTGTTTGAAAACCATAATCATGGAACATGCACATTATAAGACATCTTTAGCCATTATACACCATCAAAAACATTCTGCAGAAAGAAACCTTATGTTGTCTCTTATTGCACTATTAAAGTTATTCTCCTATTTAAACTTATTTTTCCAACTAAACTACCATTCTTCTTTCTGGAAGATTTTTCAGATGGCAACACTGGTCAGTTACCAAATAGCAGTTCTGTGACATTTCTGTAGCTGGTGTGCCAGTGAGAAAAGAGAAAAAAGTCATATCTGAAGGCATTCTTTCCTCGCACAATTTAGTTTATATATAAACACTTAAAAATTTGGCAATATATGCAATTGAACTAATACAGTGTTCATCATTAGCCATGATAGAAGTATAAATTGTTCATATTGTACCTAGCTATTCATTTTCATTGATTGCTTAGGTGACTAAGAGTAAAAAAGAACGAATTTCCAGCTCTCATTTGGAATGCTTGTAAAATTCTCCTATTATTTTCCACCATGTATACGTGTAAGCAAGTGTTATGACTTATTCTTGCTTCAAATCAGAATGCAGAAATCAACTCAATACAGACCCAGATTTAGGACTGATATATGTAGAGTCAAATATTATAAACATCTGTTGATATATATGTATATATATATATATATAAATATAAATATAAAAAATTTCATCAAATATTGAGTTTGTATATGATTATTATATTATGTCAAATATCTTTCAAGTTGTAGTTTATTTCATTTAGAATGTTATTCATGTTCCAAAAAATTTGTAAAATAATGAAATTTAATATGAAATCTTGCAAATGACGGTAAGCATATAAGATCTTGTTGATTACTTTTTTAAATTCTTATAGAGTACTCCACATTAAATATTCATAATTATTTTATAATTATTTCCATAATTTTATATTTAGAACTCTCATAATTATAGATAGAATAAAATTTTATATTTTATAATTATAATTATAGAATATAAATTTTAATTTGGAGTTCTAGTAGTTAAAAGTTACATTGTAGTTATTGGAAGTACTTAATGAATAAATTGCAAATAATATTATGAGTATTACACTAAATTACCCAGTTTCTCAACACATCTTTTTGTTGAAAGCGGTTTATATGGATAGGAACCACTACTCTAGATGGTCACTATGGTCTAGTCTTCAATGTAGAACAGAAAGCATATGTTACTGTGCTGCTGGTGTATTTCTCTCACCACCTCCCTAAAACACATCCTGTGCTGTATCATTGTGTAATGTCTGTCCTTCTTTGCTTGGAATTCTCACATTATCTCTGACTACCTAGGAGTCAACGTCCAACTTGAGCACTCAACGCAGGCCCTAGTCTTGCCCAGGTCTCAAATATTAGCATCATAACTAAAGAAGCCTAAAGGAGATTCTTCAGGACCTTTCTTATCAGGAAATATGCTAATATTCAACTTTGGCCTGTTAAAAACAAAACTCTTCTAGTCCTCTGCTAACTGAATTGACTCCTTCTTCTACCAAGCTGTGCCATTTTGGATAGGAAGTCATGTTTTGTGTATTTATGTTTCCATAGCAGTCACTTTTAAATGTCAATCACATTCACTTGGCAACTGGGTGATGTACCAGATAAGGTGAGGAAGACCAGGGTTCAGATTTGTCCTCAGACCTTTACTTGCTTTGTGACCCTTGACAAGTCACTTAACTACTCTCTGCCTCAGTTTCCTCATGTGTAAAGTGAGGTGATAAGAATAGTCCCTGCCTCCTAAGGGCGTTGTAAGAATAAAATGAGGTTAAATGTATAAAAGGCTTTTCAAACCATAAGGAGAAATGTAAATGTTATTTTTATTAGTATTGCTGTCACTATTTCTAATAAATTATTGTATTTATAAAAATAATAACTATTATTTATTATTTACTTCTACCGTATTTGATTCTCATAAAGGAGAATGGGGAGAAAGGACTCTCTTTCCTTTATTAATGAAAAAATGAAGGGACAAAGAAGTTAACCAGGTCTGGTGCTGGCATCTTCATTGTTGTACCTGTTAGATCAGAATGTCTCTCCAATGAGACGACCAAGGTCACACAGCTTCTGAGAATTCATCTTCTTTTCTGAGTTCTCTTCAACCCAGAAACATAATTGGTAATGGCAGGATTCTAATAGCTTTTCATTCGTCCTTCAGAGTTGATCTTTTCCAAGGCGAAGTATACAGAGACATTTGATGGCATGAAAACAAGTCTCAAAGCAGAATGAAAAGTGACTGAAAACATTTCAATACTTCTGGAGAGATGTGTAACCTTCACAGAAGTCAACCAGTTTCTAACTAATTTAATGACCTTTAACTAATCCCATAACTTTGCAGAGTCTCCGTTTCTTCATCTGTCAAATACAGGAGTTTGAATTAAGTACAGAATACTGCAAGGGAAAAGAACGTTGTATTTATAGATCAAGGATTCAAATTATAGTTTGTCACTTCTCTTGTAAACTCTTAGTAGAGAGATACTGTACTAGACTGTACAAAGAAAAAATTTAAATAACCCCTATCTTCAAAGAGTTTCTAGATGATTTCTAAGGGCCCTTCCAGGAGTGTATTAGTAAAAATATAACAAATAGCACACTGCTGGCCTTCCTACTCAATCTCTATTCTTTCAAAGATCTAACTCCAGAATCCTAAGTTATTTATTCCAAAGAGTTTTGTCTCCTGGGATTTGAACAATGTTGGAGAAAGAATATCTTTGCCAGAGCTTGTTGGTTTGTCACTGGTCAAGGAAGAAACCACAATGTCTCTTCTGAAACCGATACGAAGAGAGGACAGTCAATCCAAAAGGATCCAGACAATCTAAGAGATAATGAGCCCTTTTCTTTATGTTAGTTTAAAAAATGCTATAGCCTTACCCCCACCCCATGACCCCAAGATTAAAATGAACTAATGAATCCACTTGGCTTCAGGTCAACATTCTAGCCCCATCCATGTCACCCAAGCCAAAGAGATGCTCCTATCAGTAAGAGGTTAAGCAGCTTACTCTAGCTCTCTGGGCCAGTGTGTGTTCGATTCCATGAGTCTAGACTGGAAGCCTGGTTCTCTAGCCTTACAGATCTCTAAATCTATAAAATCACTTATGTCCATGGGACCCTTTGGTAGCTTTGGTCTGCACTGAACTTCCTTTCACTTATTGCACCAATAAACATTAGAAGTTGTTAGTTGTCATTTGGGGATGTTAGCACATTAAAAAAGGCAATAAATTGCTACATCTTTACTCTCTCATTCTCTGAGCTCCATTGTACTACATTTTACAACCCTTTTGATAGCTCTTAATGTTTATTTGTCCAATGAACGTACCATGAGGATGCTAAATAAAAGGTTAGGGCAGCCAGAAATGGTCTGAATGCCCTTTCTACCTTGGACACTAGCCCAGTGGCCCCCACGAACCTCTAGTCTGTATACTCAGTGCCTACAATGAGGGGGGGGTGGAAGTTGGTTTGTGCATCATTTCAGTAAGAGAAATGAGATGGCTGAGTAGTTTTTAACCCTAGGCACAATCATTTTAGGCAAGTCTATTTGAAGAGTCCTCTAGTGAAGAAGCAGAAAAACATACAACCTCTCTCCAGTGTCTCTTCCCTATCAGCCAAATTCCAATTGTTGCTATTGGTAACTTGAGAAGTGTTCTTCTGTTAACCCTTTCCTAGACCACCATCGCTAATACTTATTAGGGTTTCAGTTTATATCCCACACTACTCTTGTATGCACAAATTACTTTCTTAACCCCCAACCACCACTGCTGAACCTAGCTACTTTCCCATCCCATTCCTCAGACTAGAATTAAAACTTCACTTATTCAGACATGGATGGTGATCTTAGGGGCCATGTAGCCAAACCTCTTCATTTTAAAAAGGAGGAAACTAAGGTCTTGACAAGTTTATGACTTGCCCAAGGTCACAGAGGCACTTTTGGGAGAGCTGGGATTTGAACTGAGTCTCTGACTCTAAATCCAATGTCCTTTCAGTTGCAACACATTGCCTCCCCAACTTCTACTTCTAGCACTAATTATCTTCTCCCCCTGGTTCGTAGACCACTGGTAATGATAATTGCTTCCTCAACCCATTTCCCCAAATACAATTACTATCACTAGCTTTTTTCTCACCCCAGGTCCCAGACTATTGCCACCAGCTGCCATCATAGTTGCTGTATGAATCCACCACTGTTGATGCTGGTGGCTGATTGTTAAGGATTCTGAGGTTTGAATGTCCCTTAGATATAGAGCTTCTTGGATAGAGAGGTACTGCTAATAAGCAAAGAGGAGGAAATCATCCATGTAATACTTATTTTGTAAAACTCTAGCCTCTTGCACTGCCGATCTACACTTTTCATCAGCAATAAAATTTACCCAAAGACTTTTTTTATCATGTTTTGCTGGAATAGATAAAAAAAAATCAGGTGGATTTATTTTCATACATTTGCAATGAGTTGACAATCTCTTATTCCTAACTGAAATATGGTTTGGATGATTTCATCTCATTTGTGATACTGCTCTCTTTGTGTGTCTGAATGACAAATAGCTGATATGTGGACTAGGGTATAGGAAGCATCAGTTTACTGTAGCACAACATTCTCTGTAGTCGATGTGAATCAGTTGGGCATGATGCACAATCTATCTCAATTATAATATGGTGAAGAAAAGTTCTGCTTGATCATAAGAGAATTGTATTCTGGTTTAGTTTGACTTTTGACTTTTCATGGACCACTGTATGTATGCTCTTTGTTCACATTCACATCAATCTACAAGATAAGCATCAGCACTGCTCCATTTGGAGTACAGGGCTAATGATATAAAAGCCTTGAGCATGATCCCCTCAAGATCCATTAATCTATACTCTTTGCATGACCAGGGGCATCACTAACTCTTTCCTCCCTCTTTTTCTTCTCCTATATCCAAGTGCTATAGAAGCCGATTCCACAAATTGTTTTGTATTTCCCCTCTTCCATCCACCCACCAGACCTAAACTCATCTTGCTTAAACTATGAAAGACCCCACTAATTGGACTCCCTGCTTCCAGTTCCAATCCATTCTCCATACAGGGACAAAACTGATATCCTGACTGATAAGTTTGACCATGTTTTGGACTTTGCTTTGCTTCGTTACTCAAAAGCCTCACAAAAAACTTACTCAAAATCCTTTTTTTTGCACTGACTCAAGGATCAAGTGCAAATGCCTCTGTTTGACATGTGAAGCTTTTCACAACCTGACTCCAATGTAACTTTCTAGAATGATTTCATATTACTCTTCTTTATATAATCTATATCACAGCCCAACTGGCCTATTTATTGTTCCCTGTTCATGAGAGTCCACCTGCCTTCTCTGTCTCTTTGTCTACCAGCTCTACAGAAGCTCCCTGTCTTTTGTTTTGTCTTTTTTAAACTCTAGCATCCTTCAAGACTTGGCTCAACTCTTGACAATAACCACCCCCACTTCACACTGTCATTTTTCTCCCCACACCCAACATTATTTTATTTTTATTTTGCATATATTTTTATTATCTGTATATGCTGTATCTTCCGAGGAACATAAGCTTCTTTCAGGTAAGTAGGATTTTATTCTTGTCCTTATATCACTGATGCCTATACAATGCATGGTAAATAACAAGTGCTTAATAAATAGTCTTGGAAATGAATTGCAACCCACAGCTAGACAGTAATTTTCCCAATGTTATTGGCCAAAAAGGGACCTGAGTGAAAGAATGTCAAGCATTTATTAAGCAATATAGTAAATTATACCAAAAAATGAAACCATCCCTACTCAAAAAAGTTTATATTCTATTAGGGATTTGGCCCTGGAGTGAAGATATTGGGTCTGAAAATACTGCAGATGGATAAAATCATGAAATAGACAAAGTTTCTCTTTACTGATCATCTCTCCTCTACTTGGTTGCCCTTTTTGCCTTTATTCTGTCTGTCCAACACATCATACAATGATCACAGATGTGCTGCTTCAGATCTTTCCATCAAGATGATTTACAAGGCCTGAACCAGAATCTGTTGCTAAAGAGAACATTACTGAGTCATCCATCAAAGGAGAATGAAGTCAGAGACAGTAGTGATTCTTTACTGGTCCTAAATGCCTGACCCAATGGGTTAGCAGGATAGAGTACTGCAGGAATGTTACTGAGGGAAAGTAAGATTCAACAATGAAATAAAGGAACATTCAAATAACTCAAAGCAATTTCTTTGAAGGAGTTCAGCAGGGACATTTTGAATATCCCACTGAGATTATTTTAAAGATATAAATCTAAATTCATTCCTATAATACTCAATCGTTTGCTTAATGCTGGTACAATTGTCTCACAAGCTAAATCCTCCATGGCTGGATAAGGATGTCACATCATCTGGAAGAAATGGGCATTTCCTGAAGCTCTCCGGCTGGATTTAGTGCTCCAGAAGGAGCTATATTTTCCAAGGCCTCCAAGACTTGCCCCGCTGTGGTCCAGTAAAAGATTAAGCTTACCTCATTTAGAGGAAGGAGATTTTTTTTAAAAAAATGATTTACCTGAAAAGTATATAATAAAGCCTTCTGATTAGGCCCAGGTGGATGAGAGAAACAAAGAGAATAGAAATTTCAATGCCAAAAATATTTTCTGAAAATTGTTACCTTCTACTGTCAGGATGCATTTCGACACTATGCAAATTAGGCTTAGCAATTGTACAGTAATTATATTTTCCTTAGTGTTTCCACAACAGCCCTGGTTTTTGCCTAACTTCAATATTTCAGTCCCATAATGGTCCCTTTGAACTGTGAGAGTCCATTAAATCTAGAAAATAAGTCTATGGACAATCAAATTAAGATAACACCAGGAGAATTTGCTTTGAGTTGCCAATTGGATGCAGCAGGCTTTTTTGTAAGAAGGGAGAGGAATAGGGAGACAGTAGTGTGTGTTCATCAGAACTCAGGTAAACTTTCCATCTCCATGTGGGGAAAAAAAAGACAAAACAAGTGATTAGACTTTAAACATCTTGACATGGAAATCCTCCTCATGCTGTTTTGTGTTTTCAATATGCTTGGTAAAAGCTGCTTTGGTGACAATATACTCTGGGAAGAACCTCAAATATTTTTTCTATTGTGCATCAGTATCTCTATTCTTGTGGACATGTGATGGGTGTGGAAAAATCTGAACTAGAAGCCCCCTCCCTCTCCCCTTGTAGTTTTTTTGGCTTCCACTCCTGGTCTGTCTTCCTTCCACCCTCGCTCCTTCCCTCTGAGATTGTCTTCTACCTGCTCTCTATATATTTTGGAAGTACATCGTTGTTTTCATGTTTATCTGCACCAAGAGATTATAAGCCTCTTGAGAGCAAGAATCATTGTATGTTTTGCCTTTCCTTGTATTTCTAGCACTTAACACAGTTCCTGGCCCAGTAAGTGTTTAATAAAGTTTGTTGCTCAGTTTTTCCATCATGTTTGATTTCATTTGAAGTTTTCTTGGCAAAGATACTAGAGTACTTTACCCTTTCCTTTTCTAAAGTGCCCCCATTTCACAGAAGATAACTGAGACAAATAAAGAGTAAGTGAATTCCTCAAGGTCACACAGTTAATAAATGTTTGAATTTAGATCTTCCTGACTCCTAGTACTTTATATTCTATACCACCTTCCTGATCCATTTTTTTCCTCCCAAAAGTTTAGTTGGAGTGTTTTGACACTCAGGGTATCACTTAATTGCTGTTGTGGGTCATTTTCAGTCATACCCAACTCTTTGCAACTCTGTTTGGGGTTGTCTCATCAAAGATATTAGAGTGGTTTGTCATTTCTTTCTCCAGTTCATTTTACAGGTAAGAAAACTGAGGCAAGAATTGATAAAATTAGGGGGGAAGAGCCAAGATGGCAGAGTAGAAAGACTCACATATGCTAGGTCTGAACCCGCAGCCCATAATTACCGGTAAAAAGAACTCCCAACAAATTCTGGAACAGTGGAAGCAGTGCAGCAACAGAGTGAAGTAGATTTCTGTTGCAGAGAGCCCTGAAAAACCGATCCCAAAGGTCTGTTGTGCACCAAACAGGAGCAGAGCCCAGCCCTTCCCTGGCCACATGGCACCCAGAGGAGCCAGCAGATCTGAGCAGACTTCAGGGACAGAATCTCTGGAGGCCGCGAAGGTCCCTCCATCCACAGATGCACAGTGAGAGAGATGTCTGGACAGGCTGAGAGGGGAGCAGTCTCCATAACTCAGGCCCCCTCGGGGAGCAGTGGCAGAGGCAGCAGGCGGCCAGAGGCTCCTGGAGCAGACAGGAGCTTGGCAGGACCTCAGGTCCATTATGGAAGATCTCCGCATAAACCCCCTGAGGTAACTGAGCCTGGAAGGCAGCCCTGCCCCTACCTGAGCACCAGAACTTAAGCTTACATTGAATAGCAGCCAGGCCTGCTGCTGAAAGCCCTGAGGCTGAGGAGCAGCATTTGAATCTCAGACCCCAAGCACTAGCTGGGTGGATCTAGATGGGGTTGGAGAGGAATCTCAGAAGTCAAGTAACTGGCTGGGAAACTACCTAGAAAAGGGGGAAAAAAATAAGACCAAAGAAGGTTACTTTCTTGGTGAACAGATGTTTCCACCCTTCCTTTCTGATGAGGAAGAACAATGCTTACCATCAGGTAAAGACATAGGAGTCAAGGCCTCTGTATCGCAAACATCT